>JAFIRS010002502.1:0-208846 GCA_018342105.1 Gonioctena quinquepunctata
TCAACAGATGATTGAGGTGGCCAATGTGGTATTTATCTACAAAATGATAAATAAACGACTTCCTACCTACTTATCTCAGTATTTTGTCATACTGACACACTTAAAAAATCTCTATTCGTTGAAGGAGTAAATAACTTATTGTGAAAACAGCACCAAATGATCTGATTTCGAAGAAAATATTGGGAAATATTTATTTTCAAATCAAATATGATATCACTTCATACTACTGTTTATCATGTGATTTTTTTTGGTACTATCAGTTTTTTGCTAAATAGAGAATTTATTTATTTCATTTATATGAAGGGCACAATTTATATTATATTTGATATACCACTGAAAATGATATTTGGAGGACTTCATATTTCCTTAACAACTGTTTGAATTTAAAATACCGAGAAGAATTTGAATAATATTTCCTGATCTAAAATCTGACATACAGTGCTTCTCAAAAGTCCCCTCCCCCCCTCTTATTTTTGGAACGATTATACATAAACAAGTGAAATTTGGAAAATGAATATTAAAGGTTGTAAACTTCCCTACTAGTGATGATAGATGACGAAATCGTCGAAGATGACGTCACAAGGCCATTGTGACCAATAATTTCAAATGGAACCCTTTGGCAAGCGACAACTCTTTTAAAAGGTATCGAAAAAACCTATTCAATGATACTTATTTTGTTTGTGTTTGTGGCAGTTTTGGCAACTCGCAAAGCTGTGATGAATTGAATCAGTTAGTACTGAAATTCCAAATTCAAGCTCCGCCTCTGGATAGTTGCCAAATAAACTGACGTTTTTGTTAGTCTCCCTAATTCAACATTTTTGTAATTGTCCAAGTTTTTGTACATCTAATAATTTGTGAATTGTTGATCGAACGTTCAACTGTTTTAGCAGCTTTTGGTACTTTCAATATTTTTGTACATTTCAATAATTTGTTAAACTGTTGTGAGCCGAACGTTTAAGTGCTTCAAGAAGCGAAATGGTACGTGCTTTAGGTGATAAAGTAACAGCGATCCTGATTCTTGGTGCAACTGGACAAAATATTCATGCAGCAGAACGCATTTTTAATGAGAGGTCTCCCGATCGCCCCGTTTCGAGGAGTTATTTGAGGGAACTCCTCTGTAAGTTTGAAACAACGGGTAGTATTAATGATGCGAAACGATCTGGCAGACCACAAATTTCTGATGAGAAAAAAATTGCTATACTGGCAGAAGTAATAGTTAATCCTACTTCTTCAACAACTCACGTTGCATCTACCTGTGAAGTCAGTCGAAGTACAGTACACGGGGTGTTGAAAAACAACAAATTTCATCCATACAAATTAAAAATGGTTCATCAACTCTCAGACGACGACCCAGACCGAAGACTGGAATTTTGTGAAAATATGCAAACTAAAATTAACCAACAGCCAGACTATGTCAAAACAATTTGTTTTAGTGACGAAAGTACTTTCTATCTAAATGGAAATGTAAATACACAGAATGTGAGGTATTCACCTCACCTCACCTCACCTGTTTCGTGAAACACATACCCAATTTCCCCAGAAGGTGAATGTTTGGGCAGGTATCCTGGGAAACCACAACGTTGGGACCTTTGATCCTTGAAATTTTGGAAGATAATCCAGATGAATTCGGCAATTTGGAAATAACATTCCAACAGGATGGTGCTCCTCCACACTATTACGGTGCAGTAAGACGGTATTTGGATGGGGATTATCGTGGTAGATGGATAGGACGACGAGGTTCAATGGAATGGCCAGCTCGATCACCGGACCTCACACCTTTGGATTTTTTTCTGTGGGGGTACCTTAAATCGAAGGTTTATGCCACTGAACCTGACAATATTGACGTTTTAAAACAACGTTTTCTTGCAGAATGTGAGGCTGTTTCCGCAGACACATTTGCAAAAGTACGAGAAGAGTTTAAAAATAGGATATTTCACTGTCAGGAAGTAAATGGAGGTCACTTCGAGCAATTTCTTTAAGTAGATACTGATTCTTAAATCTGTAATTGATATCATACTGAATGGAATTTAAATTTTAATGTTTACTAATGAGCCATTAAAACTGTCATAAACACAAACAAAATTAGTATCATTGAATAGGTTTTTTCGATACCTTTTAAAAGAGGTGTCGCTTGCCGTAGGGTTTCATTTAAAATTATTGGTCACAATGGCCTTGTGATGTCATCTTTGACGATTTCGTTTACAACCTTTAATATTCAGTTTCCGAATTTTACTTGTTTATGTATAATCGTTCCAAAAATAAGAGGGGGGGAGCGGACTTTTGAGAAGCACTAATTCGATTACTTCCTATATTCAGTTGAGACTAAGACTATTAAATTTGTCACTTTTTGGTGGATTTATTGATAGTTGTTTTTTATGAGACTCTCTGTCCTTTCTGATATGTGTTCATAAACAAACATTCGTTATTGAATATTGAAATATTTTACTTTGTTGAAACTTAATACATCGATTCTAACCTTGAGAAAAATCCTCACAATAACAATTTTACCACTACAATGTACTTACGGTAGTTTTGTGTTAAATCATAATTCGAGACGAGTCACAATTTTGGTCACTGGAATTTTAATTTCCAAGCCTTTGAAAAATTTCTCCGAAGAACTAATCACCTGTTAATTCACATTTAACGCGCTTTATTGGGACCGCAAGAATTGCACTCGTCGTATTCAGTGAAAGTTCAGCCTTACACTGAAGTTGAGTTATGCGCTGAAGTTCAATTCATACCTCAAAAAAGACTGTCCATTGAAAAGTACCACGTTGCTAGACTCATTTCCTAATGAAGATGATTTCGTGTTATATAACGTTGTTATATTATGTCAATTCTACGGGGGTTTTGAGGTCAAAGTTGAATGTATGATGATGGATGACGATGGTATCCTTTATGACAATTTCTGTTGCACATATATACCCAGACAATATCCCCAGTACACTGTATTGTGCAGTAAGTAGTCCAATCAACTCCATTTTCGAAAAAAAAAATTACAAATACATCATAATCATATAACTTATATTATACGACGGTGGACTGAAAAAATTCCGACCCAAACAAAGATACAAGATTTTTTTTTTCAAACGACCCCGCTCCATCTTTATGGAAAATGACTTTTGGTTAAATTTCCTGAATTTTTGGTATGTTGTAGATTTTGACTTCCTCGGCAAATGTGTCCCTGGGCACAAAGAAATCGACCGACTAGTTTTCGAGATACAGGGTGTTAAAGATGAAAAGTGAAGCTTTCTGCTCAGAATTTTTAACAATTACAAGAATTGCCAAAACGCCTATTCATTCTGGGAATACCATGCCTCAATGATGGTACAATGTTAAGGTGATCCCGAATCCATTATACTTTTTCATTTCGTTAACTACAACAGGGTGAACAAATAAACATCCAATTCGATTAGTTTTAAACCAACCAGTGTGAGTCCTCTGATGATAATTGATGATTTAATTTAGCCTGGATGAACTCCCTCAATATCGATCGAAGTTAATTGACATTATTTTTTAATACAGGGTGGTTCGAAAATAGGGGTACGTCAACCCCTCGTTTTTTAGTTCGGATAGGAGAGAGCATGTCATATACAGGGTGTTTCATAATTGAATGCTGATCCTAAAGGGCCATAATCCTTGAATGATTTTAAGAAACCGCTTTATTTCTGAGATACAAGATGTTGAAATTTAACAGAATAATCAGTTATTTCCCCAATATCTGTGAAACAGCTTTGGCTTTTTTTTTCAATTTTGGTACATGCAAAGTACGCATAAAAATACATTTTTTTCATGATGAAGGATTTTTTTATTTTCATCAGTGGCGTATCATTATTTTTTATTAAAATAAATGATACGCCACTGTCTTTTTTCCAAATAAATATTTTCTCATAAAAATGGTCTTCTGACTTTTTTTCGTCCGGCGATCGGTTTTCGATTTAGAAAATAAAATACATTCATTTGCTTGTCCTTATTCGATTTTTTCTCCTAGTCTTGATTTCACAATTGTGTTGTGGATCTAGGCAAGATTTTTATAATTTTATGGTAACTATCAATTAGTTTTTGTAATGAGTACGCATAAAAATAAAAATTTTATTTTAAAAACAACTATTATGTACAAAAAATACCAAAATCAAATTAACCGTTCAAAATGTCCGCCTCTTGCAAGTATGCACGCTTCAGACCTCCTTGTCATTGACTCGCGTACTCTTTGGAAAATTCCTGGGTATTCCTTATTGCTTCACAGGAAACTATTACGCGGTTTCGCAATCTTCTTCCGTTAGAATTGGTTGACTGTACACCAAAGTCTTGAGATGTCCCCAAAGAAAATAATCAAGACTGTTTAAGTCTGGGGATCTAGCTGGCCATAACTCTGTTCCCCCACGACCTATCCAGCGATTATGAAAGTTTTGGTTTAACTATTCGTGTGCCAGAGCACTAAAAGGAGCAGGTGCACCTTCGTGCATAAACCACATGCGATTTCGCATTAAAATAGGAACATCTTACACCAGAATTGGCAAATTATCTACAATAAATTGGCGATAATTATGTCCATTTAATCTGCGTAGTAAAAAAATGTCCAATTAGGTAATCTCCAATAATTCCAGCCCAGACATTTAATAAGAATTGCTCCTGGTAATGAGATTACACGATTGCATGCGGATTTTCTTCGGCCCAAAAATTATTATTATGAAAATTTCTGATCCTGTTTTTAGTAAAACTAGCTTCGTCCGTGATTAAAATTTCCCTGTCAAATAAAGGATTTTCGGTAACTTTTTGGAGACACCATTGGCAGAAATTCACTCGTAATGGAAAGTCTCGAGGGTAGAGCCTAAACCCGTTATATGTGATAGGGATGTAATGAATAATCATGAAGAATCCTCCATACTAGAATATGGGCGATATTCAAATTATTGGCAACTTGCCTCGTACTTATTTCAGGATTTTGGTCAACTGAATTTAAAACAGCTACCTCAATTGCTGGAGTTCTTGCAGTCCGATGTGCTCCTTTCAAGTGATGATTTGGCTCAAAACTTCCTGTTTCACATAACCTTCTGTGGGTGCTTGAAATCGTTCGAGCATCAGGAACCATTCTATTTGGGAAGCGCTCTTGATACAGTCGCCTGGCTTCATATGCGTTCCCGATAGCGAGCCCATACAAG
Organism: Gonioctena quinquepunctata; assembly: GCA_018342105.1. NCBI lineage: Eukaryota > Metazoa > Arthropoda > Insecta > Coleoptera > Chrysomelidae > Gonioctena > Gonioctena quinquepunctata. The sequence goes on from JAFIRS010002502.1 coordinate 5,163, forward strand.
TAATGCATGTCTGCTATGCTATGTATTTGTAAAATTTACCATGTTTTTTTTTTTTAATAAAAAAGTTTTTATAACGTAAGTAATATCACGTATCTTGCCAAAGAAGTGTTGAAACTGTTTATGTTGAAAACAACAAAATGTGTTCTTAGCATACTGGATGTTTCTAGCCCACAAGATAATCCTACTACTCTTCAACGGCTGATTTCGCATAGTGGCAAGCAAATGAATGCATTTTATTTTCTAACTCAAAAACCGTTTGCCGTACGAAAAAAGGCAGGAGATCATTTTTATGAGAATATAGTGGACAATTACATGAATAATATTTATTTGGAAAAAAAAACAGTATCATTATTTTGATCAAAAATATGGCAGGGCATGTTGACAGGGACGCCACTGATGGAAATTAAGAAATATTTTATCATGTAAAAAATGTATTTTCATGCGTACTTTGCATGTATCAAAATTAAAAACAAAGGCGGTTTCAGAGATATTGGGGAAGAACTGATTTTTTTGTTAAATTTCAACATCCTGTATCTCAGAAATAAAGCGGTTGCCGACCTATGTTCATATGAAGAATTTTTCTTAAAATCATCCAAGGAGTACTTGGATTAGCATTCAATTATGAAACACCCTGTATATATATATATATATATATATATATATATATATATATATATATATATATATATATATATATATATCAAACATTCTCAATGTTAAGAACGTCACATAGTTATTTCTTGTATAATCAGGGTGAGAAAAGGATACATTAGAAAATGCGTTTTTCTTTTTCGTTAATACCAGAATTTCGAGAAAAAATCGGTTAAATTTTATGGATTTTTGATATAATGTACGGTTTGAGGAGTCCGAGATCAGCATAGGCCCCCGGACTCGTTTGTCGGGTTCATACTTTTGAATTTAGGATTTTATTGAAACCCATATACTCCATTGGAGACAGAAATGAACTATTTTCGAATAATTCTTCTGGTTGAGAAATATTCGGAGTAGATTGGTGCGGTACCTATTCCAAAAACGCAATACCTTATGTACATGGGAATGAAATGTTTTTCATTTGAAAGCCCTGTTTCCAAAGAAACTTTACCATAAGACGGAAATAATAGTCAGTGACTCATTCTTAGTTTTAGGGTGCAGAGCTGCAACCTCCGCGCCGCCGTCGATAAATATTAGTACAATTACTAACGTCGACCACAAACTTCCGTTAAAATAGAGGCTGCTTCAAATGCCCCGTAAGCTCTATTGCACCGGTCGAAATAAATAAGGCACCGGTGCGCTGGGCCCGCATTTAGAACAATCGGCATTTCGGGAGTATAGATTCGGGATACAATAGATTTTTATTGTAAAATAATATTATTTTAAGCCGCTCTTATTGTGTTGTTTCTGAACTAGTGACTGACGTCACTGACTAATAATAACGTCTCATGGTATATTTGATATCATTTCTGTGAAATGTGGGGTTTCTACAAAATAGGGGATATATATTTTCCAATGAAGCCGACGAAAACCTAGGAATGGGATATTTGGCGTACAATCAACAAATGAATGGTGGGCGTATTATACTTCCCAAAATTCTATAGGATTTGTGGAAATGTATTTATCAATGAACTAATTTTGAAATGTATTTTATTATATTTCTCACAAAAAATATAAATAAGTATAAATAAAAAAACTGTTTAAAAACAAGTTCTCATTGAATTGTACTAAAAAGGAAAAAATAATTTCTTAAATTACACTAAAAAGGTATAAATTATTTTTTTAAGGGTGTCACGTTCTTCTGTGAGTAACAGATTCAAAAAGTTTTCGCCCGAGAATTCATATTTGTATTCAAACTGAAAACATTCCGGACATTTTATAGGTTTCGAAATGCAACAGAATATATGTTATAGATTGTCTACACCACTGATCCTCCCATTATGGGTTATTGCTGTGCCTGCAAATCTGGTTCAAGAACATTAGGAACTTGTGCACATGTGCAGCGTGACGTTCATTTTTCTTCGCCGTGTTAAAATATCAATCCTTATTTTTTTATATTTTTGCAAAATTGTTAATTTTCTCGAATGTGCCATGAAATTGCGAAATTTATAAACGAAATACAAACAACATATTTTGTACAACTGTAAATTTGAATTATTAAATATCATCTGAAATATGTCGTAAATGAATAGTTCCTATAATAATAATAATAATTTACTCTCATTAGACATTAAATACATGTATAGAAGTAGTCAAGATGAATTTATATATCATACATATGCAGTGCTTCTCAAAAGTCCCCTCCCCCCCTCTTATTTATTATATTATTATTATTATATATATTCAGTTTCCAAATTTCACTTGTTTATGTATAATCGTTCCAAAAATAAGAGGGGGGGGGAGGAGACTTTTGAGAAGCACTGTATACACAGAATAAAGGAGGATCATGGATTCGCAGATAAAAAACTATTGAAATGATGGAAGACAAATACTATTTAGAGAAACACTCTTTAATTTCGTAAAAACATTTTTCAACGAGGTAATTTTTCAACTCTTTTTTAAATGTGTCCATCGACCCTGCATCCATGAGAGTAGATGGCAGTGAATTGAATGCTCCCGTGCCTATACTGTCAGGTATACGATATCCGAGCTTAGTTTTGAGAAGTTCTGTATGTGTTTTAATTTTGATGAATGTTTCTTTGTTCTTGAAAATATAAATACAACGTTCACAGATATACAGACTTGTGTTGAGAAAAGTTTTTGCATGAGTGAGTCAGTACTCTGAGCTACGAAAACTTTCGGAGATGAAGTGGACCACCCCCAAAAACAAATCCCATACCTCAGGCGAGATTCCACATAAGCGTAGTAAACATTAAGTAACTGTTGGACTTCTAGAACAGTTCGCAAATTTCTAGATAAATAACTGGCCGAGTTCAATTTTTTAACTACTTGTTCACAATGTCCTTTGATTGAAAGACACTCATCTATATGGAGTCCAAGAAATTTGGTTTGTTCGTCGAAATGAGGCAATTTATTTCCTTGGGCTATGCTTGGTTTTATACTAGCTTTTTGGTAATTATTAAATCTTACGAGATTTGTTTTATCCGTGAATTTTGTTTGAACCAAGAGTTGACACCGTTGATCACTTCAGTACACTTCTGTTCGAGAATATAGTGGTGTCATCTGAGTATGTAACAAAAGATCCTTCATCTGATGCATGATTTATCTCGTTAATATATAGAATAAATAAAATTGGTCCTATACCAGAGCCTTCCGGAACATCAATATTCATAGTTATAAGTTGAGAACTTATAACAGAGGTCATATTATTTTCCTTGTACTGAATGCTAACATACTGCTCGCGTTCAGTGATGGAGGAACCTATCCATTCTTTCGCCGCACCCTCTATACCATGGCTTCCGTATTCTTATGACATGGTTAAAAAATAACTAATTCATTATTTTAAGTCAAGAAGTGAATTTCCTTCACAAAAACAAATATCTAATCAATACTTCCTATATAATTTCACAGCATCCCGTCATATTTCTTTGTCGTTACTATAGAAACGGTTTGTTGGCATGCACATGTTTGAGTTCGAGTTCGAGTTATTTTCAATGAGATGGATGTTGATCATGGTAGTGGCCGTGATACCCCATTGGATATATCCGATGTAGCAAATGCGATAGTATCTAAGTTAGAATCCAAGTTAGAATATGAAAAAACATAAGACCAGTTTCGTGAATGGTGCGATAAGGAATATGTGCAAAAGGTTTCTGAAAATATGATATTTTGAGGAAAAAAACTGAAATTATAAAACCTCCTACGTTATTGAATGTTGAAAATATTGACATAAGGAAGTTTTCACAATTGGTTCCACTCATTGAGAACAAATTCGTCCGATACCGAGGAAAGAAATCCAAAGTTTTATCGAGAGGTGATATCAATAAATGTATTCAAGATGCTGATAATGAAACAAATTTACTTTATATGGTACAGATAATCATAAGTTGGTAAAGGTCAAGAAAATGAGATCACCCAGTATCTTCTCGAAATTTTCACAGGCGCTTCAGAAGACGATAAAAACAGTATAGCAATCGAAAATTTAGGGCGGAAAAGATAATTTTAGGAGATATGGACCCCCGAAGGTCCTTAAAGAGAGGTTATGGAATATCACTTTCGGAAACTGCAAACTGATTTAAAGAATAGCTTTTTATACTAAAATATTAACTGTAGTCTCATTTAACGTTTAAGTAATATTAAAATCACTTAATGTTCGATAAAGTCGTGAAAAAACTTGGATTACATTTATTTAATTTTTCACACGAAATGTCAAAAATCAAATATTGGTGGTTGCATTGTGCTTTGATCTTGGCGTTTTATGGACTGCTACGTTGCCAACTATTCAAGTGAATTGGGCAAATCCGGATTTTCGAAAAATTTTCACGAAATTTCACGAAATAATCACAAAATTATCACAGCTTGAAAACTCTATAAAAACACTTGAGCAATCGAAATTTAAGCGCGAAACATATAATTTGGAAATTATGGCCTTTTAAAATTAAAAAAAAGTGTGGTTTCGCTTCTTCAATATTAGAATGTGTAGATGGGTTCCAACTTGTCCTTCTGTTCGTTAGCAGCATATTTGCGTATTCGTTCGCCAATTAATTTTTCGCAAAATATTCTTGACGTAGACAATAAAATATACATTACATTTTTTCATATCTGAGTAGTTTTTGAAATTAGCTGGGAAGTTATACGATCCCCGAAAACAGGCCGACGATTTCATCCATATGGCAAATGAAGATAGTAAATTGGAAAAAGATTATTGAATCACTTAACTTCGAAAAAAAGGCGCTCTTCAGGGCCACTTATATTTTTCTAAAGAATTCATACTTCCATCGAGATGATTACGAGCGCAGCGAAGCGTCGCTTCGTAAGGTTAATTGGCTTGCATTCAACTTGGATAGCAATGTTAGCCAAGTTAGGTTAGGTTGTGTTCCTTCTTTTTAAGTAAATAATTGGTTGGAGCGAGGCGTTGCTTTGTGAGGTTGATTAGCATGCTTTCAAATTGTATAACAAGGTTAGTCAAGTTGGGTTTGGTTGTGTATCTTTTCCGGCGTACCTATAGGTGTTACAAGCTCGATGATGGTCTGTTTACGTTGTGTCTCACTTCAGCCAGAGTTCTTCGGACCTTTGGCTGGTTGACTACTCCGTACTGATGAGGGCCAAGAAGCCTGAAACCGGTATGCGGATTGTTAGGTGAACACGACATAAATTAAACATAATCGAGCTTATCAGAAAGAAACATTTGCATTCAATGTCCATTGATATTATATGGAAGTATGCATGGATTTTCAGGTGAATATCATTCAACGTTCTGCGTGGTATTTGCCAGGAAAGTAGTTGTTTTTCACCTGAGATCTACCATTTTCTGGTTCAATTTTATATTGAGTCCTTTATGCGAAGAAAACCGTTTAATTCGATTTTTCTATTCATTCCACTTCACATGGCACTTATCTTTCACTATATGCTAGACGGGCTTGCCACTCCTACTGAGAAGGAATCTTTTATTTAGAAACCTATCGAGGTGGGAGATTTTCGGAGTGCTTCTTTCTATCACTAGGTACCGCCAGTTAAAGTTTATCTTTTCCGGCGTACCTAAAGGTGTTACAAGCTCGATGATGGTCTGTTTACGTTGTGTCTCACTTCAGCCAGAGTTCTTCGGACCTTTGGCTGGTTGACTACTCCGTACTGATGAGGGCCAAGAAGCCTGAAACCGGTATGCGGATTGTTAGGTGAACACGACATAAATTAAACATAATCGAGCTTATCAGAAAGAAACATTTGCATTCAATGTCCATTGATATTATATGGAAGTATGCATGGATTTTCAGGTGAATATCATTCAACGTTCTGCGTGGTATTTGCCAGGAAAGTAGTTGTTTTTCACCTGAGATCTACCATTTTCTGCTTCAATTTTATATTGAGTCCTTTATGTGAAGAAAACCGTTTAATTCGATTTTTCTATTCATTCCACTTCACATGGCACTTATCTTTCACTATATGCTAGACGGGCTTGCCACTCCTACTGAGAAGGAATCTTTTATTTAGAAACCTATCGAGGTGGGAGATTTTCGGAGTGTTTCTTTCTATCACTAGGTACCGCCAGTTAAAGTTTATCTTTTCCGGCGTACCTATAGGTGTTACAAGCTCGATGATGGTTTGTTTACGTTGTGTCTCACTTCAGCCAGAGTTCTTTGGACCTTTGGCTGGTTGACTACTCCGTACTGATGAGGGCCAAGAAGCCTGAAACCGGTATGCGGATTGTTAGGTGAACACGACATAAATTAAACATAATCGAGCTTATCAGAAAGGAACATTTGCATTCAATGTCCATTGATATTATATGGAAGTATGCATGGATTTTCAGGTGAATATCATTCAATGTTCTGCGTGGTATTTTCCAGGAAAGTAGTTGTTTTCCACCTGAGATCTACCATTTTCTGGTTCAATTTTATATTGAGTCCTTTATGTGAAGAAAACCGTTCAATTCGATTTTTCTATTCATTCCACTTCACATGGCACTTATCTTTCAAGGTTAGCCAAGTTAGGTTAGGTTGTGTGCCTTCTTTTTACGTGAGAAATTGATTGGATGTTTTCTCGTATGCCTGGCATACGAGAAAACATCCAAGCCAAATGAGTTCCTTAATCCGGTTTACAATTACTTTAAACAAAATAATCTGAGCTCATATTATTTTAATATGTTTGATAACTCTCTAAATACGGCACATGAACTTCATGCTTGGTTTTCAAAAGCTATTAGACACTCCCAAGAAGCGTGGGGATATATTATTTGCAATTTAAACTTCTATTGATACATATACTCTCTAAATATATCCAACGGCCATGTTTTTCTGATATGTGGGGATTTCAACTTATCATCAGCTTCCTGGATAAATGTAAATGAAAGCTCCTATCTCGAACCTTATAATGTTGAACCAAAGTACCATAATATTCTGGATACACTGTCATTTCAAAACTTTATGCAGTTCAATAACATCCATAACACTAATAACAAGCTCCTAGACCTAATTTTTTTAATTGTAGCAAAATAAATCAGTTACATCACTGCTCTAATCCCCTAGTCCACGAAGATAGTCATCACCCCGCAATAGAATTTATATGCGACGTTAACCAGATCAGAAACCTTGGAAGACAATCGAACAATTGCTATTACAATTTCAAAAAAGCCGAAAACTCTCGAATAGATCAAGCAGTATCCGCTATTGCATGGGATAACAACTTTGCTGGAAAGTCTTTGAACAGTAATGTAAAGTATTTTTATGAAACTATTAGAGAAATTATAGACAATGAGGTATCAAAGTATCGTAAAAGTAGGTATTTTCCATCCTACTATTGAAAAGCAACCATACGAGCGGTTATAGAAAAGAATAAATTTCATAAAAAATGGAAAATATATAAAAATGAGAATGACCTCAATTTATTCAAAGTACTCAGAGCTCGCTCGAAATGACTAATCGAAACAGATTTCAAAAACTATCTGCACTCTATTGAACATGAATTACCCTCTAATTCTAAACAATTCTGGAAATACTCCTCTATCAAAAAACAATGCGCAAGTAAAATTCCAAACGAGCTTAGTTATGATGACACCGTAGCCAATAATGGACAGGATATTCGCAACCTTACTTTCAAGGCATGTACACACCAGAAACACATGACTTAATTATAACAGCTCACCGTCAACCAATATTAATATTAATAAAGAACTACATCACATTCAACTCACAGAAAATGAGGTAGAAAACGGATTGAAAGAACTTGATATTAATAAAGCCGCTGGACCGGATGGATTACCGCCAATATTTTTGAAAACATGCTCTAAATCACTAGCTAAACCCTCAACTTCGATTTTTAACCAATCAATAAACAGTGAACAATTTCCCGAATACTGTAAAAACGCGGATGTAATACCAATTTTTAAAAATGGAAAGAAAAACATAATAAGAAATTATAGGCCTATCAGTAAACTATCTGCGATTCCTAAATTATTCGAGAAATTAGTTTACAAATATATACTTACATTTTCTCGTGAAATCCATCATCATATCAGAACAGCATGGTTTCTTTGCAGGGCGATCATTGGAATCGAATTTAATAGAATATAGTGAATATTTATATAGTAACATGGACCACAGACTACAAGTTGACGCCATTTACACCGACTTCAGCAAAGCATTCGATAAGGTTAGCCATAATGTTCTTCTCGAGCGGCTTGCTGAGGTTGGGGTACGAGGCTCACTATAGGGATGGGTGGAATCTTATATAAAGAATAGGTCCCAATCTGTAACAGTTCAAGGATTTCGTTCGGAAGAGTATATTTCCTCATTTTTATTATTTATGTAAATAACATGAAGTCGTGTTTTAAACATGCCAACTTCATGTTATATGCAGATGATATGAAACTTTACCTAACCGTACAAAATTTAAACGATTGTCACAAGATCCAAGAAGACCTTAATAGACTTAGTGAATATTGTAACTCGTCTAACTTATATTTGAATTTTCAAAAATGCCATTGCATCACATTCACAAGGAATATCAATCCGGTACACTTCGATTATTCTATAGGTAATGATCAAATAGGTTAGTGAGATTAGGGACCTAGGAATTATATTCGATTCCAAACTGATTTTTGTTCTACATGTCGAATCAATCGCAAACTCCGCCTCAATGTAATGAGAACATGTAAACATTTCGAAAACATCAAGTCTTCAATTTGTGTTTATAATGCCTTTGTGTACAGTAAGCTAAATTTCGCTTCTATTATATGGAGTCCTCAATACAAAACGCATATAACCGCCTGGAAAACATTCAGAACAAATTTGTCAAATATATCTGTTTTAAACAAAATTTCAATCACAACAGCGACATTGAAAATGCGAAAAAACATTTCAATATTATATCACTATCAAGTAGAAGAGTGATCTCTGATATTTTATTTTTACACAAAATTATCTCAAATTCCGTAGATAATGCTAATATACTGAATCAAATTCAAATCAACGTTTCCATTCGGCCACTTAGAACTAATCACTTGTTCCGCATACCAGTTCGGAGAACTAATTCGTCTCAAAACTCTCCTCTATGTAGAATTGTTCGAAATGCTAACAGGTACACTGATCAAATCGATATTTTGTCCAAATCCCACCAAAAATTAAAGACCACTTTGAAACGACTCATGTATCAAAGAATGTCTGCTTAAATTAGTAAAAGCAAACAACTAACAAAAAACCACTTTATCTTGTTACTTTGTCTCAATTGCTGTCTGAAATTAGTATTAGTATATACGTTCAAGTATGAGTAAAATTAAATGTAGTAATGTAGGTACTTTAGTGGACTTTTTTCTGTCTGTATCTTTCATGACCATTAAATAAATAAATAAATAAATATATCCATCAGAACTATCAGATCGTCTTTTCATGCTATAATGGTTATAATTTATATGCTCAAATATGTATATCGCGTTGAATTTCAGTACTTTCTTTTCCCCTTGGAGACATAGGCAACGTCGCATATCAATAAACTTCAAGATCCACGAGATTTGGATAAACATAACACAATCACAACGTTTGATTTTTGACATTTCTTCTGTAGAATTATATGAAAAGTAATCGGAGTTTTTCCATCACTTTATCGAAAATTAAGTGAGTTTAATATTACTAAAACGATGAATGAGTGTGCAGTTACTATTCTAGTGCAGAAAGAAATTGTTCATATCGGTTTACAATTTCCAAACGTGATATCCCATAACCTCTCTTTATGGATCTTCGGGGGCTCATATCTCATTATATTATCTTTTCCGCGCAAAATTTTCGATTGCTATACTGTTTTTACCATGTTCTGAAGCACCTGTGAAAATTTCGTGAAAATATTGGGTATTCTCATTGACCTATTCCCATGATTTTTTTAATATTTCAGTTATTTCAATATTTTCTCAATTGTGGGTTGCATTAATTTTGGGTATAAGCGGTGCTTGTCGCCGTGAAGAATTATTACATATAACCATTAATGCCATTGAAGATGCTGCGTCTATCTATATTGATTGTCAAAATACCGGATACAAAGATCTATTGCGCAAGAACGTTTACTGTTTCAAATTCTGATTATACTGATATATACCGAAAGTATGGAACACTACGGCCGCCCCATACAGAAAGTAAAAGATTATATTTAAAATATTCGAGAGGAAAATGTGTTAACCAACATGTGAAAATAAATAAAAAGAAATTTCTAGCTTGATCGCAAAATGACTGGGAAAAGATCTGTATAAATTGTCCATCTGCTTCCAAACAAATTAAAATATCTGATAAAATTGTGGAATAAACTTTTCAAGGAAAATCTAGCATTTCTGAGCGCCAGCATTATTCTAATAACTGAACTTGTTTTGTAATAAATAATAAATCAACTTAGTTGAAAAGAAATTCTTCAAAAAGTAATGTTTTATTTTTTCTGTAATTCATTTTTGCAGTGGAAAAAACCCTTTTTTTCGCGGAGAAAAAAAACTTGTTTTCACGGTTCAAAGAAAACCATCCGCCATAAGTGAGAGTGTGGGAGCATTATGAGGATAATTTGCTTTTACCGAATGATTGAATATGGTGAAAATTGTGAAAATTCTGAATGTTGCTTCTGCTTAATAATTTTTTTATATTAGTTTATTGATAAAATATAAAATTAACGTAATTTGATAAAATTGATTATATCTTTTGCTGGTGTGCAAAGAAGGGACTGAATGTGAATATATTTTTCGATAGTTGAAGGAATCTGAATGTGTGAATTGCAAAATGTAAATTACCCAAGAATTTTCTTGTAATTAATATTGATGCGTGAGCATAGACAGAGAACGAAAAATTATTACTTGTTGAATTGAGTGGTTGTGAAATTTTTCATTTGACTTGTTTATATCGAATGATTTTTCATTATGTGTCAAAAGGCGTAATTAGAGAGTATATGTTGCGTATTCATAATTGTAATCGATTAGAATGTAATTGACCCGTAGAAACGTCGCACCATTTGAAATGTAAGTTTGTTGCCAAAGAATTTCAAAACTGTCATCGATCCCTTCCGAACAGGATCAAAATAATTTTCAGCAATTACTCTATATCACAAATTGATTTACTACTATGGAATACATTCGATGGAGCAATACTTTCGTATTATAGAGTGATTCAAACCTATTGGGAATTCAAAATTAGATGCCAGCGCCAGAGTGGCGAAAATACAAACCAGACATTAGTACATTGTTTGTCTGTTTTCTTGAAATATTTACATTTTGTATTCGTTTCCAGTTATTTTGTGTTGTGTTATTAATTTCAAGACTCTAGTGAAGTGGTATTTAAATCTTAAGACAATGTCATTTTGGAAAACTCACTTTGAAGGAGACAAAGTATGTTTTAATTTGCTGGCAAAAAAATACCTTTTTCGAAGTTTCTGGACAGCTTAGTGAAATCATCGGGAATTATTTATATGAATTATTTTGAAAGAATGTCACACATTATTTGTGAATTTTCGAATTGAAAATAAAACTAACAATAACGTTTTTTTTATTTCATCCAAAATAAACAAGATGGTGTGAAAATGTGTACTTTTCAACTAGATATACATATATAGTCACTCTTTTTTCATACTGTATGAATAATCTTGTCGCTGATATCTTTGTGCGACAAGCTCTTGAATCTACGTCACACATCCAAAGCAATTATTTTTCAGTTTTTAGGGTATTTGTATGAAAGCTTGTCTTTAAAAAAGTTATTATTTCATTACTTCCCAACTCTTAATGCTGGTTCTCTTTTTTACTTTTTTTGTTGGCCACAGACGATATAGGAAAATTCTTGGAAGGAACTGTATTCTTCTCCAAGAGCCGGTCGACTGTCTATTCGCTGTGTGCAAGACTGGTAATGCCCTTTAGTGACTCGATAGCTGAAGTTTTCCTGTTTTTACACGCTTTATATTAGCTTCACTTGTTTGTTTGTTTGTTTGTTTGTTTGTTTGTTTGTTTGTTTGTTTGTTTGTAACCGACTCCTTTGGGCGCGATTTTGACCCACTTCCAGACGTCCGAATGATTTGAAATTTGTCAGGTGTACATAATTCCGGTGACAATACATTAAGAAATTTTTGTGTGAAGAAAAAACAAAATGGTGGCTCCAATATGGCGTACGAGTTTTATGATTATGGTCCGATTCGCTTCAAAATTGGTATCCGAGGGTTTTTGTGGTCGGAGATTATGATTCTCTTGTCAAAATTGAAAAATTCAAGATGGCGGCTTCAAAATGGTGGCCGAGTTTTGTGATTATGGCCCGATTCGCTTCAAAATTTGGTATCTGAGGGTTTTTGGGGTCGGAGATTATGATTCTTTTGTCAACATTGGAATATCCAAGATGGCGGCTCCAAAATGGTCGACGAGTTTTGTGTCATGGTCTGATTCAATTCAAAATTGGTATGTGGGGGTTTTTGGGGTCGAATATTATGATTCTTTTGTAAAAATTGGAAAATTCAAGATGGCGGCTTCAAAATGGCGGCCGAGTTTTGTGATTATGGTCTGATTCTATTCAAAATTGGTATGTGAGGGGTTTTTGGGGTCGAATATTATGATTCTTTTGTAAAAATTGAAAAATTCAAGATGGCGGCTTTAAAATGGCGGCCGATATTTGTGATTATGGTCTGATCCTATTCAAAATTGGTGTGTGGGGGTTTTTGGGGTCGGAGATTATGATTACTCAATTTGATAAGATTATTCCATTTTTTAATTTGCAAAAAAATTATAAAAATAATAGTTTAAAAAAAACTTAAAAAACACGCTTTTATGAATAAACCACACTAAAAAGTAGGAAATAAATAATAGTTTGAAAACTAAAAAACACGCTTTTATAGAAAACCAGACTAAAAATAGAAAAAAAATATTTTATTTAAAAAACGCGTGGGTGCATGGTATCAATAATTATATAGTACATTACACACCAGGCGATACCATGCACCCCACGCTTTTTTTTAATAAAATACTTTTTTTTCTCATTTTTTTAGTCTGGTTTTCTATAAAAGCGTGTTTTTTAGTTTTTTTAAACTATTATTTATATTTCCAATACTCACTATGTAACAATTTCAATTTTTTTATAATTTCTAAATGATCTACCACGATGTAACAATTTTGTGCTCACTACTAGTTCCAGATGAATCGAAGTTTTTTTCTGTCAAAGAATAAAGTAAGTAAACGATAAAAATATGTGTATTGATACGATATTTCACCGCATTTGGAGGTTATACATGTAAAGTTATGACATTGTCTGAATTATATTTTGAATATCATAAAGTAATGCTACTTCTGTGTACTTTTAGGTATGGCAAGTAATGTGCTTGCTCGTTAGTTTATTAAGGTCGCAGGTTCATAAGGTCTTGAGAACATAAAAAAGTGAGGGAGCCAAGTAGTTTAACAAATTTAAAAAAAGTGCCCATATAACCCTGGCTAGCTTTAACCTGACGGGAAACCACTAAATAACATCAGATTCAACGCAAAACTATTTAATGAAATTCTCAAATAATATAATAATAAGAAAAGGAATGAGGTTACAATTGTACCTGAATATGGGACTTTTACCCTTGCAAGGATGTAGAACGTTGAACGGTTCCTAAATAATACAAACGTTCAACACTCTCTAACAGTATAATTGTCAACAAATATGGGTATTGCTTATACAGTACAAGTAACGATGTTTACTCTTAGTACTTGAACTGCATTACATTTAACATTAACATTAATAATCCTCTGGGAGGTACTTTGTCCTGATAGAATGGCGTGTATGGTAGACAACTCAGAATAACATCAAAAGTATTTCTGTCCTATGTTCATAAGGCTGATTAATCAGTTTACAACACCTTCCAGGCGTTCCCGAACTCGCAGTTTAAGTCGCGATTTACTTTTCATGACCGGCTAACACCGTCCCACGGAACTTGGTTAATACTTTTACTATCCACTTCTAGACGATCAAATAGAAAACGGAAAACATCTCAAATATTCATCGAATGAAAACCTCACGTCCCGGAATAAGAGATTGAAATAAATAACAGAACACTTCATCTCTTTGCTGCAATTTTTGTGATACAGTTGGAAATGTATAAAATTTACACGCCGTATTATTGCAATCGACTACACAGCACTTGCGAGGGCTCATTGTTATTATATGTATGTTGTTATTTTACTACCCAACCGTGACCGTTGCCTTTACGATAATAATAATAATGTTTATTCATCTGAAGTACGGTACAATATTTTTAAGTGATTTGTGAATAAACGGGGAGAGTTTTCAGCTTGTGCTTAAGATTACCCGGATCATTACCTACTTCTGCCACCATGGGCGCTGTCATAGTTTCATCTATCCCCTCCAGCCTAATGCACACAGCGAATAGCATGAGTTTCTGCTTGAAAAATTGTTGGGGCTTTACCTAGGGATTTTGGGAGCCTAAAATTGGGACCCCCTACTGCTGTATCGCAAAAATAAAAATAAATTGCCTGAAATTTTTACTTGAGAAACATCTCATACGTTTCGATGTTTCCCATTCAGATCCTCAAGTTTATGTGAACGCGAGAAACAAGCGACTGGTGCTCGTATAGGACTACCAGCTAATCAGGCAAGAAAGTCTGATACCCCGCTCACTCTCAGTACGGAGAGCGCGTCGAACAAAATTATTCAACTGGGTGATTTTCGGTATCAATCATCACCCCAGCCAACACTGAGATGGAAGGCTCTTCTGACCACAACCCTATCCAACTTACAATAGGAGAAGGCGATGCGGGACCAGACGAGCCAGCTACCAAGAAGATTGTCGACTGGAACCGGTTCCAAAGAATCATACATGACACCCTGGGAGACATCCCACGAATCCACACGAAAACAGACCTCGAGCGAGCAACAACACAGCTGCAACGAACCATCCAGGTTGCCATAGAACGCAGCTTGAATACCATTCCAGCGACCAGGTTCAACAACCAACTAACACTAACTCCGGAGGTTAGTGAGTTAGTTAGGAACAGGCGCTGCCTCAAGAAGAGGTACCAAAGAACGCTGGCCCCCGAAAGACAAGACGAGGATGCACCAGGCAGGCAACTGTGGCTGGACCTCCGGAACAACGGACAAACAGAATGATAGAATGGGCACAGAAGACAATTCTGTATGGAGAATGCAGAAAGAACTTCGACACGGCAGAAGGAAACCATGCCGACCACTCCACGGCGAGAGGGGCTTGGTCTATACTGACAACGAGAAAGTAGAAGCATTCGCAGACGCTTTTGAACGCCAGTGCAAAGACAATCGGGTCTCTTTCCTATTCTCCATATATGTATATTTACAGACATATAAAATTTCACTCTCTCGTGTGGTATTCTATAGATTATTTTTTGGTGTTACGATCATAAACACATTGCCAGGCACAATGATACAATGTACTAATCCGGTTTTGATTAATTTCTCACTTTTCATGCGAATTGATGGAATAGGTCAAGAATATGAGATCTGCCAGTATCTTCACGAAATTTTCACAGGTGCTTCAAAACATGGTAAAAACAGTATAGCAATTGAGAATTTTGCGCGGAAAAGATAGGAGATACGGGCCCCCGAAGATCCATAAAGAGAGGTTATGGGATATCACTTTTGGAAATTGAAAACTGATATGAACAATTTCTTTTTACACCGAAATAATAACTGCACACTCATTCAACGTTTTAGTTATATCAAACTCACTTAATTTTCGATAAAGTAATAAAAAAACTCCGATTACTTTTCATATAATGCAACAGAAGAAATGTCAAAAATCAAACGGTATGTTTATCCAAATCTCGTGGATCTTGAAATTTATTGATATGCGACGTTGCCTATGTCTCCAAGGGGAAAAGAAAGTACAGAAATTCAACGCGACATACATATTTGAGCATATAAATTATAACTATTACAGCATGAAAAGACGATCTGATAGTTCTGATGGATATATGTATCAATAGAAGTTTAAAATGCAAATAATATATCATCACGCTTCTTGGGAGTGTCAAATAGCTCTTGAAAATTAAGCATGAATTTGATGTGCCGCATCTAGAAAGTTACCAAACATATTAAAATAATGTGACTTCAGATTATCTTGTTTTAAGTAATTGTAAACCGCACTAAGAAACGCATTTGGCTTGGATGCTTTCTCATATGCCAGGCATACGAGAAAACATCCAATCAATTTCTTATGTAAAAAGTAGGAACACAACCTAACCTAACTTGGCTTACCTTGTTACCCAAGTTGAATGCAAGCTAATCAACCTTACAAGGCATCGCTTCGCTCCGCTCGCGAATATTCCAATCCAACCAATTTCTTACGTAAAAGAAGGAATACAATCTAACCTAACTTGGCTAACCTTACTATCCAAGTGGAATGCAAGCTAATCAACCTTATAAAGTGACGCTTCGCTCCGCTCGCGAACATTTCTCTCCAACCATTTCTTACGCGAAAAGAAGAAACACAACTTAACCTAACTTTACTAAATTTGTTATCTGGTTTCGACTTTCTGGTGTCGTGGTGGACGGACGTCTGCCACGCGGGCAGAAAGTCAGGTTAATGTCAGTTTTTGTACAGCCGTTCCACGTGCATTGAAAAAGTTATTAATTATTGTGAAAGTTTTGGGCATTCGTGGTATCATTTCGAGTGAGACAATCCCGTTTGCCCACTGAAGGGGGGTCGAATTTGTGGCTATAGCCCCCGTTTACTGGTATATTATCCAGTATTGGATAAACCATAAAAAACAAGACAAGACAAGACAAGACAAGACAAATTTGTTATCTAATTTGAAAGCATGCTAATCAACCTCACAAAGCAACGCCTCGCTCCAACCAATTAGTTACTCAGAAAGAAGGAACACAATCTAACCTAACTTGGCTAACAATGCTATCCAAGTTGAATGAAAGCCAGTTAACCTTATGAAGCGACGCTTCGTAATCATGTCTTTGGCAGTATTAATTCTTTAGAAAAATATTGGTGGCCCTGTAAAGGGCCTTTTTTTTCGGAGTAAAGTGATTCAATAATCTTCCAATTCACTCTGTTCATCTTCATATGGATGAAATTGTGGGCCTGTTTTCGGGGATCGTATAACCTCCCAGCTAATTTCGAAAACTCCTCAGTTATGAAAAAATGTAATGTACATTTCATTGTCTACATCAAGAATATTTTGCGAAAAAAAATTAATGAGCGAACGAATACGCAAATATGCTGCTAATGAACAGAAGGACAAGTTGAAACCCATCTACACATTTCTAATATTGAAGAAGCGACACTTTTTTAAAAGGCCATAATTTCCAAATTAAATTTTTTGCGCTTAAATTTTGATTGCTTAAGTGTTTTTACCGAGTTTTGAAGCACCTGTGATAATTTTGTGATTATTTCGTAAAAATTTCGTGAAAATTTTGCGAAAATCCGGATTGGCCCAATTCACTTGAATAGTTGGCAACGTGGCATGTCCATAAAACGGCAAGATCAAAGCACAATGCAACCAACAATATTTGATTCTTGACATTTCATGTGAAAAATTAAATTAAATGTACTTAATTTTAATAGTACTTAAACGTTGAATGAGTGTACATTCAATATTTCAGTGTAAAAAGCTATTCTTTAAATCAGTTTGCAGTTTCCAAAAGTGACATTCCATAACCTCTCTTTATGGACCTTCGGGGCCCATATCTCCTAAAATTATCTTTTCCGCGCTAAATTTTCGATTGCTATACTGTTTTTATCGTCTTCTGAAGCGCCTGTGAAAATTTCGTGAACATACTGGGTGATCTCATTTTTTTTACCTTTACCGAATATTTCCACTGTGATAATGTTTTGATTGGCCAAAACGTATATGAATGATTTGAATTGAAAGTTTCATTGGTTTCTAGAAATGTCAAAAAATAATCATTAGAATATTGGACAACAGTTTTTGAACGTTCTCTTTCCGAATTATAATTGACACGTATGTCAACATTGAAAATAATTAAAATTGTCAAATTTCAAGTTGAACAATCTCAAAATTTTCGTTCGAAAAAAATCGTTATTTTTACATTTGAAATGAACGGTGTTGTGGAATATGACATATCACCCTTAAGAGGCTCATTGGCGAATGTTTTTATAATTTTAGTCAATGCCCTCTTCTTCAACATCAAACTCATCGGACTCAACGATTTGTATCCCAGAGATTATAGCGAAAAGCTGTGCAATGTGAGTACCTGAAATATCCTCATCTTTCAAAAATGAACGTCAATATAGGAAGCTCCTACGCTTCTGGTCACTTTAGAAGGAAACTTTTTCTTCTCATCATGTGAAAGAACTATACCACTGATAGACTGCTTCGATTATTCGGGGTTCATTTTGTGAGACATGATAACAAAATAATAGAATCAATCGAATAATTTAAATCACAATGTATCTTATCTTTTAACGGCGTGAATAATATTCCTGTAGTTTTCAAAGGGTAAAAGGCAAACTTGTGAGAATAATAATAATAATAATATCTCTATTGACACAGTGAACCATCAGAAACTCCTTTCTATTCTTGAAACAAATGGGATTCGTGGTACTGTGTTGGATGTTTTCCGCCATTATTTAGATAATAGACAACAACAAGTTAAAGTCCATGACTCGCTAAGTGTCCCAACTACCGTCAAGATAGGTGTACCTCAAGGAACGGTACTGGGACCAGTACTCTTTCTACTCTACATCAATTCAATGCTTTCACTATCAAATGCTAAAATTGTTTCCTATGCTGATGACACTGTGATCTTATTCGAGGGTGATTCCTGGTCACAAGCTAAATTACATGTCCAAAGAGAACTAAACATAATAACGGATTGGCTAAATGCTTTCCAGCTATCTCTGAATGTTGAAAAAACACACTATATAGCTTTTTCTGCCAATAATGCAAATAGGCCAGAGTTCCAGAATATTAACATCACTAATCTAAATAAAAACATCACAGAAGTTAGCCAAATCAAATACTTAGGCATTATAATCGACAAAAATCTCAGGTGGGAAACTCACATCAATTATCTAACAACAAAACTCAGAAAACTGATTTCAAATTTTATATACTAGAAGAACTGTCGATCAAACTGTTGCTTATAATATACAAATCACTTGTGGAGTCACTCCTACGCTATGGAAGGGGTGGTCTGTATGAAAACTCATTACAAAATCTCAAAGTGATCCAGAATTTTATATTAAAAATTATCTTTAGACGAAAAAAACGATCCTCCAGATATACTTAATATTCGGTCATTATATTTTTTCACAATTTTAATATCTGCCTATAAGAGTGGTCATTGTCAGCAAACATTCAATCATGGTTACAATACACGTGGCACGGTGAACCAACTACTCGTTACACCACTTAACAACAAGAACATTAGTCACCGTTTTGTAACATATATTCAACCTAAAGCATATAATCTATTACCTCTCGCCATTCGAAAATATGCTAATCTCAAGAAATTCACTTCAGCCATTAAACTTTATATCTATAGTAATTATAGGGACTTCTTGAGAATTATAGAAACATAAAAAATGTGTATATTTATTATTATTCACCAACTTACAGCCATGTTAACTGCACTGTTGAATTTTGATTCACACAATTACTGCCTATTGTAGTATGTTTTACTCTGTTCCTATCAACCCTCCATTTTTATATTGTTTATACTGTTCCGTTCCTTCTTCCTATTTCTGACTTTAAATTGTCGGTTTTCATGTTATGCTGTTTTGTTTTGTTTTTCTTTTTTTCTCAGTACACAATACAAGTGTGTACTCACTTAGAGTGTAGGGGAAAAAAAAAACATTTGATTTTTTTTTCTTTCTAATTATTATCAGTAGTATTATAATTGATTTGTATTATTGGAATGTATAGCAAAACGGCTGAATAAATAAAAAAAAAAAAAAAAATATTGTCATGAAATCATCAAGGACATGGACAACGTCAAAAAAAGAATGAAGTACACTGAGCACATAACATAATGAGTAAAACTTTACAAAAAATACGCACCTCACGGACTCAACAAGTAAATATAAAAACTTTTCACAATCTACAGGAAACGGTAATAATCATTCACAAAAATCAAACTTATAGAATACTTTTTCTTCCAAGTAATCAATGACTGAGCTTCTGAATTTCTGAATATTGCTGATATCTTTCAACTGAGTTGGCAGGCTGTTATAAGCCTTCCTTGCTCTGTATTCAGTACTCCGTTTAAAAAAGGCAGTTTTGTGATGTGGAATCCTGAGGTCAGCCCGATTACGAGTTAACATATTCATTTCAGTTGAATATTCATCTGCATTTGTAGAGAACAAGTATTGGTGTTTCTTTACGAAAATAACCAGAGATAAAAAGTACAAAGAAGGTACTGTCAATAACCCATGTTTTGAAAAATATGACCTGCAGGAGGTATTATAATCAAGACCAAGAATACATCTCAATATTCGTTTTTGCAATATGAATATTTTATTTGAGTTTGAACTGGAACCCCAAAAAAGTATTCCATATGCGATGATTGACTGGACATGTCCATAATAATACAATTTCATTCCATATTCTAACACCTGTTCTCTCAGATATCTAATTACACCACAGACCGAAGCCAGTCTGTTTGCCAAGGTATCCACATGTAGTTCCCAGCTCATATTAGAGTCAATAAACACCCCCAAGAATTTTATAGATGGCAGCACCGGCACTGATTCTTCATTCAATCTAACATACGGTGATTCAAATATATTTTTGGTCAGGTCGAACATTATAAGTCCAGTTTTATCAGAATTTAAATTCAGGGAGTTCTCTGTACACCACTCGTCCATTTTCTTTGCCACATTTGATGCCGAATCAGCAAGGTCCTTAATATTGGTGCTGTTTATAATAACGGATGTATCATCAGCAAATTGAAGAGTTTGGCAGTTTGAACTGGAGAAGACAGATGGTAGAGAGTTAATGTACAAGAGAAAAAGAAGGGGGCCCAGGATTGATCCCTGTGGTACGCCTCGCTTAATTAATGTTTTTTCTGATGTGAATAACCTACCCTCTTGCATAATCACAACTGCTTGAAACCTGTTTTCAAGGTAGGACCTCAATAAATTTAATGGAGTACCTCTAATTCCAAAGTCATCCAGTTTCTCCAACAGAAGGGAATGATCAACCATGTCAAAGGCTTTTGACAGATCAAAGTATATTCCCGCAGACATGCTTTTGTTATCGAGATGAGTTGCTATGTTTGTCACTGCATTGTAGATAGCCAATTCAGTAGACATTCCTTTACGGAAGCCGAATTGTTCACTGGCAAGAATATTGTGTTTTTCACAGAAAGCAATAAGTCTTGTGTACATTATTTTTTCAACTATTTTGGATGGTGCAGGTAATATTGACACAGGCCTGTAGTTTTTCACATCAGTTTTTGAACCCTTTTTGTAGATTGGGACAACTTTAGCAATCTTCAAGTCATCTGGGAAAGTACCAGTCAAGAAACATTCATTAATAATGTGTTCCAAAACAGTACCAATAAAATCTGGGACTTTTTTCAAAATTGCTGACGGAATTTGATCAAAACCACATGAGTATTTAGGATGTAGTGCATGTAAAACATGTATTATCTCCTTGGCTGAGGTAGGTGCCCAAAAAAGAGAGTCCTTAATTAGTTCACGTTTATGATACTCTTGGGAGGTGTTGCTGATCAAATCATAATACGATTTGAAAATGTCAGCAATTTCTGAAGGGTCCTCTATAGTAGATCCGCCACTGGTCAAAGTTATATCTCCATTTTTATTTTGTCTATTTGTTATGCGATTGAAGATATTCCACATTGTTTCAGATTTATTTCTTGAATTAGCTATGTTATTGTCATTCAACGATTTTTTAAAGTGAGATAACCATCGCTTATAGGCTGATCTTTCCATTTTATATCTTACAAGAATATCATCACATTTTGTCTCCGTGTATAATCTATACCAGTCCCTTACATACTGGAAGTAACATTTTATTTCTTGGTTTACCCAAGAGTTTTCACTACTTTTCGCTCTGGTCACCTTAGAAGTGAGAGGAAAAGCTACATCAAAATGATGAAATAGGATATTGTAAAAGGATTTATACTTGTTATTTACGTCCTCAGTTAAATAAACTTGTTCCCACGACTCACTAGATAGAGACTGATAAAAATTTGATATGTTATCATCGGAATAATATCTTTTGTATGTTTTCTGTTTTGAAAAATTTTTAGGTTCAATTTTAAAATGAAAAACTTGCCCAAAATGATCAGATATAATTGATTTGATTACCGTTGCTTGTGAGATGTCCTCTGATATATTTGTGAAAATATTATCTAGTAAAGATCCTCCTCTAGGATTAGGTCTGGTTATTTCCGTGACTCTAGAATCTAATCCATATGAAAGAAAGAACTGCCTTACTGTGAGCATCTGTGCAGTTTCTACTAAGAAATCCACATTTATATCTCCACACACTACAACTGACCTTGGATGTTCAAAGATAAAATCCAGAAGCTCAGTCATTTTCTCTAAAAAAGAATCAATGTTGCTCTTAGGTGAACGATAAACACATATGACTACAAGCTTAAGATTATTCAAATAACAGTTTATACAAGAATATTCGAATATTTTCTCCTCTTGAATAACAGGTGAACTCATTATTTCAAATTTGATATTTTTTACAAATATTGCTGTGCCTCCTCCTATGAAATTTTTACGACAATAAGAATTTGCCAAAGTATAGCCATCAAAGTGAATTTTGCTGATTTGATCCACATTACACCAGTGTTCTGTCAAACAGAATATATTAACATTATATTCCTGGAGAAGGACATTCACCATTAGGGATTTACTTTTAATGCTATCAGTGTTAAGATGTAACAACCGAGTTAACTTCCTGGTACTATCATCATTATTGATCACACTGGATTGCTGGGGACAAATATTGATATTATCTTTTTTTTCCTGAATCAAAAATTTCCTCTTTGTTGAAAAATATCAGGGTGTTTGGTGAGGTTTAGTCTCTTTATACCTACCCCTCTGGGCCAAAAACTGATGTCGTACATTGAATCCTTGAATTCGAGGGAAGCATGGACAGCAAAGCGTTTCAGCCTCCATGGATCAGAAGGTATTTCTTTAACCCCCACTGCTTCATTTTCGAATTTTTCCTTTCCTTTTATATACTTCATAATCATATCTTCAGTTACATGTTGCTTAACCCTATAGACATAAAGCCAGACTTTCTTGTCCTCTCCTGAGAAACCTTCTTTGGTGCTTTCAGCTGTTCCTAATGTCTTCTTGTATCGTTTCCTTCGATGTCGCTGTTGGTGAACCCTGAATCACTGTTGGGATTACCTGATAAGCTCTGTTCTTTGTTTGCTTCTGAGACAACAGGTTGTGGTAGATTTTCCTGGTGTGGTAAGGAGTTTTGTTTTTGCGATTTTTCCTTAGAAGTGCTAGGCAGTGGAGCGTTAACTACCGGCACTTTACTACTTCTATTCCAGATCAGAGGTTCATTTGTATCAGATCCATTGCATCCTCTTTCTACTTCGGTAAGCCAGGGAGTTTGTCTAGTATTAATGAAAGTTCCGTCTGCCACGGCTTTGTTTACATGCCTATTTTGAATATTTTGTATTTCATCCAACAACAGGTGATTATTACTATGAAGAACATTGTTTTTATCACGGACTTCATTTAGGAGCTCCTTTAGGTATGTGATTTCAATGTCTAGCTGTTGAATTTTTGCATTTTCTTGAAAGACTTGGTTTTGAAACTCAACCTCACTTTTACAGCGTACAACTTTATTTCCATTAAACACTTTCAGTTTATTTGCCTTTTCAGTACAACTTCTGTGGAAAACAGATAGACAAATTCAACACACATATACTGCACAAGGTTTAGCACAGCATTTCATCAATGTTCCACTGTTTTCTTCGATTAAATTTTCATTTTTGAACGTCGTATTTATATCGTCTGTCATCTTGGACGAAAATTTTTGAATGTTTATCAACGGATTCTCACAAGTGGATGAAGAGATTTATTTAAATTTGTATCTAAGACATGAAATTCCAATCGTTATAGATTCCCGGTATTCAATACATGAGATTATTACTTTTTAAATAGTGTACGTTTGAATCTTGCCTAAAATTCAGCTGTAATATTTCCAACCTACCAATATCATTTAACCACTCCAAAACCACATTATAGAATGAGTTGAACTTTTTTTGGTTTCATTAAACTTCATATAAGGTTAGATATACTGTTATTTTTTTATTTTTAACTTTCTTACCGTTTCTTATTATCACCCAATAGACCTACCAAAAAAATGTTATTAGTGAAAATCTCTTCTAATCCTTCAATGATCTCCTTTTCCAGATATTTTACTGAAATTTGTTTTTTAAATAAAGTAACATTTGAAGTAAAAGAATAAATCTCCGCCTATGATCGGCATTCTTGATCAAACCGCGAATCCTATTATGTTTTATCAGGGGCGGATGATAAACCCTATCGTCATCCAACTAACCTAACTCACAAGCCTTTTTTAAGAATTTTATAGAACAATCCCAATGTGGAGTTGTTTGCTAATGAGAACAAGGTCAAACCGTCATCCATTTGTTATTCAATGAATTGTGGAATCTACTTTTCCGAATGACCGCTCCATCGTTTTTTCCCAATTTTATAGTCATTCTCTAATCAGAGGTCGTTTCAAATGATTCTGTCCTTTTATACCCGGGGGCGTGTTTTATTATTTATTGATCGCGTCATTTTACTAATTTCTCCATAGTTTTCACAACTCTATTTTTTATTACGGTGATGAATTAAATTTTATGATCTTCAGGTAGAAGAAAGTATATTCGATTTCATCGTTGTTGGCGGAGGCGCAGCAGGATGTGCTGTGGCGAACAGGATTTCGGCTCAGGAAAAGTGGACGGTACTCCTGATTGAAGCAGGCGACTATCCTTCTACCACTTCCGAAGTAATAACTTTTTCTGTTTGAAGTCAATTTCAAGAGAAATGAATACAGAATCCATAAATAAGGGACAAATTAATTTTCTACGTAATTTACAATTTATGAGTATTTCCTGGTAAATTTTCATTAGGTCATACGAGATTTCCCGAAATCCGTCTTTTCCTGGAGTGGTAATATGTTTTGTGGCATACCGTATCAAAAATGCGTTTTACTTTTATAAAAAAAATCGTATTTTCAAGTTGTTAAATAAGTATTGCATTTTCTGTTCACTTAGTCGAATTCGAACCTGATGTTATTATTGCTCTTGCTTGTAGGGGGCGCCACCTACACGTCTTTTTCTTTTTTGAAGATTCATAACTTTTTTGAGCGTTTTTCTAGCACATTTTTCAGTAAAAAATCAACTCGTCTATCATATCTACGTAAAAAAGCTACCCTTGTTACAAGTCGCTATAAGCAACCGTTTTCTAGATATTTGGACTTGAAAATTTCAAGTCGATTATTTGATAATCGATGAGTGTTGAAGTTATTACCATTATTTTGCATTTTTCACAAGAATACTTAGGGAATGAATTTGACGTTTAAGTAGTTTTGGTTTTTTGTAGGGGGCGCCACTTATTCTATTTATTTTTACTCGTTTGGAATAGTTATTTTTGTATCAAGGGTGCAAAATCTGTATTTGTTTTTTTTTTGAATAAATCCACCTTTTATTGTTGGATTTTTGTTTGTAATAAACTACTTGCAGATAAGAGGAGTTAATGGTTTATACATATATTGTATAAATAACGTGTACACAAACTTTTTGATAAATCAAACTGACTGACATATCTATAATTATGTGACAACTTCATAACGCTAACAGTGAATTCCAGTGAATCTAGATAATATTGAGAGATTATACATTTTATATTCAACAGTTTTAATAAAATTTGCAAGAAATATCAACATTTTATTTCAAGAGATTTTGAATATGTAGAATAAAATAAAATAAAGGAAAGTAAATTGTATTCAAATAAATTGTTCAAAGTGTCCACCTTCAGCGAAGATACAGGCATTCAGTCTTCTAGTCATTGAATCTCGTACCCGCTCAAAAATTATTGGTGTGTTTCTTATTGTTTCACAGGCGTCTACTATTCGGTTTCTTAGATCTTCCTCGTTCGCTACTGGAGTTTTATAAACTAGTGACTTCAAATGTCCCCAAAAATTAAGATCTAGCGGGTTTAGATCTGGGGACCTTGGTGCCCACGCCTGGTTAGGTTCTTCTACAGCCCTACCGATCCATAAAGTTGGATAGACAGTGTTAAGGAATTCCCTGGCTACAACGCTAAAATGGGCCGGAGCCCCATCATGCATAAACCACATGCGGATACGAATTTCTTATGGTACATTCTGAAGTAGTCCCGGCAATTCATTTTCTAAAAAGTATCTATAAGTTGCGCCATTCAGTCGGAACGGAAGAAAGAAAGGACCTATCAATTATTGCCGCCCATACATTTACAGAAAATTGATACTGATCATGTCTTTCACTAACTGCGTGCGGATTTTCCAGAGCCCAAACATGGTTGTTATAAAAGTTTGTGATAACATTTCGGGAGAAGTTTGCCTCGTCCGTGGAGAGTACATATCTTAAAAATTGAGGATTTCCAGCCAATTTTCTCAAAAACCACTGACACATAGTAATGCGTTGGGGAAAATCTCGTGGAAAAAGAGCTTGTACCCTCTGTATATGGTATGGATAAAATTGTTGATCGTGGATAATTCTCCAAACTGTGGACTGAGTAGAATTGAGAGCTTCAGCAATTATTCTTGTACTTGTTTCTGGATTCTCCTCGAGAGCGTTCAAAACAGCTTCTTCCAGTTCTAGGGTTCGGACTGCTCGTGGTCTTCCAATAATATCAGCCACCCTCTTAAAGCTACCTGTTTCTG
Organism: Gonioctena quinquepunctata; assembly: GCA_018342105.1. Classification (NCBI taxonomy): domain Eukaryota; kingdom Metazoa; phylum Arthropoda; class Insecta; order Coleoptera; family Chrysomelidae; genus Gonioctena; species Gonioctena quinquepunctata. The sequence goes on from JAFIRS010002502.1 coordinate 32,146, forward strand.
CCAAACGACGGTGGAGACTGGTAAATGTTGGAGCTGAAGGCAGTACTCGATTAGGAAATCGCTCCTGTTATATACGTCTTGCTTCGGGCGCATTGCCATCCGCAAGGCCATAAACGAAATGCATATCGGCTAAATAAGCATTATTGTTTAAATAATCAATTTTTTCAAAATTAGTGTTTTAAAACTTACAGAATCTTCAACAAAACAACAAAACGTTTAACCATCACATAATATGTAATTACCAAAACTACTTACTTAAACGTCAAATTCATTTCCTAAGCATTCTTGTGAAAAATTCAAAATAATGGTAATAACTTCAACACGCATCGATTATCAAATAATCGTCTTGAGAGTCCAAATATCTAGAAAACGGTAGCTTTATTACTTAGATATGATGTAGGAATTGATTTTTTTACTGAAAAATGTGCTAGAAGTACGCTCAAAAAAGTTATGGATTTTCAAAACAGAGAAAGACGTGTAGGTGGCGCCCCCTACGAGTAAGAGCAATAATCAGGTTCGAATTCGTCACCTCAAAAAACATCTCAATACCAATTTTCGTTTAATTAAGGTCAGTATTTCGATAGATATTTGAAAAAAACGAAAATAAAAATAAAACTTTAACACCCTGAATCTTGGAAACAAAGCGTTTCCAGACATATATTTATTTGGACAATTCATATTAGAATATTGTGAGGAATCACCTCCTGAAATTTGTCAAAGTACTTCTTACTCACCCTGTATACCAGGAAGGTAATAATAATATATATATATATATATATATATATATATATATATATATATATATATATGTATATATTACGTTGAGATATTTCTACACACTCCTGTGTAAATAATTTATGAACAGCACAAAAATTCAATATATAGGGTGTTAGAATATTCTCCTATGGTTCCTCACACGGACTAAAATTTCTGATCCCATCCAGGTGTTATTCGAAGTGATGATTTATTATTTCACGTATCATATCAGGTATTGTATATATGTATATTTCAGATTCTATATATACTGTATTAGTCAGAATACGTTTTTCAAAATCAATAGACAGTAATTCTTACTATACTTGATTTCTCAAGTTTAAAACATCCGTAATCCTCATAATTCCTTAGGTGGTCAGGGTTATGATGACAAAATTAATTAGTACGTAGTAGCGTTCATATGCGTGGACGATCGATATGTTTTCTTTTTATTCAGCATTCTGCATAACTCAATGTCCTTCAGTTAATCACTTACATCAGTCTATTGGCATTGTCATCCGATTAAAAGAGGCGGTACACTTCCACAGCTTTAAATTATCCCGAATAATTTATTAAGATCGATTGTTTCCATTGTGCTATTCATTTTTATAGCGTGGTGAATGAAATACTGTGAATATCTTCCCAGCGTCGTCTGGCACTAATCATTTGGATTTCAATAAAAAAATATTTCAGCTGTATATGCGATTTGACTATAAATTCGCCACATACTTCTTTCTCCAACTTTTTTAGATTCCTGGCTTGTTCACAACCCTTATTGGCACAAAAGAAGATTGGCAGTTTGGCATGGAAAAAGAGGGCAAAGCTTGCCAAGCCTTCGCGAACGGTAGATGTACCATAAGTCGAGGAAAAGTCCTGGGAGGCACTAGCACGATGAATAACTTGCTTTATATCCGCGGCTTTCCCGAAGACTACGATAAACTCAGCGTTGCTGCTTGGAACTCCAAAGAAACAACGAAAATTTTCGAGAAAATGGAAGGCAACGACAGCGAGCTCGTTTTGTCGATGCAGCTTCCTGATACTTGGATTTCTCTAAATTTCACCAACTATACCGACACTCCCAAGGTCCTCCTAGAATCCGCCTACTCCTCTATCGGTGTGAAACGAGCTTCTAAACGCCAAGCCATCGGTTCAGTCGACCATCTGACGCTGAAGAAGAGCGGAATCAGAGTTAATATGGCGAAAAGTTTCCTCACCCCCATCAAGGAGCGTCCGAATCTGTTCCTCAGTAAGAACACTCATGTGGAATCTATCGGAATAACAGAACCTGTGGACAAGAGGGCCAACGGAGTCAACGTGTCCATTGACGGGGTGAGATTCTTCCTCAGAGCGAGGAAAGAGGTCATCCTAACTGCAGGCGCCATCAACAACGCCAGGTTACTTCTTTCGAGCGGGTTGGGGTCCAAGCAGTACCTTTTATCGAAAAAACAAATTTCCTTCAAGGCTGATCTACCAGGCATAGGGAAGAATCTTCTACTGCGGTTGACAATACCCCTCTTCGTAGCTATCGAGCCTGGCTACAGCGTCTGCCAGCGCGAGTACTACCGTGAGGAAGACCTTATAAGAGATGCTTTCAATTATATCATGTTCAGAACCGGCTCTTGGAGTCACACCAACATCAATAACTTCGTTGCATATATCCTCACTCAAAAAACAGGCACCAGTCTGCCCAATCTAGCCATCTCCCATATGTACTTCAAAATAGGGGATAGATATTTGAAAGTGTGGATGGACGCAATGGATTACCACCCGAAAATAACCAATTCTTTGTTGAATATCAACAAGGAGAGAGCGATCATTCTGTTTATGGTCGAACTGCTGAACCCCTCCTCCAGAGGTGAAATCCTCTTGAACGAGACTCATTACGCGAGCAATCCGATTATTAGAGGCAACTTCCTTACTGATGGAGAAAATTGGGATTACGAAACATTGCTTAGCGGTTTCGATTTCATCACGAATTTGACTGAAAGCGAGATTATGAAGGAGAACAAAGCAGAATTTTTGGATTTGGGTGTGCCAAATTGTAGGAATTACAAATTTTGTACGCCAGCTTATGTGAAATGCTACATTCAGAATATGGCTTTTCCGAAAAGCGATGCCGTCGGGACGGCAAAAATGGGCTCAGAATGCGACAGCGATGCCGTGGTACAAGAAAATTTGGAAATTAGGAAGGTCAGGTGTTTACGGGTTGCAGATTCGAGCGTGTTGAATTTCATGCCCGGAGGAAACACTATCGCCACTGACGCCATGATTGGGTATAATCTAGGGGAGATCATCAAGGAAAAATGGCTCAAGAATTATACTGCCATATTCAAGAGACATGAAGAATGAATGCTAGAAATGTTTTATCGAAGATATGTCATGATTTGTATGCTTTTTTTCGTAATAAGAGTTCCATTCAATGGATATTGCATTGTACATATGATCAGTATATCATTAACTCATACTTTTGAGTTTCAATCAACTTTGGCTTGGGATACGAGTTGTAAAACGTGTCATTCACTGTTTTTTCTTGTTTTAATAATAAAAATGAATATTACGTATAATATATGTCACATAGGCTGCTGTTATAATGTCAAAAGACTGATTTGTTGAAAATATGAACAGGATGTTCATAAAATCAGATGTGGAATCATCTGCGACTGAAAGATAAACTTGAGTCACTATCTTCCATCGTTCAAGATAACCTCTTGTGGGGTATTCATGTTGAAAAGGGAAACATTCTCAATTGAATATTGAATAGAAAGATTTTTCTGTGAATTGAATAATCCACGGTAAAAATTAAGTTATTTTTTGTGAATGTCTAACAGAAAACAACTACTTTCCCGGCTAATGCCACGCTGGACATTGAACTACATCTGATAGATATTCTGGAATGACCCTAACTCAAAAGAAAAAATCTGAAATTGAAAATTTGCATTTTCATTCAGATAGTTATTTGATTTTTTATTCCAGTCCTAATTAAGAACTCATATAGATGAATGAGGCAAATAAAAATGTTTTCCAAAAAAGAGTACTCACCAGAAATCATTTGTAACATTGACGCAAGAAAGGCATCGCATTCACTAGGTCTTCAATACATTTTTGTTGACGAAAATCTATTTCACGCTTCCACGATCATCAAAGTGATATTGCCGCTAGAAAATGTATTTCCCATTTCTTTCGGTCTTTCTGATTATCGTGGAAGCGTAAAATAGATTTTCGTCGACAAAAATGTATTGAAGACCTAGTGAATGCGATGCCTCTCTTGCGTCAATGTTACAAATGATTTCTGGTGGGTACTGTTCTTTGGAAAACATTCTTCTTTGCCTCATTCATCTATATGAGTTCTTAAATAGGACTGGAATAGAAAATCAAATAACTATATAAATGAAATTTCAGAATATTATCAGATGTAGTTCAATGTCCAGCGTGGCTTTAACCGGGGAAGTAGTTGTTTTCTGTTAGGCATTCACAAAAAATAACTTCATTTTAATCAATTCAATTTTTATCGTGGATTTTTCAATTCACAGAAAAATCTTTTAACGTCAAAAGACCATTTTGACACAACACAATTATAGAGGATATCTATAATATAATAATATGAGGCACTGTTATCTAGTTTAGTCACCAATTGTCCTTCAGAACGAGGCACGTCTGCGAATTTACAAATGCGTAGTATTTTTGAATAACTTTTCTCTAGTTAAAATCTTCCTTCTATACTTATTATGTCTTTCACTATTCCCTAAAATAATACGCAGAATAACTTTAACACTTATTTGATTCACATTAATTCAAGAATTTATTTCTCAAAAAACGTAAAAGTTTAGGAAAAGGAAAATATAAACAACAAAAACAAGGAAGTGGAACACCTTATACTCGGAGAGATAGAAGAATAATATAAATGATAGAATCAGAAAAAATATTAATGAAATAGGTATTTCTTCAAATGAATTTTAAATCGTAATCTACCATATGTTTTCAAATGGTCTGGTAGATTATTATGAAATCTTATTCGATTGTTATAAATTGATTTTTGTCCAATAGTTGTATTTCAGTAATCGCTAGATTATTGGAAAATCTGGTAGTGTTGTATTAGTTTCGAATACCAAATTGGAATTAGGTTTTCCATATTTTGGGTTTCCTCTCCATCTGGAAGTAAAAATTATTAGTTATCTGTTGTGAAAAGGACAAATTACCAAATTTGCCCCGATTCTTTCGTGCGTTTTTAACCGACGAAACCAAAAAGGAGGAGGTTCTCTATTCGACCCGTATATTTTTTTATGTATGATCACGCATAACTTTTTACTGGGGCGTCCGATTCCGATAATTCTTTTTTCAGTATATACTTCGAATTTGGTCCCATTTGAATTTAAAAGATGAAATCCACCCCTAAAGGTAGCGAAATGAAGGATATTGATCACTTACCCTCTGAATTCTGGTCCGTTAACCGATTCTATCAGTTACTGGGTTCTTCGATTTCGATGATTCTTTCTTTAATAGATAGGGTATACCTTATATTTGGATTCCGAAAAGAATTAGCCACCCTTCGTGTAGAAAAATAGGGGATGATTGATTTTTCACTAGTGAACATTGGCACACACATACGTAGTTGACAATGACAGATCGCTACTGACATTATTCTTGTTCCACATCCGTCAAAATCAGTATATTTTATGAGAGGATGGAATGATATACAAAGTAATGAAATAAACTAACCAGAACAACGAAAATAATTTATATTACAACAAATAGTAAAAGTAGATAATCTTATTATTTAACTGGTAATAGTTGAAGTAAGGTGGGTAAGTAAGTATTTTGGAAATAATAAAAAAACAAGTAGGTAGTAATTGGTAGATTTTAGCCACAAAAAATTGAAAAATAAAAACTTTTTAACAAAAAATTAAACCGACGAAATACGGAACTGAAAAGTAGAAAATAAAAACTTTTTAACAAAAAATTAAACCGACGAAAAAATCAACTGAAAAGCAAAAAATAAAATAAATCTTCTTGGTCTAAATGATAATTGAGCTCCTAAACTAATGTAAGTAACTGATTTTGAGTCGGCGCCAAACAAACTAGCAATTGAATTAGGTGAAGCGTAAAATGATGGCTGCGTTTTGATGACTTCTTTCATAGATAATGATCTTCGATAATTGTTTGTTTGGCGCCGACTCAAAATCAGTTACTTACATTAGTTTATGAGCTCAATTATAATTTAGACTAAGAAGGTTTATTTTATTTTTTGCTTTTCAGTTGATTTTTTCGTCGGTTTAATTTTTTGTTAGAAAGTTTTCATTGATATTCTGGATTCTAAAATAAACTAAGAAAATTTCAATTTTGTCAGTAACGTTCCGTTTGAAAATTAATTGCCCAAAATACTTTACAACAAAAGTGAATTGGAAAATTCTATATACACGATAAACCTCCTTTGATGACGTTTCGGAAATCATCTCTGTTCCCTTTATCAAATCCTGGTTTTTGAAAAATAATCAAAATTTTAAATCGCACTTGTATTATCTTGAAAATTGCTTGTCAAAATCTGACATGCAGCACAGAAGTTCACAGGATGTTCAATTCAACGTGATCTATTTTGTACGAAATTTCTGTATTTCCACCTCCTTTTTCAGTAAGGACATTCATTTTGGATCCATAGTGAAAGAACGCTATATTATCATTTCCATTCAATAAAATACAGGAAACTTCTTTCAATTTCCTTTTTGTGTCATTCTGTTCGTGCATGATAATTTTTGGAATGCTTTATATTATTTTTAACGAAATGAATGAAGGTTGTATAATGAATGGATATCTAGAAGTTTTCTCTATTTATATAAATTAACTGTTGGTTCTCGATAGTCAAGTTTGAATATACACTTGATGATTTAGTTTTGAAGTGTTTTCAATAGCTGGAGCAAAGAATGACTAGCTGAACCCTAAACAGGAATTAAATATTGGAATTGAGAGTAAATCAAGATGAAATAAATGGTTTTGAAATATTTAATATGTAAAAAAAACCTTATTTTGTGAAAAAAATCCAATAATAGGGGAAATTCGTTTTCTTAATATTTCATTATGTTTGGACCACGATAAATTCTCATCTATATAAAGTCCCAAGAATTTCAGACTGGAATAGTACTTTATACTTTCATTATTGAATTCAATAGGATCTTTCACACCAATGTTCGAACAAATTTTGGTTATGAACATAAATGTTGATTTGAAATGATAATTTATGCGATATAAGCCATGAATATATTTTTTTAAGTCATCTATCATGTTATTTTTGATCTCATGTAAATTTTTGCTTCTACAGAGTGACCCATTTGAAAGCGAGCCACCTCTCTAAAACTGTTATTTATTATCCGATTCAGAAGTTTTTTTTTCAGTAGATAGAGCATCAATAGTTCTAGTTGAATGCCATAAATTCGATATAAAATAAAAACTTCGAATTTTTTTCAAGGTCAAAAATCCAAAAAACATACTAGCAATTTTTTTTTAATGAAATTTGACGACGCCACTGGATTTGTGATGCTTTCAAATGGGTGTGACCAAAATTTCACGATAACATTTTTTTTAACAGAATTATAGCAGTAAAAGTAAAATATTCATATCAATATCGAAATAATTCAAATAGTTGTCATATAAATCACAATTTTGTAAATAATATGGTTTAAAATACTCCTTCAGAACATAACAACTCTATTTGGGATATGTTATGTCTCTTAGAATACTGCAGTTTGTTTGAATAGAAATGCACATCTTTACATCCAATAATATAATTACCAATATTAATAACATAAATGAACTACTACAAAAGAATATATTGACATGACAGTGCCTACACATTAAATTCGGACTGTTCAACCAAATCTCCATTTAATTCGATACATTTATCGTATCGTTTTCTAATGTTAACGATAAAATTCGGTAATTGGTTTGGGGTGATATCTCTGCAAGCCTGTCCTATTCTTTCACGCAGTTCCTCTTTGCTCGTAGGGCGAGTTTTGTAAACTTTTTCTTCAACTAAGCCCCATAAAAAAATCCAGTGGAATCAAGTCCGGGGATCTGGGGGAAAACTCGATCAATGCACTATTTCGCCCTATCCACCGATTAGGAAAATTGTCTTCCAACCAATCTCTCACAATCCTGCTATTGCGGATGGAACAGCCATCTAATTGAAATAGAAGATGAGCCTCTTCTGCCAGTGAAAGTTCATCCATAGCGTTGGAAAATTAGTTTTTCAAAAAATTCCAAAAATTTTGACCATTCAAATTTGTTTTAATAAAAAAGGGGCCAATTATTTTGGTAAGTAATATTCCACACCAAACTTTTCTTTTTTGTGAGTGCTGTCTTCTGCAATTTATTATCCAATGTGGATTTTATTCCATCCAGTATATAACTTGTATTTTGAGAATTAACTGTTCCATTGGTTGTGAATGTTGCCTCGTCACTGAAAGAAATTTTTTTCAGAAATTTCCTGTTATTTAGATATTCTCTTTGAGCCATAAACTATACTCTTTTCATTATCGCCTTCTTCTAAGGTGTGGAGAAACTTTGGTTTAAAGGGCTTCATCTTATTATATTTCCTAAGATGTCTCCTTATTGTTTCACGCGTAAGTTAATGTCCAAACTTGCAATTCAACTAGAACTATTGATGCTCTATCTACTGAAAAAAAAAAACTTCTGAATCGGATAATAAATAACAGTTTTAGAGAGGAGGTCCGCTTTCAAATGGGTCACTCTGTATATCGCCCCAAAATGGATCCTTGAGGACTACCACATAAAACAGTTTTCTGTGAACTATACTTTTCTCTCATACATACAAACTGTTCCGTGATAAATAATTCTTAAACCACATATATACAGGCCCTCTAATACCTATTATACTCAAAGTACTCAATAAGATTTCGTGATCTACTGAATCAAATGCTTTCCGAAGACAATATACAACATTTTTTATCTATATTTAGTTGGAGTTTGATGATAACCCATATTGCCCATTAAATAATAAATTTGATTTTTCGAGATATTCCAATAATCTGCAATGTACTGCTTTTTCTATAATTTTTGAAAGTAGCGAAAGAATGGAGATTGGGCTATTATTCCCCATGTTTTACCCGTTATGAAAATTGGCTTAATTTTGGCAATTTTTTATTTGTCAGGTACATGAATAGCGTTCTTGATCCAATCGGCTTGCGCAATAGTACCACCACACAGGTCTCCAATAGGTTAAATTGTAACAAGAGTAGTGTATGTATTCAAGTTCTCATTCAATAGAGGAGGGAGAAACCTGTTGTGTATTTTATAATGCTTAAAAGTTACGAAATAAATTACCTACTCCAGAAATATTTTCAGATTACCTATAATGAAATATTACTCAAACAGGGGTTATTGTTTACATAGAATAACTTATACAGTGATTTTCTTTAATGCCTCCCCCCCTTTTTATTTTTGAACGGGTCAACTCAAAAAATTGAAACTTGGGATAATGAAATTGATGCATGAATACTATATTTCGGAGAAAAATAGACAGATGAAACTTTCAAGATGGCGAATAGCCGCCATCTGGGAAAAAAATTAAATTGAAAGGGGGGTCTGTGACACATCCTTTTGTAGCTCTTGACGAATACCTCACAACCCTAGAATATAAAGTCAATATCTTCATCTACTACAAAATGGCGGAACATTTAATAATTGCCTGAATACATCGAGGTTTAACTTCATAATTTGAGGAAAGGAGCTGAGTTCAGTTCAGAAGATGCTCGAAATGGTTGCCTTGAACTGCATGTCATAAGAACAGCCTATCCGATATTTCACGCCGAACATTTTCGAACACAGTAACGTCGATATTTTTACAAATATTTATTATTCTCTGCCGTATATCCAAATATTGGAGCAGGTTCAGTTTCGTACACCTTTCGCTTCAAATAGCCCCATAAAAAAAGTCTACAGGTGTCAAATCTGGCGAGCGGGCTGGCCATGCCGTAGGACCTCGACGGCCAATCCAACGACCGGGGAAAGTATTATCCAAATAGTTTCTTACTTGTCCGTAGTAATGTGGTGGTGCTCCATCTTGTTGGAATACAATATCCATATCGAATTCATTAGGATTCGCTTCGACGATTTCGGTGATTAGAGGGTCAACAGTATATTCCAGCATATTCAAATACAGTTAAATTTTGTTTTTGTTTTTTGTTTTGTTCAATGAATAGAGGTCCTACAATATGGTTTCCCAATATTCCTGCCCAGACGTTAATTTTTTCTGGATATTGAGTATGAGTTTCCCGGAAAATGTGAGGGTTGGTGTCACTCCAATAACGGCAATTTTGTCTGTGAACCTTGCCGTTGAGATAAAATGTAGATTCGTCACTAAAACAAATATTGTGGGGATAGGTAGGATGCCTTGCAATGGTTGCCGTCATAATTTCGCAGAATTCTGTTCTTCGATCAGGGCCATCTTCAGTTAACTGGTGTACCATTTTGATTTTGTATGGATGATACTTATTCCTCTTCAAAAGTCTCCACACAGTAGAAGGACATACCTCACAAACATTCGCGACGGAGGAAGTAGACTGTTGAGGATTTACTATCATCTCACCAATTATTTGAACTTGCTGTTTTTCCGGAATGGACGGATGACCTGGGGGCTTTTTGTTCTGTACACTACCGGTAGTTGTAAATTTGGTTACAAGTTCCCTTAAATATTTTCTACAGATAGGACGATTCGAGAAACGATCATTAAAAATTATTTCGATTTCGTGATAGTTACGCGTCGCACCGTAAATACAAATCGCTTCGATTTTTTCTTCCAATGACGAGAATTGACCATTTTAGAGATAGTTCAGGTGGTACCTGTTTACTAGTAAAACCGAAAACTAAATGAGAATATTTTAACTGAACAATGATGTTCGTTGGCGTACTGACATTTCTTGTCATTTTTTGTTTAAACAAAAAATAACCTATCAAACCTTATCGGGTTGTTGGGATTGCCTTATGGCAGAGAAAAACAAATATTTCTAGATGTATCGATATTAATGTCTTTGTATGCAGGTAATTATTAAATGTTCCGTCATTTTGTGGTATATTGACTTTATATTCTAGGGTTGTGAAGTATTCGTCAGGAGCTTCAAAAGGATGTGTCACAAGACCCCCGTTTCAATTCAACTTTTTTTTCCCAGAAGGCGCCTAGTCGCCATCTTGAGAGTTTCATCTGTTAATTTTACTCGAAAATATAGTATTCATGCATCAATTTCATTATCCCAAATTTCAGGTTTTTTAGTTGACCTGTTCAAAAAATAAAAGGGGGGGCATTAAAGAAAAGCACTGTAGAGCACAATAGCAAAGGTCCCGTGAACAAAACGAAAATGCGACACTCTGACCCAACACCAATTAAATATTTATTTGCCAGTATCATTGGCCAATATTTCCGAAACTATTGGTTATTGGACTTTAGCGTAATGGTAACTTTTAATCAGGAAGACTTATCTTGAACAATTCAGGCAATTCCCACATAGATCTCTTCTCCTTAAGGTTTGAGCAGGGTCCTTTGACCAGGAAGGTCAAAACACTGACGTGCACAAATTTTCAATATGTGGGTGGGTAGGTACTTCGATTCTTGTGTGCTACTTTTGTTCTTGAAATTTTTTATTCTATCGAGTAATTCATATTCTGTAACCGGGCACGAAAACAAAAGTTGGAATATAATGATATTGACCTTTCAAAACCATTTAAACTCACCACTAATAGAAATTAAAAAATATCTCAACTGAAACCACATTTTTACCTTATTATCTATATTTTTCATTTAAGGTGGTTCCGCCACGAGACAAAAATATGATTTTCGACGGAATCGAAAAATTTCAAGGGACTTTTCGATTTGAAAAGCGAAAAAAAAAATTTTTTGAAGGAGGGCACTTGTCCCCCTCCAATCGACTCTAGAACATTTCTCCGTTATAGAAAGTCGGCGACTCAAAAAATTGATGTCCCCGAAAAGCGCAGCAAAAAAAAAATTTTTCAAAAACGGGCCCCTCACTAGAAATTATACGTCATGGGAAAAAATTATCGTTTTTTGATAAAACTTCAATGGACTTTTTTGTAGTACTCTTTTTGAACTTTTTTTTTGGGAGGGGAAGGGCGGGGTATCGTTAAAATCGATGGGGTCAACTAGAAGAAGTTTTTTTTTTCACAGAGGAGTTTTTTTTTGCGTTCAGACCCTCAAATGGTTTCCCGTCTTCCTTCCCTCCTTCCTCCCCTGGCACAATCCGCATTTCTCTACGACCCCCCCTTCCCCTTTAGGCTGCGCGCGTTACCGTGGACTATTTTGAATAACGAGAGTAGTTTTGATTATATCTGTCAAACTAGATGGTCAATTACTTTCTTTTTTTTTACCATATCTGTGATATCCTACTCTAGCTCCTCCTCGTTTTTCATAAACTTCTTAATTTTAGTACTAACGGTAGAATTAATAATGTGCTGTTGGCCTATGCATGGTCCATATGTTAGGTGTTAATTGAGTCAACTTCAATTATATATATCTCGGGTTCGGGATGGTGAAACTTGTTAATATTCCATAGAGGGGTTGTTCACATGTTAAACAATACGAATGCTAAATTTTAATAATTTCCTAATTCAACTGTCTCGTGACGGAACTACCTTAAGTTAGAAGATTTGCATCTTTCTTTCTTCCATGAATTCAAATTTATCATTACGATTTATTTATTATCAAGAGTTATATTTTGTTACTGATTGTCTTTTTCTAAAATGAAACAGAAGTTCAGTTTTGTGTACCACGTTACGGGATACAATTTGAATAGTTTCCCTGAAAGTTTAAAAGTGGGTGCTCGCGAATTGTATCCAATACTTTTTCCATAGAGATTGACTGACTATATATATATATATTTAGTCAATGGTACCGGTATTGTTATTACATAACAATATTTGAATATTTTCGGTAGTAGTAAGTATTCCAATTAAAACGCAGAAAGCGAAAGTTCGAAATATTTCTCAACGGTAAAAGCCTACGTGCCGCTTACTCGCCTCGATCATGTGTAATTTCTTTCTTATTTCCGATGATGGAGAAAGCGAAGTGCTCCTTTTGGTAATCGGAATTTTTTTATTGGTGCACTCATATCTTCATTCATGTATATCTCAAGGTGCACAAAAAAGTCACCTGTTTACAGTAACCTTGTTCTCATCTTTCGATGGTTCTGTTTCTGCTTCTTCTTTGCACGCTGTCCTCATCGTTGGAATTCATTCGAAATATGAGAAAGTAAAAGAATTATGTGAGATCGATAGTTCTGTACCTTACTCGGGCTTGGTCTGATAATTTTCTCATCTACTTGTATAGTTATTTCTACCGGGTGACACAGGATATCGGGCCACCCCTGTAACTTCTGCATTCGTGAACGGATTTTTCTGGAATTTGGTACAGTTATATAAGCAACCATTTCGGATTTGATCACATTACAATCCAATATGGCACATCCGGTTTTTCTGGAAATGCCAGTACCTTTGTTTTTTCAAATGGAACACCCTATATATTTCTACATATTCAAGTTCAACAGGTCAAAACAAGTTCAAACGTTATGTCAAATGTAATTCTTTTTAAACAATTGAAACTAAAATGTTTTTTTTATTTTACCTCGTGGATAAATGAGATTTGGTCGAAGCTATTCACAATGAGTCGCAAATAAAAAAAAAACCTAATTTTTTCTGAATTTTTTGTGTCACTGGTTAATCAATTCAGTCACATTACATTTTGATCAAAAATTCATTTTTTTCAAATGAAACCCCTATGGGCCACCTACCTGTCTCTCTAGAACATTCATTAAGGAAAAAAATGACATATCATTTTTGTATTTTGGTGCAGTAACAAATTGTATAAATTCAAAAATCTACAACTAGTTCTTGAGTTTCCTTGCAGTTCTAATAATTTTTCAACTTAGTAAGCTGTGGAAAACAACATTTCTGAATCTTGTCAAATAATTGTGTGAGTTATACTTATAAGCACGATAATGGTGTTTTTTTTACATTCTTCTAGCGTTTTCTCGACTGACATTGCTTTGGTCACAGTTTATAGCTAAAGAAGCAGTTAGCTCACTTGGCCCAAATGCATGTTCCAAGGTAACATCCACTCCAGGGAAAGAATTCAGGATGCGCAGAAGACTGTACGCGATTATCGCTCTTCGAAGTATACGAAAAATGTCAGTATTAGTAACACAGTAACACGCGGTATGCGCGAGGGATAAAAATCAGAGTTGCGCAGTGTACAAACGGGAACATAAAGATCAAAGTGCCGACGCCAAGTGAGCGAACTGTTTCTTTAGCTATAAACTGTGCTTTGGTATTCCAATTCGAAATCGAAGCGGTTGGATCAAAATCGACATAAGCAAAACATTCATTTCTGCCTCCTCACTTACGATCATCTCCTCCATTGTTGGGTTCTTTTCGGAATCTTCTCTCCACATTTTTTAAAAAGGTTCTTTGTGGGTGTCTTCTGTATGGGTATCGTTCAGCGTATAACTGACAAGCGGCGACAATATTTTCAAGACATTCTCCGTAAATTAATAACATATCAACCTGTTCACTTTTTGTGAACCTATATTTATAATTTCACATTTCTACTAAACTTATTCCCGGAAGTTAACTAATTTTCGAGGATTGAGATGAAAGATGACAACGAAACACAATTAGTTGACAAGATTCAGAAATGTTATTTTCCACAGCTTACTAAGTTGAAAAATTGCAAGGAAACTCATGAACTAGTTGTAGATTTTTGAATGTATACAATTTGTTACTGCACCGAAATACAGGTACAGGTAGGTGGGCCATAGGGGTTTCATTTGAAAAAAAAATAATTTTTGATCAAAATGTGATGTGACTGAATGAATTCATCAATAAATGACACAAAAAATCATTTTTCAGAAAAAATTATGTTTCTCTGTTATGTGCGACTCATTGTGAATAGCCTTGACCAAATCTCATTTATCCACGAGGTAAAATAAAAAAAAAATCAATTTCAATTGTTCCAAAAAAATTACATTTGACATAAGGTTTGGACTTGTTTCGACCTGTTGAACTTGAATATGTAAAGATATACAGAGTGTTCTATTTGAAAAAACAAAGTTGCTGGCATTTGCAGGAAAACCGGAAGTCCGCCATATTGGATTGTAATGTGATCAAATCCGAAATGGTTGCTCATATAACTGTACCAAATTTCAGAAAAATCCGTTCACGAATGCAGAAGTTACAGGGGTGGCCCGATATCCTGTGTCACCTGGTATAGTGGAGAAAACAGCTTCAAAGGGGTTTTGATTTTATACATGGCAATAAATTCACAAAGATTTCAGAGTGATGCATTAATATGCAGGAACTTGAAATATTATATTTTTTTTGTTTTCCACTAAATCATTGAAAATGGCGGATTTTTTTTTCAGTAAAGACTTGTCGAAACAAATTTTATTGCTGTTTCCTGTAATCGATGGTATTCATATCGCAGAAACATTGACTGTCCATAATTTAAGAAATCTATGGGGGCTCAACCGCTTCCCTTCCGCTTGAGAGAACGGCAGAACTCGAACATATTTTATTTGAAAATTGCATGTTAATTCTGCATATTTTATCGATTATGTCAAAAAATTGCACAAGTAACCCCTTCACCACACTCACTCACTTCACACCTATATGCGCATTTCGATAACTAAGTTATCATCATCAGAGGTTAACTATACACTGAATAAATTTTAACATTATCTTACAATTTATACCTGCTGTTTCTAATTGGATTTTTTTATACTGATTACTGTTCCTCAAGTCACTAATGGGATATTGATGGTTCTATGGGGATCAAAGTAAACGGAGTGGAATACATAGGCCCATTATTCTCATTAACGTGTAATAGGCAAGAAATGTTATATGTTAAAAATATATTTCTGTATTTAATCTCAATAATATTAACTTGATTATCTGATAAAATTATTTTTACACTGAGCATTGGAAATGGGAATACACATTAAACATTTTACAAAATTAGTGATATTCTAATTCTTAGGAATCTTTTTAGCATCAATAATATTACTCAACTTGGCGCAAAATTGACCTAAGTGTTTTTTCTTTACACTTACATAAGCTAAATTTTTAACTTTGTTTTTATACACACTTGTGAATATTTTGAAAAATTACAAGCCGATTATGGCTTGCTTCCAATGTATGTTTATATATAATGAAGTTAAATTATAGTTATTTAATCAACTGGTGTATTAATGGTGACAATTAATGATCGAGATATTTTAACGCAAGCGCGTTAATGTTCGATATCATTAATAGCTATTATACGAGTTGATAACATAATTTTTCTGTCGACCTCGTTCCTGGGTACAACGTGAAATTTTCGATATCCATTTAATTCAACTTGGAGAAAACTTACTATATTTGGATTTTAAAATACATAAATTTGACAGCGCGACGGTAATAAGATTTGACATTTGAATAGTATTTTGAATTCGTGTATGTTTAGTTGCCTATACCACGATGATGCATTAATAGATAAATCGACCATTATCAGGTTATTAATGGTCGATTTCGGTGTATGTTTGGCTGTATATATCACAGTTATGCATTAATAGAGAAATTGTACTTTAATAGGGGTCCTTAACGATCGATTTCGCGTAGATTAAACAGACTCGTTAATACGAGGTCGCCAGAAGAGTTCTATTCCATCCTATTTTATTCTATTCTAATTATCTTTACAGGTTTTTCTTTGGCATTATTTCTCCTTAACACATATTTTGCTTTCAGTCTTTGATATTATAATTAGTTTTTGGCTTATTTTTCACCGGCCAGTTCCTTCAGACTAGTCAAGAAGTGAGTTTCTTTTGTTGTCTAGAGAATATAATGGTTTGAAATAAAAACTTCTTGTTTATAATAGTTTTTTATATTTCCATTATTTAAATAATTAGCATTTCTCAATAAAATAAAAAAAACATGATTAAAGATTTAATTGTTTATTAAGTAAACAATTTGTTAGAAACACATTCCAAATCTCCGAAACTACTAAAAATTACAGAAACAACCAAATGCAACAAAATGTCGAAACATTTAGCTAAAATTACGGTATATAAAAATTGCAGCGGCCATTTGATTTTTTAAGAAACAAACCGCTGTAACTTTTGAACCCTTGAAGACACAGTTATCAACTTTCAAGATGATTTTATAGAGCATTAGTTGATCTCTCAAATGAACTTTTCACCAATTCTATATCTGTCATGGTTTCCTGTTTATATGCATTTGTTTATCTACTTCTTTTAAACTAGGGAAGTTAGCCCTTTTGTACTTCAAGACTCGCTAAGAATCTTTTTTCCGATTTTCGCTATCGCTTATAGTTTTTGAGTTATTCCCAAACAACTGAACCCCTTTTTTTGGTTTTTGTTAATAACAATTACAATCTTCGTCAGCAAAGCAATCAAAACAATGTCTTTCTCAGAATTGCATCTTGAATCGAATGAGCTAATGCTCATATTTTTTGGGAGGAAACTCACTTCTTGACTAGTTTACTTCGAAGATAACAAATTACTGGCAGATTTGTTATCTTGTTTATTCATAGGATTCAGTTCGTCCTTGTATAATGTGCGGCGAAACATTCCGTTACAATAACACTGATTACGAACCTCTTCTCTCTCTTCTGTTTGTCATAATTCCAGGGTAGGCTCCGCCCCAAAGAAGTGTGTATCGACCACTATTACTCAACAGTTTTCTGAAGATGAATTCATGAGCAGAAAAAACTTACTTTTAAAGGTGGGTCGTAGATGTGTTTTTATTTCAAGCTTTCATTTGAATTCACATTTTTATGTATGTATATAGTTTAGTTCAAATCTTGCAAGTGAATTTTGACCCACTTCTAGATAGTTGTCCGATTAACGTGAAATTAGGCAGGTGTTCATAATTCCGGTGACAATGCATTAGGGAATTTTTGTTAGAGAAAAAAAATGGTGGCCGCAATATGGCTGACGAGTTTTGTGATTATGGTTCGATTCTGTTCAAAATTGGTATAAAGAAAAAAATAAACCTCGCTATACATTGAACACCACGAAATTTTCATTTCGAACAAAAGCATAGCAGAATAAATACAAAAAACTGGTATTTTCCTACACCAATCTAAATCGGAAAAAACAAAAAAACATAGCCATTCTATGGCCCCTATTTTAACTCATCATCTAAAGAAGGTGAACAGAGCCTATCAAATTTATGTTTGATGCTCAAAAACCTATTGTAATTTCGTTTCCCATTTCCAACTATTTCACGATGTACCAAAAAACAACATTGAAACGTCGACATCAGAATAAAATGTGAAGAATCCAAGCGTTTTTAGCTAATATTGTTCATATGTAAAACAAACCTCAGCCACAAAAACACCCTACAAAGTACACGAAAGGTTCAAGAAACAAACTAAAAACATATATATATATATATATATATATATATATATATATATATATATATATAACTGTAATGAGAAACATCAGAACATAGCTAACGCCATCTCAACAAAACTAGTGCAACTTAAACATTACCAATGAATGTCATCCTGAATCCCAGGATAGAAATAACTGCAATAAGAAACAGAAATATGTAACATTCTTGATAGCCAGTCATAATTTCATTAAAAATGAAAAATGTCTTATTCCTCAAAAAAGCTGCCTACAAAAACCTATCCATATAGGTGTATGTTGGCCGCATATCCATAAAAAACTACTTTCCTGGCTAATTCCTCGACGGACATTGAATGACATCCAATGGATAAACGTGCAAAGTCCAACAAGGTACTTTGCAAAGGTTTGTTGCGAAATGGATCAATATTAACCACTCCACTCAGGCTGACCACCTGTAGAGCGGTTTAGGGGTATGTGCCCCTCATCGGTAAAGAGTGGGTCAAGCAGACATTGATTAATGTCTGCGTTACCTGACTGAAATAATTAATATTAATCCAATTTCAAAGCATTGGCTGAAATGGAATTAGCAGAACAGAGCTAACGCCATCTCAACACAACTAGTGCAACTAAAACATCACCAATGAATGTCATCCTGAATCAAGATAGAAATAACTGCAATAAGGAACACTAATCTGTGATAGCCAGCCATAATTTCATTAAAAATGAAAAATGTCTTATTCCTCAAGACAGCTGACTACAAAAACCTATACAATATGTTGGTAACATATCCATAAAAAAACAAATACTTCCCTGGCTAAAGCCTCGACGAACATTGAATGACATCCGATAGATAAACAGGTGGTCAGCCTGAGTGGAGTGGTTAATATTGATCCATTTCGCAACAAACAAGAGTGTAAAATTCAAGAGTGTACTCATTATATAATATATATTAGTGTCAATTGTTCTATTGCTCTTGAAACATATAAGAATGTATTCAAAAGTGTATTCTATCATATAAACTATACTAGACCCTACTGTTTAAGATATATTCAAATGTATAAATTTAATTTAATTTAGTTTCAACCCGAACAAGAATTCTTAAATTATTTTTGGCTATCTCATTTATTGTACAATCTCTCTATGTATTACTATGAAAATTGTCCTCTGTACAATAAAATTACTATTACAAAAATTACTACTATAAAGTACCGTGTAGGACTTTGCACGTTTATCCCTTGGATGTCATTCAATGTCCGTCGAGGCATTAGCCAGGGAAGAAGTTATTTTTTATGGATATGCGACCAACATACACCTACTGTGTAGGTTTTTGTAGTCAGCTGTCTTGAGGAATAAGACATTTTTCATTATTCATTTTAGGTATATATATATATATATATACATATATATATATATATATATATATATACATATATATATATATATATATAATCTCACCTGAAATATTCGAGCGCTATCTCGCTCTCATAATTTTTTTTTTATTGAAAACTACAGGAAAATTTTTCACACAGTTAAAAGATAAGATACTTAAAAACAAGAATATATCAACACAAATATGACTACTATGAAAAGAATAGAAATAAACAGTTTTAATTCTGATATGGTAAAAATTTCGGAGAAAGAGATGATTAATTCGAGGAGAAATGATTCAAATCAATCTCCATGATAATTGCGTAAACCAAAAAAGAGATACACAAAACCTGACAAAAATATACACTCATATTCTAGAAAGGTTCAGAAAAAAAACATATTTCTGAATAATAATAAATAAAATATTTGTTTTGTTTTTTCGATATCTACGTAGCACTCGAATATTTCGGGTAAGATGATCAGTTATTCATTGACCATACACTGTTGTAATAAAAAAATTAACTTGTCGGTATTTGTTTATATATATCTTTAACATTTTTAACGTTTTTAATGTGTAACATGTGGCAATGTGTTTTTTATCGACAAAAGTTTTTACCGACTACCATTATTTAACAGTTTCCTGAAGTTAAATTCGTGAGCAGGAAAAATTAGTTTTGAAGGTGTGTCGTATGTATGTTTTCTGTTTTCCTCCACTGTACGTGAATAATATCATTTCTGCTTTGAAAAAGTAATAAAATAATTCCGAAACGTTAGCGATAAAAAATTAGTTTTAATCCCTGATCTGGATTCCCGTTAAGTCTATCTATATTGAATTCGTAGAACGATGTATCATTTATCAACACATAATATGGAATCTTGATATTTGACAAAACAATGAATGAACAATTGTGATGCGTTAATTTCAACCTATAGTATGAGCAACCTCTTCTGAAACGATCAAGTTTTTTTTATCGTGCGTAAGTTTGGTTTCAGTCTATTCTTGGTAGACGCAACGTATCTCCTCCGCGTTATTATTAAATGCGTTTATATCACACATATCCTTGGTATAATGCCTGCAAGTTGGTGAAATACCAAAAATACACAAGCAAAGAGATCGTTATTTTATGCTGGTGTATCAACAACTGTACAATTTTTTTTGAATCCGAAATTCATAGTCTATTCCTATCCTTTCAGTTGCTAGATATTGTGAGATTAGGCCCAAATGTGATTTCAATCATTTGATTTATTCTATTATTTGGTTCTATCATGATGAAAAAACTTGATATCTTACAGAAAAAAAATAAAAATTTTTTTTCAACAAATCTGTTATATATTCCTTAGATCTACTATTCAAAGAATTGAAAATGCTAGAACTTAGGCAATTATACTGTTTCAAAGAAGTTACTGAGCAATACAAACACCGGAAAAACCTGAGTTACATAAATCATACGTATAATAAAAGACATAAGGCAAATGCATCTGTCCATACAATACTCTGCACAAGAACAATGGACCAGAAAACTTACAATTACCTCGGTTAAGGTGGATTTAGTAATTTTTTTTTGCAATAATAATAGCAATAGTGATAACATTAAAAGTCGAAACTGTTGGATCAAATGGTTTCATTTAGTCAACTATTTTAATTTTTAGCAATAATGATAACTTTAAGAACACGACACACAAGAACAATGGACCAGAAAACTTACAATTACCTCGGTTAAGGTGGATTTAGTAATTTGTTTTGCAATAATAATAGCAATAGTGATAACATTAAAAGTCGAAACTGTTGGATCAAATGGTTTCATTTAGTCAACTATTTTAATTTTAGCAATAATGATAACTTTAAGAACACGACTTTGAACATTCCAACTTCCAGAATCTCACCGGCTATCGCTAAAATATTGTCTACGATGCGTATGTCATGACAACTGACAGATACGAATACATGTTCCATAGTTCCATCTCAATATTTTAATCACAATTCCGTTCGTCTCCATGTTCGCAATATAAACAAAACATATTTCAAATTGAAAATAGCCAAATTAGTTATATTCAACTAGAACTTGACAAACCTGTCCTGTCATTCTTAAAGTTATTGCTAAATCTAAATTCGTTGTATAAAATGGGTTCAGTATATAATTATTCTTACGCTTATTGCTATCCTTATTCCTATCGATATTGCTAAAAAAAGTTTGAATAAATACACCTTTATACAACTATTTACCTTTAAAAATTAAAAGCGCACCGACCAAATTTCCATTAAAAAAACAAGTGAAATATTTTCTCATTGCAGAAACGGATAGACTCGCCATACATAGATTAATTGATCCCTCGTTCACATAAACGGACTTGTAAGCATATTTACCACCCTAATTATATATATTCTATTTTATTGTTGATATAAGCTCATACCGATTTTACTGTACCATACTGTTAAATATATACCCGTCTCTCTCTGTTGTATTCTGTGAAAGTCTACTCTTTTCCACCAATTCACACTTATTGCGCCCCTACATATATGTTCTTAACTATTAAAAATTATTTTAATCATTAATTTACACTATATTATCGATTATCTCATTCCCACTTATCACTGTTTCGTTTCACATGTAACGGTTATTCATATTTTATATCTACACATAAAATAACAATTCATATCAATTAGGTACCGTTATGATTATAGCAATGAACACCCACGCTCTGGCATTGCCTTAGTGGGTTCATAGTTTATTCATACTCTTTGAAATTCTCGTTCTCATCCATAGCTACTTACACCACAAATTAGTTCTATGATCTAATGTATGTACGATCTAATGTATGTATGTATGTATGTATTATGTATTATGTGCTATGTGTTTAGTAATAAACCCCGAATAATCAGTCTGTCAGTAGTAGGTATATTCCTTCCACATGGTGAGCGGAAAGAGTATCCTTCTGAAGTGATTAGAAGCGTAGACATTTTCCATATTGCCGTTTAATTTTGAGAAATGAGGATATTTCATGTACTCACATTATACAGTTTTTTGCTATAATCTCTGGGGTACAAATCGTTCAGTCCAATGAGTTTGATGTCGAAGAAGAGGGCATTGACTAAAATTATGAAAATATTTGCCAATGAGCCTCTGAACGGTTATATGTCGTATTCCACACAACACCGTTCATTTAAAAAGTGAAAAATGAATTTTTTGGACGAAAATTTTGAATAGACCATTCAAATCGAAATTTGACAATTTCAATTGATTCCCATGTTGATAATTCGGAGTACGTTCAAAAACTGTTTTTGAATATTCTAAAATTGGTATCAAGTAATGTAATGTATAGTTTTCATAGCTGTCCACAGGTTCAGTCTATAATAATACAATTTATTCCAAATATTTCATAAATTTTTCCGGAAGGAATTCAAACCTCAAATAGAGAGCTGGATTTTTGACATTTTCAAAAAGAACTGGTCGATACAGTACTATATGCAGTATATTGGAAACACAGAATATAATTTCAATATATTCGCAAGAGATTGTAGATTTGTCCAGCGCGACCTACTATGGAGCTCCCTTTTCATCAAGTAGCTTGTAGCCTTTGGTTTTCTTCTTCTTCCTGGCAGAACTCATACTGAATTTCTTTCGCGAAACACCATTTGCCTTAGTATCTTTCAAGCGCAGTGCTCTATGGCCTTTAACTTAGGAACACCGTTTCGTGTTGTCCTAGGCTAATGGGATTTCAGTCTCTCCTTTCATTCTGTTTGTATTGACACCGACGATTTAATTCGTCTTTGAGCCGTCTGTTAACCATGCCAAGCTATTTTCGTTTCGAAATATCAATGAAAGCTATAAGCTGTATCTGGGAATCATGTGATCTACTAGAATTCGCTTAGTGAATATGACATAAGAGAATCAATTAGCCAGCCGACTAGAATCACAAGGGTTAGTGAAACATGTATTGACAATATATTTACAAATATACAAAATTACCCAACAAAGGTCCAGGACACAGACATATCAGACCACACTTATCGAATAATAACTTTGAATATTAACCCAGAGACCGAAATTCCCAAAAAATCAAGAAGAATATTCAGTCAGACAAACATTCAGAATTTTAGGCAAGATCTTATGTGTATGGACTGGAACAACTTATTTGATACAGAACCTGATAGTCAGTTACTATTCAAAATATTTTATGAGAAAATCATATAATCTTTCGAATTTTACTTCCCATTTAAACCGCCTCACTCCAATGAAAAAAATTACAAAAACCGCTGGATTACACCAGAAATTAAAGAACTTATGATGAGCACAATATATCAAATATTTTGATGTATGCATGTGTAATACCATCAACTGGAGAAGGCGGCTATAAAAAGTCACCGTTTTATTTCCGTTCGAAATTAAATAAGACAGCGGTAGGAGTTGAAAGAATGTAACAGCTCGTAAAATATCAATGACAGCAATGACAGTTATAATCTAACTGTTGAAACACTTTGCACATAATTACGACAGGACAATTATTTAATTTTTATTGAGCCCAAAGCCGCGATAGATAATAAACGATTCTCCGACAGCCGGGAGGAAACATTAACTCGTAAATATCGCTCTTGAGAAATGCCGCCGTGACAGTAATGACCTATCACTGTAACATATCAAGGCGGCTTTTCAAATCGAAGGCGAGACGGGGTGTCCTCAGACACATAACTTTAAATTTATGACCTCTGCGGCGTATTGAAAACAATTCGAAATTATATATCAGAGGGAAGATAACAGTCAACAATATTCATTCGACAATCAGAAGTCATTCAATGTTTAGCAAGTACAGAGCGAAGTTCTGTTTTAGTCTTCATAGTAATGAAGCGAATAGAAGTAAAGTCTAGTTTCAACTAAGGAAGATGCATTCCCATCTTCTGATGCGAAGTAAATGTAGACTTCGTATTCTATACAAACAGTAGCCAATTCAACGAAAGTATGCAGAAAAATAGTGAAAGTGTAACTCTCAGAAATCATCTCAGTAATAACTAAATGAATGGAATTAATATTTTTCAAAGAAGCTAATTAATCATATTACGACCAGTGAACGCGTAATAAAATTCGGTCATAATAAAGAATAATTAAGTAACCTTCAAAAACGTAATGTGTTCTGCAGTTGAGGGTAAGAAAATAAAACTGTTTATTCGGCAAGGTATATAGGTATAGTGTAATAAGAAAGTATACCATTATTGAATTCATAGTAGAATCAACTATTGATTTGAAAAAAGTAAAATTATTATCAATTGTCGTAATAACTGAAGAACAGTTATTTTAATTGGCATTTCATATTTGTTTCCCATTCAAGTTTATTTATATTCCAATTCTTTTGCTTTCTATACATTTTCTCCGTAAATTATACCGGTGTATCAATTGTTTTTTTATATTTTAGAAAATACATATATATATATATATATATATATATATATATATATATATATATATATATTATTATTATTACAAGTCCTATGTATTATTGTTTCGTAACTATCTGAGATTGGTAATTGTACTGTCAAATTAAGTCCCACGCTTCATTACATACTGGGTGAGATAATGTCTCAAGCCGCTCTGGGATATTGTCCTGTTATTGGTCAATAGACTAATAACGCTCAGTATGGTTGAGGGTTAGTTATTGGAAAACTAACGAGCAGCCACAACAAACTGTCAAAACTAGTCAGGGAAACAGCCGAAACATCAAAAATATTAAATGACAATAATTACACAGCAAGATACAAATGTCTCAAAAATCATACGAAAATAAAGTTAAAATCGCAAAACAAACATTCAATAATGATAGAATAATGAAGTCAAATAATGTAAACAGGGAGTGCTGGGACGTAATAGTAACAAACAAATCAAATGTAAAATATGAGCAATGGTGGAACGATCAAAAATGAAAAGGACATGAGTAACTTCTTTAATTCATCCTTTATCGAGACTAACAAAAAACAGCATACACAAAAATTAAAGTCAGACGCAGAATATAACATCCCATCTTCAGTCATTTTACTTGTATCCCACAGACACAAATGAAATATATAGCGTGTGTGTATAAAATATGCTTAAAAAAATCCTATGGAATAGATAATATACCCGGACACGTTCTAAAGGCAGTCGGGGATATTATATAACAACCTCTCAGTATTTCAATCAACAAAAGTTTTTGTGAGGGAAAATACCCAGAAGAACTGAAGTACTCAAAAGTTGTTCCGGTTTTCCATCATAAAGGGAATATAATGAAGCGAAAAATTACAGACTAGTTGCGGTGCATTGCCACATAGGTAAAATATACGAATATCGTTATAACACAAGACTCAATAATTATCTCGAAAAACTTAATATTCTTGATAACTCTCAGCACGGTTTCAGAGCAAAGTGATCTACGATGACAGCTCTCGATGAGATGATAACACACATTCAAGATTCTCTGAATAAAGAAGACCATATTATGGGACTATTTTTCGACATGAGCCGCGCATTTAACTCAGTTGATCACGGTCTGTTGGAAAATAAACTTTACCAGATTGGAGTCAGAGGTGCATGTTTGGAATGGTTAGTTTCATACTTATCTGACCGAAATCAACAGGTCGAGATCAATGGAATGAGATCAGATCCTATGAAAACACATACTGGTACCCCACAGGGATCATGCCTATCCCCCACATTGTTCAATATATTCATTACAGACCTTCCAAAACTATTACAATTAAGTGGATCCCCAATTATTTATCCGGATGATACAAACTTTATTATCAAGAAATACAGAATAAGTCGCAAAAATCAATCAAAACCATATCAAAATGGTGTTCGGGAAATATGATAAGCCTGAATACCGACAAATCTGTAGCAGTTTGATTCTACACAAAAAATATCAATGTTAACCATAGCTTACTTCTTGTAACAGACGGAAAATCATTCGAGAACTCGTCATGTACGAAATTTTTAGGGATATATATAGACCAAAAACTAACATGGAACAACCACATCGACAAAACAGTAGCAAAATTGAGTTCTTATTGTTTTGTGATAATAAACTTACATAATACAGTATCAATTGAAGTGATCAAATTACTATACTTTGGACTCATACAGTCGGTCCTATCATATGGTTTTGTATTCTGGGGACAAGCTCATAACTCGAACCAACTCTTTAGCGCCCAAAAAAAGTTATACGTTGTATATTGAAATTATCTAGATCAACATCATGTAAAAATCGTTTTGTTAGCCGGGGCTTATTGAAACTATCATGCCTATATATTCATTCAGTCATTATGTATATAAAAAATAAAAATAAACCGCTCAAAGCGAGGAAGGATATTCATGATCACCACACTCGTAACAAGGAGAAAATTGAACTACCATTCTCCAGACTATCAATTGGACAAGAAAACCCCAATTATATTGGCATTAAATGCTACAATAAAATAGGTACCATGAAAGAGTATAGTTGCTTTAACACCACCCCATTCAAACACAATCTGAAAGAATTTTTGAAACAAAAAAGCTACTACTCAGTGCAGGAATTCATGGATGATAACCTCACGGGATAATCCTCAACCCAACACAGGTTTTAATCTATTTTAAATTGTTAGTGTGTACCAAAATTTTATATTTGTAACATATTCCAAATTAGCTAAGAAGAGTTAAAAAGTTTAACTTCAACTCTTGTATTTAATAAATAAATATTCACATGTCTCATAGAAGTTAAGCTTGCATTAACTGAATATTGTATTGATCATCCATGTTTGACAATTTTACATTCAAGTTTTTTTTTATAATTATAATTTTCATTTTATCTTCATCTTTGTAACATAGTCTCTAAGCTCTTATATATATTGTACCGACCATCAATATTTTGACGATTCCCATAATGTACTGTACCTGTATTGTAACATTCAGAGGAAAATAAATTTATCTATCTTATCTATGATGGGATCTTCCTTCTGTAAAGACCCAACTTTCTTTACTTGATCAAGATGTCGATAGATAGAGTTTATTTGACTAGGTTATGTAAATACATACATTTGTAGCAGATCAAGAGATACAAGCAACGCCTGATACTAGAATCAGGAGCACATTTGAATAAAATACCTATACCGGGTGTCTATTACACAATTCATAACTTCTAGAATATTAGGTGTATCAAAATGAGATTTGCTATAGGTGAATGGTATGTGAGGCGGAGAGTTTTTGCATATTTTTCACTTTCCGGTCACTTCATTTTTGGATTTTTGAGACAATTCTGGATCAGAATGTGACATTTAAAAAAGTTTTTATACCTACTTTAGAGTCACTTTCAATATTGCATCTAGGTGGCCATGATCGGAAGTAAACCAATCTGAGGACATCAGGTGATGTTGGAAAATTACAATCGTAAATTTTTAGTGACTAGTATGAAAGATAGGAATAAGACAAGTTGGCAAAATCACATTTCCGTGTCTAACTATTATTTTTCAAATGGCGACCATTTTTTGACAAGCACTTTCCGAAAAAAGGATTTTTAGACGAATCTTTGAAACCTTTTGCAATCAATCTTTTTTCGTGTGACGTGAAATTTGTTTTGGATAAGTTAACATATCTACTGAAAAACTTTTAGAATTTTCAAAATTGTTTAGACTTTTTCTATGATTTTTGTATAATGAATCGACTATAGATTTTTATTCAAAATTTGTTATTTCATCGAGTATAGGCCGAATCGATCAAAAAAAATATTCTCATCTGTATATAAAATGGCAGGAAATGTATATGGGCCAACAGTTTAAAAAAACAAAATAAGAATTATCAGAGGATCAGTGTATACATATTGATGTGAAAGTGCATAAATGAGAACACGCGTCGAATTGATAACTTCCCCTCCTTTTTTTTTGAAGTTGGTTAAAAATAATGTTTTTCTATGACTATTGAAAAAAGCGTCATTTATATGACTATTTCTTGATAAGTAATGAACTCTAGTTTCGTCCCCGAGTGGGTAATGATCCATTACTCAACAGGTTCGAACCAATCCCAGTTGAACCAGATTCATTACTCAACACTGTGAAGCCAATCAAAGATGAGCATATTCATTACTGTGCAGTTGTGTTTGAATTGTTTCCATTCGCAAGTATGCCTTGAGAATTTAACAACTTTAAACTTGTTCTCGAACGTCATAATCATTGAATTGACAGTTCGTTTTGTAAAATATTATAGTTTCTAACGAAAAACAAGAAGAAAAAGATGGATTCGGAAAGTGACAACGAGTTTACCCGACCAGAAATTTGTAGTGCGGCGAAAATAACATCTTCAAATCTATTACCAAATAAATCCAGAAAAAAATATGAGACGATATATGCAATTTTCATGGATTGGCGAAAGAAAAATAATGTGAATTTGTTTTCGGAAAATGTACTTTTAGCATATTTTTCCCAATCAGCTGAAAAATATAAATCGTCCTCGCTTTGGATACAATATTCAATGTTAAGAAGTACCATTCTAATCAACCACGACGTCAACATACGTTATTCAAAGTTACGTGTGTTTTTGAAATGCAAATCCGATGGTTATATACCGAGAAAGGCTCAAACATTCTCCCCAGATGAAATAAATTCACTCATAAACAAAGCATCTGACGAAATATATCTAGCGACAAAGGTAAGAAATTGATATTTTTTCAAAAGTTCACTTTACAAAATGAGAGAACCTAGTTAGGAACTTGAATAGCTTCATATCACTTTAATTTGCAAGCACCTCGGTAGTACATAGCTTAAGCTCTGGACTTTCAATCCAGTGATCGTAAGTTCGAATCTCGCCGTCGCCGGTTAGGTTTTTTTCTCTTCCAACCACTGATTTAACAATTATCAAACTGTTTGAAATTGAATAAAATAACGAAAATTGGAAATATTTTTTATGTCTTTTTTTAGGTTGCACTGATCATGGGAGCCTGTCGTGAGAATGAAATGCACTCTATGAAAATAGGGGACTTGGAAGATCTTGGATCGGCTATATTAGTCACCATACCAAACACCAAAATGAAAATTGTTCGGAAGTTCACCATAACTGAGCCTTTTCGCCATATTTGTATTAAATATTCACGATACGGTCGAGTAATATATTAACAGATTCATTTTTTTTTATTATCAGAAAGGTAAATGCACCAATCAAAGAATTGGAAGAAATAAATTCGGAGACATATGAAAACAAATCGCAACATTTTTGAAACTTCCAAATCCAGAACTATATACTGGGCATACCTTTGTAGATCATCTGCCACCCTGCTAGTGGATGCGGGTGGTGACATCACTTCTTTGATGAGGCATGGAGGGTGAAAGTCAACATCTGTGGCGGAAGGATACATAGATGATTCGATGAAAAATAAAATGAATACTGCAGAAAAAATCTTGGGTTCAATGAAACCGTCTACCAGTACCCGCAACATCTTACAAACATTTTTTGCACAGAACACTTCGGAAACGGAAATGTGAATTTGGGTATAGAATCCTCGATACCTTCAGTTATGATTTCCAACTGTTCCAATTTTACTATTAATTTCATTAACAAAAAATGATTTTGTTTATGTTATGAAATTTATCGAAATATATTTATAGATTTTTTCATTCAATAAGAACTTCCTACTATGCAATTAAATGAATTACACTCTTTCAGGATTTCCTTCGCAAATGAATCTTATTTTCAAATAGTCCTGATATAAGTCACAGAAAAAGTATAGTATTCTGCTCGCGAGAAATAGCCATTACTCGCTCGAATGATTCACACTTCATTCTCACGAGTAATGGCCACATTTCTCGCTCGTTAAATAATATACTATTATTTTAACAAAACATTTATTGCCATATTGATGATAATATATCACAGCTCATCACGTTTCGTGAACCAATCGTCAGTCACCATCAACCCGGCTTTGTAGCCAATCATCATGGTAGTAGCGTGAGTGTTCCCGCTGATTATTTCCGGCATTATACTAGCATCCACCACCCTCAAATTCTTCACCCCGTGCACTCTCAATCTCTGCCACCACTGACGTACCGTCGTCTTTGGGGCCCATCTTGCAAGTACCCGCAGGATGGTAGATGGTCGACGACAGGTGTCTCAGGGCACACTTCCAATATGCATCTGAACGGAACGTCTGACCGTCGCATCTTGGGAGTTTCAGTTGGATGATTTCAGGTTCGTGTTTCTTGAAGGGTTCTGACTCGATCAGTTCTTCTGTATATCTGGAAAAGAATTAATAGGTATATGGGGTCGTCATGACTCTTAATACTGTTATTAAAGAAGAACGTTTCAAGCGTCATACAAGTCTTTAAACCCAAAATACTCCACATTCACCCTCTGTTCCTCAGCTTCCTCGAAGGAGTAGGCAGATTGAGATCTTAGAGGGAACTAGTGGCGAGCCCTGGGGAGTAGGCAGATTGAGATCCCGGTGTCGAGTCACAAAGTCCGGAACCCCACCTAAGTGGCTACAACTGAGAAGTAGGCAGATTGAGACCTCGGTTGGAAATCATGTTCTTGTGATGACCATCGCCCAGGACAAGGAAGAAGGGCAGATAGAGACAAAACTAAAGACAATTGAATCACACTTGTATTTTATTGAATTACAATCAAATCAGAAACCCTCAAAGCTATCTCCAACTATATAACAAAACCACTTTCTTACATAGTCAATAAATCGCTGGAACAGGGGTATTTCCCCACAGCATTCAAAACGGCCTTGGTGACACCGATTTATAAAAGTGGAATCAAAACCGATGTCGCAAATTATAGGCCTATTACTTTGATAACCTGTCTGGCCAAAATACTGGAGAAGGTTATTCAGAAACGGTTAAATAAATTCATCGAAAAATACAATATAATGTCAAAATCCCAGTATGGATTCAGAAAAAACATGTCTACACAAGATCCGATAAAAATATTGACTCAAAATATATATCAATGTTTAGATGAGTCTAGACCATCAATTGGTGTCTTCATAGATTTGAGAAGAGCTTTTGATACCGTGGACCACTCTATATTACTCAAAACTCTAGAAGATATGGGGATAAGAGGCATACCACATAACCTCTTCAGAAGGTATCTACTGAATAGGCGGCAAAGAGTGAAAATCGATGACAGTGTGAGTGATGAAAAAACTATTTCATGTGGTGTACCCCAAGGAACAGTCTTAGGACCAATGTTATTTAATATCTACCTCAATTATCTCTTCTTATTGAGTACCCACTCGAAAATTATCAGCTTTGCCGATGACATAGTCATATTCTGCGAAGACGATGACTGGTTCAATCTGAAACTCAAGTTAGAGTGCGACCTACGCGACATAAAGAAGTGGTTTGACTATAGATTACTATCAATAAATTTTGACAAAACGCACTACGTACCATTCAGTAGCTATAATGTATCATTGCCAGAATATGACATAGCAATATCCGACACGGCCGTCATCAAACCTGTCAAAAAAACCAAATACCTCGGCATTATTCTAGATACCCATCTAAGATGGGACCAACAAGTATTACATCTTGTAAAAAAACTACGTTGCATTCTGTACAAATTCAGAAAAATAATCAGCATACTCGACCACAAACAAAAAATAATTTTGTACAAAAGTTTGGTAGAATCTCACTTGAACTATGGCATAATTGGGTGGGGAGGAGTCTCTAAAACACATCTACATTCACTTGAAGTCATTCAAAGACGTTTCTTAAGATGTATTCTGCAAAAAGGATACAACTATCCTAGCAACCTCCTCTACTCGGAAACTGAAATATTTGACCCAAGGCAACTATTCTTCATAAACATAACCGCAGTCCAATATAAACACAAACACGAATTGATCACCTACAGTCATAACTATAGCACCCGCCACAAAAAACGTATCGTAATACCAGTCATGCACAAGTCAGTCGGTCAAAGGAACTATTGTTACTTGGGCCCTAAACTTTTCAGCTGTCTACCTGAAACACTGAAATGCGAGCCAAACCCTAGAAAATTTAAAAACAAACTTAAACTTTTCGTTCAGCATACTTCCCGTGCAAAAATACATGAGAAAATTGAAAACTAAATGCAAGA
Source organism: Gonioctena quinquepunctata (assembly GCA_018342105.1). Classification (NCBI taxonomy): domain Eukaryota; kingdom Metazoa; phylum Arthropoda; class Insecta; order Coleoptera; family Chrysomelidae; genus Gonioctena; species Gonioctena quinquepunctata. The sequence goes on from JAFIRS010002502.1 coordinate 64,760, forward strand.
CTTGACTCTTTCTCATATACGATTGTCAAACACTTATATATATGTATGTGTGTATATATGTGTATATATATGTGTATATATATGTGTGTATATATATATATATATATATATATATATATATATATATATATATATCATTTTATAGATTTATTATCACTATTCGTTTTACTTCAAAATCTTTTAATACCTTAGTTTTATCTTGTGACAGTTATATACCCTGATTTTTACACCATTTTCTTGTTGTCTGTATTACCAATCTTATATATCATTTTATAGATTTATTATCACTGTTCGTTTTACTTCAAAATCTTTTAATACCTTAGTTTTATCTTGTGAAGTTATATACCCTTTTTTACACCATTTTCTTGTTGTTTGTATCACCAATCTTTTAATATTGTATACCTTCCATAGTTAATTATTTATATCTCAAATGAATGTTTATTATTGCACAATCTTACTATATTGTTAAACTACTGTATTCTTACACACAAGCAGGCATACCCTGCTTCGTAAGTATTTTCTTAAATTTATTCACCATTCGCCATTCCAAGGATGCAATTACACTGTGAAATTATAAATTATAAACTTGAGTGAATAAAATTATGAAAAAAAAAAAAAAAAAATGAAATACTCGAATATAACTATTACTTTATCGTTCACCTTTAACATTCAATCATTCGAACGTTCACTGATCAATTATAATTCAATTGTCTTTTCTTTTGTCTATATCTGCCCTTCTTCCATGTACTGGGCGATGGTTGAATGTTGGTCACTAGGGAATCAAACCTAAGATGAAGAAAATTAAAAGCATCCTGGACCACGACAAACCTAAGGATCTGAAATCATCATTGATTGATTATTGAAAGATTGAATAATCGAATGTTGAAGGTGAACGATAAAGTAATAGTTAAATTCGAGTATTTTATTGTAATTCAATAAAACCTACTTGCTTTAATAAGTAACAACACCTGAGGTATAGGCAGATTGGGATCGCAGGTGAAATAACATTCCTACCTAAGTGACTATAACCTATGAGTAGGCAGATTGAGACCTCGGTTCGAAATAACTTTCCCCTTTTACTCTTATCAATTACTTATATTCTCATATTTTTTTCACTTTTCTTGAGCATGGCTTCAAAGTGGGAACCCAAACGTCAAAATTATCAAATTTCTTGATGCGGTTCAACCCGAATTTTTGATCCGAACAAAAACCAGGTAAGATACATATCTGAACTCGGTAAGCTAAGAACTTCTTGAATTCTATTGAAGTGTGCTATACATTTTATGATACGGTGTGTTATATTGTCGATATTGTTTTCTTTAGTTTGTATGGTTACATATTGATTTTAGATGTTTAATAAAAACGTCATTCTTTCACTTCGCATCATTAAAAGTTGTAAGATATTATCAATCCAAAAGGTTATGGGCCCAGAATTCTAAGTGAAAGTGATTGGAATCTGGAGTGTATATATATACAACATATATAACAAGCAGACGCAGAAGTATTCAGAAAACAGATCCAGACAATAGATTCAGAAATGTCATCCATGTCTAATACTGCAGTTCCTCCATCGTTTGAAAAATTGGAAGGAAGCGTGAAATAGATTTTTGTCGACAAAAATGTATTGAAGACCTAGTGAATGCGATGTCTCTCCTGCGTCAATGTTACGAATGATTTCTGGTGAGTACTCTCTTTTGGAAAACATTCTTCTTTGCCTCATTCATCTTAATGAGTTCTTAATATCTATCAGATGTAGTTCAATGTCCAGCGTGGCTTTAGCCGGGGAAGTAGTTGTTTTCTGTTAGACATTCACAAAAAATAACTTCATTTTAATCGTGGATTTTTCAATTCACAGAAAAATCTTTCTATCAATATTCAATTGAGAATGTTTCCCTTTTCAATCTTGACGATGGAAGATAGTGACTAAGGTTTATCTTTCAGTCGCAGATGATTCCACATCTGATTTTATGAACATCCTGTTTATATTTTCAACAAATCAATTGAATTATTATTCCGTGTTTGTACGTTTGGTCTTTGGACCAAAAGCGAGAGTGTCCCATCAATACATCTGCAAGTTTTTTTATTTTATTCGAGTATTGAATACGGCTTCAGAGTTTTGTAAATTTCACTGAAAATGTCATTATGTAAAACTATATTTCTGGAACGTGGCATTAGAACAATCTAAAATGGGGTATAATTCACAGGGCTTTCTAGTTTATAGTAATAATAATTAATTTCCACAAAAACACCCAAGATCGTGACAGGGGAAAATATAAGTATCTAGAAGGTAGAATAAGATATACTCAGAAGAATATGAAAGGACAATATAAATAATAAAACCGAAAAACGGAAGTCAAGTATTTTTCAACTGAATTTGGAATCGTAATTTGCCATGTTTTCAAATAATGTAGTAGATCATTGAAATAAATTGAATGTTGTTCAATTTTTCTTGATTTCAGTGATTCCTAGATTGTTGGATATCCTGATTGAATAATTCATTGTGTTCATCATTAGTACTTTGAAATATCAAATTGAAATGCTATATATTATTTTTCTTCTATTCTTCTCCAATACAGTCATTTATTACCAAACAGGAAATAGCTCAGTGTTTACATTCTCGCCTACCGAGCAGATAAGGTCGCAGGAACAAATTTCGGTCAGGGTATTTTTTTTTTATAAAAATAATAGCTGCACCGATTTGGCTAATTCTTTTTTTGAATGTTCGTAAGGTAAGGTTTTCAGGGAGAGAAAGGATTTTTAGGAAAAGTATTGGAAATTTCTTTGTCCTGGAAAAGTTTTCAGGAATATATAATAATAGAAATGAATGTCGTTTGTGAGAACTGCTGGACCGATTTGGCTAAATTTTTTTTTGGGAAAACGGGATAACGAACGGAAAAACGGGATAACGGAAAAAGGGGATAACGAAATAACGGGAAAACGGGTTAAAAAGGACAACGGAAAAAAAGAATAACAGGAAAACGGGATAACTGGAAAATGTGATAACGGGAAAACTGGATTATGGGAAGCGATCAGAGTCAAAGGCATAACCTAGATGGAAGAACTGAAAAAAAAAAATAGGAAAAAAGAAATTCTACGCGGAAAAAAAAATAGGGAATATAGAAATTTGGACATGACAACGTTTGTCGGGTTAGAAATTAACTGTTTGTTTGTCAATTTTGCATATTATAGATTTGATGCTTTTGTTTTGAAGTATTTCTAGTGGATTGTAGCTAAAATTAAATATCCTCCGCATTTTTTTAAGTAAAACTCATATAGGTACGTGTTATCGACCAACTTCAGAAATTCGTGATACACTGTATTTCATACCTTATTCCCTCCAGAAGCAGGTCTATATCTTCGTCAGATTTATCAGTGAAATATCCAGATGTGATGATCGGCTTCTCCAGTGGATTTTTGTTACGTAACAAGATCTCGCCCCTCGATTTTGGATTGAGAATGGTGGGATAGAAATTCAATATGGGATATTTTTTATTGATCTCAGCTACATTTTCCTTTATTTCATCATTGTAACCCATAGCTCTAGATAATTCTGAGAATAAGTAATTGTCACCTGGCATGAATAAGACATGATGGAATTGCAGATTCGGGTATGCTGAATCGTTTCTCGTATTGATGAATCCGACCAAATTGGTCAGCGAGACACCACTCAATTCCCCTCTTCTGTGCATGAAATACTGGTAAAAATCATCCATCATAGCCTCAAGGCTTCCTTGTCTTACCGAGTTGTGGTTCACTTTAATCTTGAAGCCTACGAATACGGAATGGTCCTGGAGGTTCCGCCCCACTGGTAAATCTCTGATAACCTTGACACCCAAGTCTTGTAAATGAGCTTTGGGGCCAACACCTGAAAGCATGAGCAGTTGAGGTGAATTTATAGATCCTCCAGATAAAATCACTTCTTTCCTGGCATGAATTATCAATGTTTTGCCTCCTACAGTGACTTCAACTCCTTTAGCAACTTTCGACTCGTCTTCAATGATAATTCGACCAACGAAAGATTTTTGAGCGACCAATAAATTGGGTCTGTTCTTGACTGATCCTAAGAAGGCCTTAGCTGTATTCTCTCGCATGCCATTTGCGATGGTCGATAAAGATTCGAAGTAACCCAATGGATTCAGAGGATCCTGTTCTAGAAGGGTGGGGTATTTAAGCAAACGTGCCGCTTCCAGGATTGTTGTTTTGACTGGTTGCCCTGTCGAAAAACATGAATCACTCATTGTGTTGTTGATGATTGGTTGGAATGGTCTTGTTGTATTTTTTTCTCAAGATACTTCATTGTCTGCTTAATGACAAAGCATATTATATATCACAAACGTATTATTCCAAATCAGCAATAGTGCTGGTGATGGAACATAACAGTAAGAAGTAAACAAATTTTACAATTAACGGCAATATAATTATAAATATAAAATATTTTTTTAAAGTATATTACACAAGTATCTTAAACAGGCACTTATACAAAATTACATATAGTTTTTTAGGTAAGAGATCAGTTCTTTTTTGAAAGTTGCATAACTGTCTTTGGTTTCAATATAATTGGGTAAGGCATTGTAAGTTTGGAAGAATTTTAAAATTGGGTCATTCAGAGCCACATTGATTCTTACTCGTGATAAATAAATGTGATTTTGGCTCTGGTATTATGGTCATGAATTTCGCTCGTAAGATTAACGGATGTATTACATTTTTGTTGGTTCCTCGTGACTTTATATGTGTATTTGCATTGTTCAATTTGTAAAATTCTTTCCAGTGGTAAAATCCCAGTGATTTGATAAATCAACTCAGTATTTGTTCTATTACCAAACCCAATAAAACTTTGACCACTTCATTTTGTAATGTTTTTCATCAGTGTGTCAGAGGCAAACTCCCCAATTTGTTAGTGAATAACGAAATATTGATAGAAAGTAGGGATTGTAGATTAATCATTTGTTCTGGTTGTCCAAATAATCCCGACATCTATACAGGGCTCCGATCATGGAAACAATTTTATTGGTTATATGTTCCGTATGTTTTTGCCAATTAAGTTTGTCATCCACAATTAGTCCTAGATATTTGGTACATTCTACTTTTTTATCGATACTATTTACTATTTTTACACTAAGGTCTTGGGTTACTTTGTTTTTATTTTTAAATAACATATATAGTGATTTTTTACATTAATTTTTAATTCATTACTCAACAGCCATTCCTAAATTCTTAAGGAGAACCCAAATACCATGACTCTAACTTGAAAACTAACGGTACTTCCATACCCTAATTTCACTCCCTTTAGGGTTTTATTTTCAAAAACCCTGACATCAGTGTTTCTTTATTTGAAATGAAGAGCCCAAATACCAATTTTCATGGCTCTAACTTCAAAACTAAGAGAACCCCTATAGAAAGTTTCTGTTTTCATTTTTGTCATTATAGGGATACGCTGTCAAACTATCAGCTTTTAAGATGCAGCGGTTTGGTTGATGAATCAGTCAGTTAGTAAAAAAAAGTAGATCCAGAAATCTAAGAAGGTTGTAAATCACCAACCACTTGAGTTATCAGCAGGCGGGAGATTCTACGCAGAGTTGTACCTGCCCTAGCCATTAAATTTTGTTTTATAGGTAGGTATAGTGATATTGGGTTAAGATAATTATTAAGAAAAATCGCATGAATATAATTGAGAATTGTTTATTTATCTATAATATATGATAATAATATATATAATCATATTATATTATATAATAATATATGATATACCTAATTAATGTAAAATGTCAAACTTTATACTTTATAAAAAAATCAGTTTCTCGATAAAAGGTATTTATAAACAAAATTACTCACGAAGATCAGTTTCACTTTCACTGTCGTCATCCAAATTGATAATAAACTTTTCTTTGAGAATTTTTTATATATCCATATATGACTTTTCCACCTTTTTAATATGGGAAACACACTTGTCCCAGCTGCTATCAGGAATATTTGCAGTTTCTGTTTGAATAAGAGCTGCCACTGAACTGAACTTAGGGTTGGAGAAGTATTATTTCTTCGAACTGCTGACTTAAGCTGATGCCATATATGTTCAATTGGGTTAAACATATAGTAATAAGGAGGAAGTCTGAGCACCGTATGTTCCAAGCTTTCAGCCAATGAATCACAAACATATTTCTTTTTTATCGAATAACTGCGTAAAACTTCTAGTAACTGTTTTTTGTGTACTTTTCCTCATATAACATATCATTATTTAACATATATTCTTGTATATGTGTCATTTGAACATGGTGCTTCATCAAGTCTTCGACTGTGGTAACTAGCATTATCTATGACGATAATACTGTTGGGTGGAATATTTGGTATGAGTTCATTTTGGAACCAGTCTTCAAATAATTCGGCTGTAGTAATGGTAGTGATAATCGACTAGAAAGTCCATAATATTCTTTGCCGATAAAGACAATTCATTTGGTATAAAACCATTTTCGGTTCCTGAGTGAATTATCGTAATGCGTTTTCCTTTATTAGACGGCGCATTAGTTTGGCACAAGTCAGATGAGCCTACCCAACTTTTGTTTGGAATATCGTGTGTATCGAACCAAGTTTCATCCAAATACACTACTGTTCTATCATATTCTTTAAATTCGTTCATTGCTAATAAATATTCAAATATCCATTTTTTAAGGCGCACAGATTCCATTAAGATTTTTCTGCTACTAGTGAGTTTTTAAATTCAAATCCGTTTTGTAAAAGAGACTTCCTTAAAGTATATTTGCAAGACTGGATACCAGTGTCACTCTTTTTAAGTCGTTGCATTAAAATATCTAATGTAGGCACAATTTGTTCTTTATACAAGGCATATATTGTTCTTCGAATTATATCTACATCACAGCCATCTAGTTTCCTTGAACCGCCAGAGTCTTTTCGTTTCTTTCTTTTCAAAATAGGGTTACTTACTATTTTAAACACTGTGGAATACGGTGTTTTTGTTAAAGAAGCACTTTCTTGCACAGCTTGATCCTGGGACATTCCAAGTTCCAGAAGGGAAGTTTAAACATTTAATATAATTTGTTTCCCATGAGGGTGTAACATTTATCGCCTAGTGGTAACGATGAAATGTTGTTTAACTTTCCCCATTTCATTTCTAAAATTGGAAAGTGGTCAGTTCTCGAAACAGTCTTGTTTTCCAAATCTGGTAGGTAATTTATTTTGTTACCGTAAATAGACCATTATCGCTTTAATCTATCTCGTTAACAGCCCATTAGTACTGAAGGTCTGGTGGCCAGGTAAGTAAATTTTATTATTTACACACATTTAAACATATCCTTATCAAGGGTTCTGAATCAACCTACGAGATTTTTTATTATCAAATTAATTTGAATGCAAAACTGTCAACAAAAGCCAAAAATAATGGAGAGCCCACTTTTATTAAAATGCCAAACTATTTCACGGGATATTTTTATCCGGACCTGCGAATCTTTTGAGGGACACACACTTCTATTACTTATCTATATTTCGAACAATAGGTAATAATGAGGGTCGTCGGCTACTATTCATTTACGACCTTCTTAGATGTCTAGTTCTACTATACATGTATTTTTATATGTATAGATATTTGGGCGAAATGACAACTTCAACTTTGTTCAGTGCATATAACTCGACTGTGTCTCACCTGAATCGTACAATGAAAGTTTCTGATATCCTTCCTTTCCATATTGTTTACTATTTTCCAACTCCTCTACTTCCAGTCTTTCCAAGTTTTTGAAATGTTCGGACACACTTTTCCAGTCCCATCCAGTATTCCCCAACTCGGCCCACCGGTCGTAGTCCTTTCGGTTTCCCTTGATGTACAACATGGCGTTTAGGGAACTACTGCCGCCCAGTACTTTTCCTCGAGCCCATTTGCATCTTCCGTCTTTGAAACCGAGGCAAGACTTTTCTGAGGGCTCTGTAGTATATTGCCAGTCTTCAGGGGAATCTTGCAGGCTAAACAAGAGGCTGGGTATCTAAAAAAATATGAATTGAAATTATTTTTTCACGTTTCGGCTCCGTGACAAGAACTGTAATGTGAGGTTCTTGTTAGAACAGAAGTTAAGTCGTAGAAATAGTGAAATGACCAAATCAATATACACAAGAAACAGATAAAGGCACATAAGATGAACATCGATTTTTTTTCATGTATATTTTATGAATTGTTCATTTAGATGCAATCAATGAATGAATGAATGAAATGTTTATTGGTAGGATACATCCTAATATATAACAATAATTATTTCTATAAGCTCAATACTAACAAAATAAAAAATATTAAAAATAAAAATAAAATAAAGAAAATAAAGTAAATGCCTACATATAAATATCTTCAAAGTTATATGAATCACTTATAATAATAAGTGATAATAATAACTACAGTAATAACTTCTATGGTAATTTCATACAAGGAATATGTACATACCTACATGGGTGTACATTACATACCAATTATGGGATAACAAGATTAAAGTTAAGAAATTAAAAATTCAGAAATTAAAAAATAAAAAATTTAGAATTGAAAACAAACAATAGTGATCAAATGACATATGGCAGATAAATTCCTTTCACAGCATAATATTAAGAGTCAGTTTTAATATATGAAATTAAGATGTTCTCAAAGTCATTCAATGATTTCGATTCTTTGATGGAGGTTGGTAATTTATTGAACTCATTAAGGCCTTTATAAAAAAGTGATTTCATAGAAGAGGACATATTATTCTGCCTTGGTAAGTGGAGATTATTGCTTCCTCTTGTATAATGATCATGTATGGTAGAATTGTATGTGATGAATTCATTGAAATATGCAGGTAGTTGATTATTATTTGCATCAAATAAATACAAGATACTTGCACAATAGTCGAAGTTTGGTTGTATACTGTTATTCTTGAGTGTGTTTACACTCTTTGGGAAATTCTTGAAAAGAAGTATAATTTTTTTGCTATTTTTTGGACATATAGTCATAGTGAGCTTGAAATGATAAGTTATTATCCAACATGAATCCTAGATTTAAGGTTAATTTTGCTATTATCAATAGTTATATTATAATGATTGAGGTTGACGTTTTTGTATCTGTATGCAGTTGTAAGGATTATTGCCTTTGTTCTGTTAACATTAAGTTTAAGTTTATCAGAGTTCAAATAAATCTGAATTTGCACTGCAGTGAGTTATTCATTTTGTTTATAGCATCATCCAAGTTGTCACTAGAAATTGACAAAAGTGTATCATCTGCGAAGAGATTGACAAAATCACAGGAATGGAACTGATTTATATCGTTGATGTAAATTAAAAACAGAAGTGGCCCCAGAACACTCCCCTGAGGTACCCCGTATTCATTTGCAATGGGTGGAGATAAAACCTCATTTATTTTTGTTAGTTGTTTCCGTTCTTTCAAGTAATCTATGAACCAATCCAAAACTGTACCATCGATGCCAATTTTTTTCATTTTTTTTATAAGTATGGTGCGGTCAATTGTTTTGTTTTTCAATGAGGGATGTCGAGTATTCATATAGAAAGAGGAAAAAGTTACATTACATCGCTGGTTGCCGAAGGGTAACCTCCAGCTTCTAAGACCAAAATCTTCCAGTTTTCGTTTTCGCTCAGTTTATTCGCCACAACAGATCCCGCAGATCCGGAACCTATCACGATGAAGTCGAACTCTTCTTGGTCCACCAATTTGGGCGCGTAATCTTGTTGGTACGGTTCTGGTGATCCAAGTGGACATTTGGCTCCCATTAGGGCGTTTATTAGAGTGAGAAAGAGGTAGCCAGGAACGCCCTGTATATTATTCGGACACGGGTCCGCTAAGCCGACTGAGGGGTCCATCTATCTGAAACATGGAAATCAAATGTTAGTTTGTGATATACTGAAAGGATGAGAATATTTCAGTAGGGCCCAGTATTTTCGCCTCCGGTTTTACTAGGATTAAATTAACCAATTGTTAGAATGTGCTTTTGAATTATCAATAAACATTAAACAAAAGCATATTCTAACCGTTGGTTAATTTATTTATTATAGTATAACTGGAGGTGAAAATACCGGGCCTAGGAAGAAAATCAATAACTTTAGAGACTGTTTGATAGCTGAAGACTGGACAGATTTTTTCAGAAGTTTCCAGAACGCTTTCATATCTATATAATAAAAAAATTAATGTTTTCAAGCGCAAAACGTGAGAACATCTGGACCAATTTGGCTTTATTTTTTTTAATATTCTTTATAGCCGGAGGATGCTTGTTACGGAAAAATTTGGAAAATTGACTGGAAATTGGAAAATTCAAGAAATCTGGCCAACAAAAGGAATATCGGCTAAGTTATCAGTGAAGGTCCGAGTAGCTCAGTGGTTGTGACTCCAAGGCCCGGGTTCAATCCCCTGGTATGTTCACACAATTTTTTTTTAAATTTAATTCAACACTCAAATCAAACACAAAACATTTGTTGTTGTTTGTAATAGTTCGAATAAGGTTTTTAGGGAAGGAAACGTTTTTTAGAAAAGTTATTAGGTTCGGGAAAAATAGAAAGTACTTTTTTCTATGGGATTTTTGAAGACTATAAGACGATTCGAGCGATGGATAGGCGTAATTCTTTGCTCGTGGAAAAGTTTTCAGGAATACATCTATGTATGTAACCTCTTGTACACCCGTGAATGACGAGTGTATAATGCCATTTCATGATGAATTACAATGGTTAAAAATCTGGAAAAAAATGAAAACATGCGTCACCCGCCTAATTTCAGGTGACCTACTCAGAGGAAAACTCTGGCAATTGCCGAATGCAATAAACATTTAACTCTACATTTGAATAATGTAGAATGTTGAACTGATTGTGCAGTAAATGTGCAAATTGCAGGCTGCCTGGGATAGATTTCCAATTTCTAAGTGAAGAAAACAACTAACCTTGTTATATCCAAACTGGTGATAAAGTCAGAACTAGTTGAGTTCATACTCTGTCACTTGTAAGAAATAAACGACACAAACAGTATTGAAAAGGGAAACATTCGCAATGGAATATTGTTTTAGAAATAATATCGCAATTATTGTAGTGATTCAGAACACGTGAACTGAACACTGTTAGATTCCACTAGTGTTTTATGATTGGCTGGTGAATGAATCCTAATTAGCAACCAATCAAAAAACAGTATTCGATGTGCAGGAGAATTAATTTGAACATTATTTATTGTCTTTGTCTTTTGCTGGTTCTCAAAGCTAAACACCGAGCTATTCCGTGCATATTTGAAGAGAAGAAGACAAGATGAATCACTCGTTGCATTTATGAATAAAGTAGTTAATTTCAATTTGGTTGGATTCTGGAGTCGCCAATCACTGTGCGGGCGTTTTCGTACTAGAAATATTAATATAATATAAATATTTTTTTGATAGAATGGCAAATTTTTCATACTGTTTTCTGATTAGTTGTTAATTAAGATTTTTCATTCACCAGCCAATCAGAAAACACTAGTAGAATCTAACAAACTTTCGTTCGTAGATATCTTTGTAAACCGTGCGCATGCGAGAATTTTGCTTGGCAACAGTGTTCAGTTCACGTGTTCTGAATCACTACAATGGTCTCGGGATTATTTTCAAAACAATATTCAATTGCGAATGTTTTCCATTTTCAACACTGTTTGTATCGTTTGTTTCTAACAAGTGCCTGTGATAATTATGATAAGTGTCTCAAAGCAGAGTATGACGTCAACTAGTTCTGACTTTATCACCAGTTTGGATATAACAAGGTTAGTTGCTTTCTCCACTTTGAAATTGAATATCTATCTCAGGCAGCCTGTAATGTGTACAGTTACCACACAATCAGTTCAACATTCTACATCATTCAAATGTAGAGTTAAAAGTTTTTTTCTGAGCAGGTCATCTGAAATAAGGCGGGCGGCGCTACACAAAATGTTGTCGAATTTTACAAAGAAAAACATGTTTTCAAATTTTCAACCATTGTAATTCGTTAAAAAATGGCATTATATACTCGTCATTTACGGGTGTGCAAGAGGTAAGATCACATTGTACATATTCCTAACAATTTCCACGACCAAAGAATTTTATATTTATATATATATATTTGTACCTCGGAGGTAAAGGACAATATATTCACATCCAAAAACATGGACATGTTTACCTTTACCTCCGAGGAACAGATAAATATATATATATATATATATATATATATATATATATATATATATATATATATATATATATATATATATATATATATATATATCATATACATATCATATCATATCATATACATATACATATAATATACATATATACTCCATATACATATACATATACATATACATATACTATATACATATACATATACATATACATATCATATCTTCATATACATATACATATACATATACATATCATATACATATACATATACATATACATATACATATACATATACATATACATACATATACATATTATGTTATACATTATACATGTTTATGCTTATCATATCTACATACATATAATTATCATATATATTTCTCTGTCTTATACTATCCCATGTATAATATACATATCATATATATATATATACATATATATACATATATATATACATATACAATACATATCATATATATATACTATACATATAATATACATATACATATCATATACATATCATATACATTTAATATCATATACATATACATATACATATACATATATACATATACTATATACATATAATATACATATGCATATCATATACATATCATATACATATACATATCATATATCATATGATATATGTACATATGCATATCATATACATATTTCATATGTATACATATACATATACATATGCATATACATTAATATCATATCATATCTATATCTATACATATCTATATATATCATATATATACTTTTCTATATATACTATATTATACTATTACATATCTATATATATCTTATATCTATACTTATATACTATCTATATATATCTATATATATATATATATATATATACATATACATATACATATCATATCTATCATATCTATATATATTATATATATACATATCTATCTATATATATATATACATATATATTTATTCATATCTATCTTCTTTATATACTTATATCTATACTTCTATACTCTCTCTTCATATCTATGCTTCATATATATATTCTATATATCATATTACATTTTTCTATTCTTCTATGTCTCATTCATATTATCATGTCTTCTTATCTGTCTTTCTTGCTTCTTTCTTCTTCTTCTATACATGTCTCATGTCTTGTCTGTCTATCATGTCTGTCTTTACATGTCTGTCTGTTGTCTATGTCTGTTTCTGTTCTGTTACGTATAAGGTAAAATGGGATAATGGGAAAATGGGAAAAAGGAATAACAAGAAAACGGTTAACGGAAAAACGGCATATCGGGATGACAAAATAACGAGATAAGGGGAAAATGGGATAACGGGATGACGGGAAAAAGGGGACATGGGGATAACGGGAAAATGGGATAACGGGAAAACAGGAAAACAGGATAACGAAAAAACGGGATAACGGGATGACGTAATAAGGGGATAACGGGGCAACGGGAAGCGGGCAGAATCAAAAGCATAACCTTGATGGAACAACACAAATAAATTCTACGCAGACGAGAGTTTTCAGAAAAAAAAATTAGGGAATACAATTATTTGGACACGACGTCTGTCGGGTCAGCTGGAATTTTAATAATATCTCTGTATCCAATTTTGATGTTATTTTTTCAAAAACATATCACACTAAGAGAAACAATAATAAAAGGACTCTCTATTAATAAAAACAACTGAAAATAGTAAGTAATACTTGCAAACATATATTGTATACTTTACCTACAAAAGTGCGGTATTATTCAGAATGACTAGGTAATCTATAGAATACCTGAACTATATAGACTTTCGGTAACATTTACATTCTAACAGATTAGGAATTTTCATATTTGTTTGATATATCCTAATCTCTGAATCGATAAAATATTCACGTGAACCCATAACTCTCCTCCACTACAACATGTTTGGGAAATATTCTATAAGATAAATTTCGTAATAGACACAAAAACAACTATAAACTTGATTAGTCTCGTTTCGGATGTTTTTCATCTTAATGGATTTGAAAGTTTTTCACGACGTTTCGATTGCTTGTATCTGCAATCGTCTTCAGGTGAAAACAGTATTCATCTGAAAACGATTGCAGATACAAGCAATCGAAACGTCGTGAAAAACTTTCAAATCCATCAAGACGATGGACGTCTGAAACGAGAGTAATCAAGTTACCACATCGTCTACAACCTACAAACAAACCAAAAACTTGTTGAAAAATACAAAAAATGCAGTATACTCACCCCAATGAGTTTGAGGTCTCTCTTCGTTCAGTTCTTGAGGACACCATTCATTAAACAGACCAGATGATGAGATGATGAACTTGTACTAACCGCACTGAAGAACTTTTTCGAATTTTTTATCCATCGGATAGCGTGCTGGAGAATGAATGAGTAAGGAATCACTCGGGTACATTCGATAAGATAGCTGCTTTGGCTTAAGAGAGCCGTACTTTCCCTCACGATGCAGCATATGGATCTCGAACGCCAAATTTTGCAATTCTTTTAAAATTCGTAAATTAGCGCTGTTTCTTTATTCATGGATCAGTATTTTCACAATAAAAAGCAGAGTCAGCCTACCAAAAATAACAATGACAAAATAAGTTTAGATTCTGAACTTTTGCACCCACGGAATTCAATCGTATACGTTCGTGGCATTGGACAGAATCAAATCCCGGTTTCAATCTCAACCTATTTTATTTCACGTTGCCGAATACTTCGCTATATTCTGGTGAGGCCGTGTCAATGACCTCTGATCAGGGCCGGTCTGGTATATTGAACGATGGGCAGCACATCTTTTATTGCAATCGTGGAACACATAACAACTATTTTGAGCCGGACGCAAAAATACAAAATAAATATTTTTGTTAATTTTCCAAGAATGAATTTGTGACCAATGAAGCAATAAAACTCAGCAATGAAGACGTTGAAATATAGGTTTATACAGGGTGTTTCTTAATAACATGCTAATATTTAAGGAGGTTATTCTTGGATCCGTTTTGAGAAAAAAACGTCATATGAACATAGGTCCTAAAGGTCTTAACTTTTGAACTACAGGGTGCTAAAGTTTTAAGAAAAAATCCTTTTTTTGTACGATAAATCTGGTATTTTTGTGAAACGTTGTACGCATCTTCCATGCATCACTGCTTTTCTTAAAGTAAAAATTATTTTTGAAATATTCATTCCTTTCTGATCAAATTTAGAGGTCTCTCAATTTTTTTTCGTTTGACGTACAGTTTTTGCATAAAAAAATTAAATCAATTCATTTGCACGCTGCTATGAAATTGGGTATTATCAATGATTAAAAAAGTATCTAGCAGGTAAAAAGCAGATTTTGTTTTATAAACATAAACAGTTTTGACAGTCTAGTTGTCACGTATTTAGATCAACAATATTAACAATATTATTGAAAAAACATGGTCCATTTTATGAATTCTGGGTTTGCAGATATGCATTACATGTATGGGCTTGCTGATAGTAACGCACTGGAAGCCAGGCTATTGTATGAAGACCGCTTTCCAAATAGAAATATTCCGGATGCACGAACATTTTCAAACATTCATAGAAGGATGTGAGAAAAGGGAAATTTTTATCCAGACAATCATCTAAAAGGAGTACTACGTACTGTAGAAACACCAGAAATTGAGGTAGCGGTTTGAATTCAATTGAGGAAGATCCCGGACTAAGTAAACGAAAAATTGGGAACAATTTGAATATCTCACATATTCTTGTTTGGAAAATTCTCCATGACTTTTTATTATATTCCTACCATATCCAACGGGTTTAGGTGCTACTCCCTCGCGACTTTCCATTGCGGATGAACTTTTGCCAATCCTTTCTTCAAAAAGTGTATAAAAATCCATTATTTCATACTGAAATTTTATTCAGCGATGATGCCAATTTTTTCCAGAAACGCCATCCAAAACTTTTACAATAATCATTTTTTGCTGAAGAAAACTCACATGCAATCTTGGAATCCCGTCATCAGGATCAGTTTTCCGTTAACGTGTGGGCTGGAATATGCGATGATTATTCAATTGGACCCTACTTTCTTCATGCGAGGTTGAATGGGCATAATTCCCGGCAATTTCTCGAAGAAGAATCGCTAGTTTTGATGGAAGATGTTCCCATTTCAGTAAGAAATCGACTCTGGGTTATGCACGACGGGGCGCCAGCGCCATTTAGTGCTCTGGCGCGCGAATATTTAAACCAAAATTACAATAATCGCTGGATAGGTTCCAGAAAACCATAGGCATGGTCACCTAGGTCCCGGGACCTCAATAATTTAGTGGGGTCATCTTAAAACATTGGTTTACAGCACACCAATTTATACTGAAGAGCAGTTGAGAAATTGCATCATACTTTCTTGCGAAACTATTAGAAACATTCCCGGCATTTTTCAAAGAGTACGTGAGTCCATGAGGAGAAGGGCAGAGGCAGGTAAATTTGCAGGAGGTTCACATTTTGAACATCACATTTTTGTGTGAGTTCAGGGTTTGAAAATTATTCTCTTGAATACATTTTTGTTTACAGTTACATAAACTGTAAGTGGGTCTAGCGAAAAAAAATCAGTCATTTTTACCAGTGATTTCACCAAATCTTGTGAATTAGCCTTTTTTTCTGGCGATCTTGGTGAGAGAGGTCACAGTTTTCAATACTTGTGCAAAAATTCAAATGATCGGACGTCTGGAAGTGGTTGAAAATTAGTTCAAATATACATACATACAGGTGAAGCTGTGTAAACAAAGAGAAATTATTTTGGTGAATCTATATTTTTTCACATACCTATACGTACTAGAAAGTGGTAGGGATCGCAAAATATTCATTTTTGAGATTCTACAATTGGCAGTGACCATACTCTGTAGTGGCACAATCTTTTTACTCGCATTGCAGTGCTCTCTGTTCATACCACAGTTAACAGTCTACTCGTGCGACGGAGTCGGACAATTTGTGTAAACGTTTAGATTTCTTTTAGCGGCGACGTTAAATTATCCGATCGGAAAAATCCGCCGAGTGTGTCACGGGTGTTACATGAAAACGTTTCACTTCAAAAATTAGAAAACATTTTGTCATTGAAGATCAGGTTAAATTATTCTTCGTATGGCTTTCTGATTGGAAGTCATCATTAATTTTTTTAAAGAATGTTTGTTATTTCCCCAACGTTTTTTTTCCATTTTTCAATTACATTTCTCACACAAAATAGAAAAGTTTGCCCCAAATTTTACATTGTTATTGTACCTTTCCACTTTCTATCGTTCATATCAATAGCAAATAGATTTATCTTCTACCAAAATATATGAGAATACAATCAATGATTGGATTACTGATTCATTAATTCGTGAAATGAAAGTTAGAAATAAAAATTATTTGAAATACATAAACAAAATTTAGAGAATGAAGAATTATTCACTCAATATAAAATTCAGAGAAATGAAGTTAATACCATGATTAAAAGAACTAAAACTGAATATTACAATAAAAAGTTTGAGGAATCACAAGGTAATCAAAAAAAACTATGGGGTACAATAAATTATTGTAGAAAAAACAAATCAAAATTCACCAAAAAACAGATATTGAATCTTTATTGGTAAACGGCCAAATTATCAATAGTGAATTAGAAATAGCAGAGAAAATGAACTCACACTTTTCAACTATTGGTGAGAATATAGCAAAATAATTAAGAACATTTTATAATAATATACCTAATGTTACTATACCACCACCTAAAAATAATATATTTCGGCAGAACCATTAACTAAATCAATCAATAAATCTTTCATAACAGGAATTTTTCCCAATGAATTGAAACATGCATCAATAAGAGCAATATAAAAAGGTGGAGATGCCCAGAATCCAATCAATTACAGGCCCATAGCATTAATAAGCATATTTTCCAACATAATTAAAAAAATTATTAAAAAAAGAATAGTAAACTTCATAAATGAGAAATATAGATTTGATTTAAATCAATTTTGTTTTCAAGAAAACAAGCAGTACTACAAGTAATTAATTTTATACAAGACAGACTTGACAAAGGAAATTATGTAATAGAAATTTTTATGGACCTTAAGAAAGCTTTTGATACAGTTGACCATATAATTCTTTTGAAATAGGTATCTCGAGTTGATGGGAATTAGAGGAATGGCAAATAATCTACTGAAATCTTACCTTAAGAATAGAACCATCAGAACTAGTAAATAATTTTGAATCCGAAGGTGTTCCTCAAGGATCTCTCTCTCTCCGACATTATTGTCCGTCGGCTTCCACTCGGCGCCATATAGGACAAACCCCCCTGCGAGAAATCCGTTCCCATCCGGCCTTGAACTGTCATAGGAATGCAGCTGGTCTTGCTCTAGGCAATACTGCAAGCCTTTTTATTTATTATATATATTTTAATGCACATGCTCGTCATATGACGGCGGGACAATCACAACATAGAATGTACCATTCACACAGTGTTCTGGGTAGGCCTCGTTACTAACTCCATACGCCACCTAGGAGCAGCACTGTTAATTTGAATGCAACAGCGAATCGTCGAGGACCATCCTCGGATCGGCTACAAAATTTAACTTTCAATTCTCTCAAATCAAATGAAAAATGTCTGCTCTGGCCGAGAATCTAAATCACGACCTTTCGATCATGAGTCGGAAGCAAACCCACCGCGCCAATCCCCCCTTCCTCAAGGATCTGTGTTGGGTCCAATTTTATATTTATTATCTATATATTCAAAATATTTCTAAAATCAATTTAAGTGGATATACCATATATGCAGATGATACAGTTCTTTTATATGCAAGTAAAAACCCTACAATTTTAGAATATACTATAAACCAAGACCTGAGGAAAATAAAAAAATGGCTGTATTCTAACCTCCTTTCTGTAAATTCCAATGAAACTCAATGTATAATTTTCTGCCAACGAAATAAACAAACTATTAATCTAGATATCCATATAGAAAATTATTGCTTGAAACAAACCTTCCAAATCAAATACCTTGGTATTTGGATTGATGAGAAACTGAAATGGGACAAGCATATTGATTTTCTCAAACAAAAATATCTCCCATTATTGGTGCATTGAGAAGATGTCCCAAACTTAATACATATATAGCAAATTTAATTCTTCATTCTCATATCATCAGTCGAATAAACTATTTAATAAATATTTGGGGGATCTTGTTAAAAAAATTATTTCAACAAAATGTCTGTATTATATAAGAAATCATTAAAAATCCTGTATCGTCTTCCATATGATATACCAACAAATCAACTGTTTGATAAAACTAATACATTTTCTTTAGAGAAACACTATACAATCAACACTTAATTATGATATTATAATTATG
Source organism: Gonioctena quinquepunctata (assembly GCA_018342105.1). Lineage (NCBI taxonomy): Eukaryota > Metazoa > Arthropoda > Insecta > Coleoptera > Chrysomelidae > Gonioctena > Gonioctena quinquepunctata. The sequence continues at coordinate 84,229 of JAFIRS010002502.1, forward strand.
ATATTATTAATTATGATATTATTAATAAAAGGCTGAAATCTAATTTCATATTAACAAGAAACTCCAAAACTCACCACACTAGACAATATTACTGGTTCCATCTTGAAGCTGTTAATTCTACAATAGGTCAGAAAAAATTTACATATGAGGGAAAATTCAATAGTCTACCCGATGATCTAAAAAAATCTAACAATATATTTCAATTCAAAATTAAAGTGAAAACATATTATTTTCCAATAAATTTAATACTATTAAAAATTATTCTGAAACCATGTATAATCTTATACCAGTTAATAACTGTCTGGTTATACATAATATTCTATTTTTAAATTTATATGTACCATTTCCATTATATACACAATTATTGTAAACTCAAATATGAAAATAAACTAATGTTCAATGTCAAAAAAAATAGCCAAACAAAGAGAATAAATGGATAATTGGATTATAATAGCATTTATTAATTAAAAAATATCAATGAAAAAATCACCAATAATCCAAATCCTTCCTTGGTGGTGTTTTCTGTATTGAGGCTAGAGGTTTGTTTCTGATCGTTTCTTTCATTGGATATTTCATTTCCAGATTATCTAAAAAAAAACAGTCTATTTTTAAAAGTCATATTTGATTTCGTTCTCACTCACTATCATCCTCGACTCGTTCTCGTTCTTCTTCACTGGAGTCGACATATTTGTGTAGCACTCCCCAATCTTCTTTGATCATGTCGGCGGCTTTTTCGGCAACCATAATTACGGGAGCATTGGTGTTGCCCGTTGTTATGTATGGCATTATGGAACAGTCCACTACTCTCAAGTTTTTTATGCCTAATAATAAAGGAAATCCCTCTTAAAAACTTTGAATGAAGTTTCAAAATAAAACCAATGGCCACTTTTGAATCATTATGTTTTTGAATAATGGTAATTCATATATTTAACTCTATTTTATTAACGCCCTCGAATCCCATCCCACTTTTGATGTGATGGCCACGATCAATCAAGTATTTTAATGTATCCATGTGTAATATCCTTAACTGAAGAATGCGGCAACACAAAGGGAGCGACTGTTTTATTTTCGTCCGCTATTGAATTTGAAGACCGGAAGGCGACATGAGTTGGACAAAGAATGTAACATCTCGTAAAATATCGAAGACACTATCATGCATAAGTTACAATGACAGCACGACCTAACAGTCAAAACAGGCCGTACTCAATTACGACAGGACATTCATTTTTATGCTCAGTGCTCCCATAGCCGCGATAGATAATTAACGATTATCCGACAGCCGGAAGGAAACATTAACTCGTAAAGTATAATTCCTTACCGTGAGACTAAGACCGCGGAGGACTCTCAGATACATAAAACTAAATTTATGACCCTAGCGGCGTATTAGAAACAACGCGAGATTCTATATAAGACTGAAGTCAACAGTAGACGACTACTCTTCTCTTATTCATTCAGTGTTTATCAAGTACAGAGAGACGTTCTGTTTCAGTCTTCATAGTTATGAAGCGAATTAAAGTAAAGTCTAATTCCATCTAGAGAAGATGCATTCCCATCTTCTGATACGAAGTAAACGTAGACTTCGTATTTTATTCATGAAGTAGCCAATTCATCAAAAATAGTGGAAATGTAACTATCAGAAATCATCTCAGTAATAACTAATCATATTACGACCAGTGAAAGCGTAATAAAACTCGGTAATAACAAAGAATAATCAAATAACATTTAAAAAGTCGTGTCTTCTTCAGTTGAGGGTAAGGAAATAAAACTGTTCATTAGCCAAGGTATATATGTATAGTGTAATAAGGAACTATTCCTTCATTGATTTCATAGTAGAGTCAACTATTGATTCGACAAAAGTAGAAATATTAGCAATCGCCAAAATAACTGAAGAACAGTATTTTATTTGGCATTCCATATTTGTTTTTCATTCAAGTATATTTTATATTGTAATTCATTTTGACTTCCTATAGAGTTTCTCCGTAAATTATACCAGGTGTATCAATTTTTGTTTTTATATTTTTAGAAAATACATGTATATATATTATTACAAGTCCTAAGTGTATTATTGTTTCGGAACTATCCGAGATTGGTAACTGTACTGTCAAATTAAGTCCCACGCTTCATTACATACTGAGTGAGATAGTTTCCCAAGCCGCTCTGGGGGTTGTCCAATTGGTCAATAGACTAATAACGCTCAGTATGCTTAAGGCCTAGCTTTAACAAAAATACGAGCAATCGTAAGATTGGTGTTGCAGGAGTGGTATGTTAATTCATAACACCTATATGGCCAGTTGTTACAGTGAGACACTAAAGGAGAGGTAATAAGACCAAGAAATGAATACACAGGAGAAAATAGAAGAGTGTGCGAAAAAAAACAAATGATATCTTGATGAATTCGATTTTACAAACATATCTTCTCTGTTCCTGGCAATAAGCGAAATGCCCAACAAAAATATTAATAACATTTCATTAAATTCTTAAATGTTTTTTGGGACAATACGTGTGCAAAATTTCAAATAATTCGGACGCCTGGAAGTGTGTGAAAATTAATTTCAAAGATACCGTTACATACATTCATATATACATACAGGTGAAGCTCATAAATCGTATATAATAATGTTTCGAACTATGGGGTTAAAATAATAATAATAATAATTGCCCAACAGTTTCCCATTTACAGAGCAATGTTACAATTAGATGGTCAATTAGTAGTACACTTCTGAAATTATAATGAAAATCACAAGTCATTTTTGTAAACCTTCAAAAATTCAAAGATACGCACGAGATTCATTCTTTAGTTCAAATATGCTGCAACAAAAGATGTCACAAATGCTAGAGAGTTTGTTAGCCTTACTGCACATCGAATTTGTTGTTTTTTTTTAACATTAAATTTGTTTGAGCTTTTTTGCACAAAAAAAGAGGGTATTGTGTCTAGATTTTAATGCAGGGCAGTTAATTTTATAATTGAGGAATTTATATAAGAATAAAACAGATGCCTGATTTCTACGTTTCTCTATAGACACAAAGTCGAATCTATGTAGTGAATCAAGATAATTACAACCTCTTGGAGGATAAAACCCATCAATTTTGAAATTTAGGAATTTTAAGAATTTCCTCTGAACTTTTTCTATACCAGATGAATATTGAATATATATGGGATTCCATATTTTGGTTCCATATTCTAGTTTTGATCCAACGAAACTGAAATACAGGTTAATGATAAAATGTTGAAATTCTTACAGTTTCTGATAATAAAGCCATATGCACGGTATGCTGAACGGACAATAAAATTAATGTGATAATTCATTGTTCTTTCTAAAATAACATTATATATAATATAAGGAAATTGTAACGTATTAACTTTGCGGCTGAATATAAAAATTTTACACCTAGATATATTTAAATGAAGGTGATTTTCAAGACACCAATTGTGTAAAATATTAATCTGAATTTGTAATATGACACAATCTTGCAAAGTGGTAATAGAAGCGTATAACTTTAAATCATCTGCAAACATCAACCGATTGCACTTCATTGAAATGCACAAATCATGAATAAATAGTAAATATAATAATGGACCAAGATTGGACCCTTGGACTCCGCTAGTTGCAATATAGACATTTGAGTAAAACCCATTGTAATAAACATACTGTTGGCGTTGGTGAAGGTAGGATTTTAGAAGTTGAAGATAAGTTTCATTAAAACCCATACTAGTAAGTTTATACAAAGAATACAAAAAATTGAAAGAGAATAATATTATAACTGTTGTTTCACGGAATGATGTATAGCCAAAGAAACGAAAGACAAAATATTTCATACACCTAGATGCATGACCGAAAATACAAGAAGAAACATTTATTTATTTTTTCGTCAAATTCACATTTCGATATGTTAAAGGAAAAATACAACTCACGCCCGGTTTTTCTAATAAATACAATAATGCCATCGGGCAGGCATTACACTCCGTAATATTTTTACACAAACAAAAAAAAAACTATTATTATCACGAAACTTGGTATGATACACATTAGTCGTATTACTCTTATTGGCTGAAAATATGACATCTTGTGTAGCCGACTATTATCGGGATATGATCGAAGCTTTGTTCAAGAAATGATTTGAAGACACATTGATTCCAAATCTTTCCCCAAATACCGATATTGTAATGGCAACGTCTTACCATCCACTACAATCCCAGAAAATTCAAAAGATAAAAAAACTCATTGCAGATTTTTTGGACAGCATGGGTATTCAGTAACCACCAAAGTATTTGAAGAAACGACTAGTCGAACTTTCCAAAGGTTTAAATTAAAAAACAAAGTACAGGGTGAGTCAACAGGATTCCCGTGGTTCATTGCTCCACTATTTCGAGTTCTTATATTTTTTTGTCAAAGGGACCATCTGAGACCACCTTCCAAAATAATTTTCATCCATGCAGGGTGCATCATTGATGCGTGGCTAACCAAAGTTGTTCTTTTTCAAATGAAACACCCGGTATATATTCATATATTCCGATCGGCTGTTCCATTGGCTGCTCAACAATTTTTTCAATTTTGAATTCTGTTGCGGCGTTGCCGAGTTATTCAAAAGAAATCTATTTTGTAGACTTATTTTCGAAAAATTACCCATATCACATTTAGAAATATTTAGTTGAGATAATTGGGAAATCGTTGGTCGATATGATGGATTGAGAATACCAAGAATTTGGAATAAATTGTACAGGATGTTCTATACAACAACACAAACGTAGCCATTTTCAAACATCGGTATTTTGATTGTTTCAAATGGAACACCCTGTATATTTTCATTTGAATCCACTCTTTTTTCATAACTTTACAATTTTCATTCGCTATGTCATGTACCTAAAACAACTCGTTTGCGAGATATTCTACATCCAAAAGATGGATATTTTTCCACAGAATATATTGACAATGTGCCTTTGGCATTATATTTTCTGTTAGACTCGAATAAATATGATATAAAAATCATATTTATTCAAATCTAACAGAAAATAAGAATAATTAATGCATCAATGTGTCTGCCATTCTCACCAATACACCCTCTCAATCTGTTTCGGAAATTAGTACCCACATTTGCCAGCATGTCCTCTGAAATTTCCCTGAAAGCAGTACGAATTCTTGGTTTCATATTTTCAGGAGTTGTAGGCGGAGTTTGATGGACAACCCATTTAATGTATCCCCATAGAAATAAATAAATTTTTGTAAGGTCCGTTGACCTTGGAGGCCACTGAACTGGCCCTCCTCTACCTATCAATTTTTCACGGAATTCATTATCAATGTATTCCCGCACATCAGTGTGGTAATGTGCAGGCGCGCCATCTTGTTGTGCCACATCCTCTGCATTATTGCTAATGGAATATCATGTAATAAATTTGATAACTGACTTCGCAGAAATCTTATATATTTTCTTCCATTGAGATGACCGTTGAGAAAAAAGGGCCCAATTACACGCCGGCCAATGTTGTGACCAACGTTGTTGGTGATTGACATATCTAACAAAATGAGGATTTTCAGTTGCATAATAGTGCATATTATGCCGATTCACATGGCCATTGTCGGAAAATAGAACGTACTCCAGAAAATCAGGTTCTTGGTTGATTTTATCTACACCCCATTGGCAAAACCGCATTCGCTTCGAAAAATCTCTTTCAGTCAGCTCCTGCATTAACTGCATATGATATGGAATGTAATTGCATTTTCTCACCATCCGAGTAACACTACTTTGAGATATTCCCAACTCCCTACTCAAAATACGTGTACTCACATGGGGATTATCGGTAATATGCAATGCAATATCAAGAGTATTTTCATCATTCGTTACAGGACAAGCACGTTCAAACTTTTTGTAAAATACTTTTCCGGTTTCCTCAAAGTTTGTTTTGAGATCTCGAAATGCTCGCTGGTCTGGATGTCTTCGCTCAGGAAACTTTTGTTCGTATAATATAGATGCCAGTAAGCAATTGCCATCACTTTCCCCCAAGGCATACACCATGTTAACCATGTCCTCTAAACGATAATTCATATTGCCACAATAATTTTTAACACAACTGGATAGTTGGACATTTACCTCTATTTACAAATTCCGATAGTCATTTTTTCAGCGGTAGTCATGGATAACTAAACTAGAAAAAATAGTTTCATTTGAAAATTTCTTTTGCTATGCTAGTTATTCATGAGTTGCCAAGAATGCTTTTGAAGATGGAAAAAAATAATTGAAACATCATTTAGTATCAGTATTTTCTATGAACAAACATGTAGATAAAAAAATCTATAGAATTGTTGATTTGATATTGAACAATTCCTTTAAACCAGAATATCTCGGAAACAGGTTGTTTAAGATACATGACGTCGGGGATTAAAAGTGTAGAGCATCAAAAAGGAGTTGATTTAAATGAAAATATACAGGGTGATCCATTTGAAAAAATCAAAATACCGATGTTTGAAAATGGCTAAGTTTGTGTTGTTGTATCGAACATCCTGTACAATTTGTTCCAAATTCTTGGTATTCTCAATGAACATCATCATATCGACCAACGATTCCCCAATTATCTCTACTAAATATTTCGAAATGTGAAATAGGTAATTTTTCGAAAAGAAGTCTACAAAATAGATTTCTTTTGAATAATTCGGCAACGCCGCAACGGAATTCAAAATTGAAAAAATCGTTGAGCAGCCAATGGAACAGCTGATCGGAATATATGAAAATATACCGTGTTTCATTTGAAAAAGAACAACTTTGGTTAGCCACGCATCAATGATGCACCCTGTATGAATGAAAATCATTTTGGAAGGTGGTCTTAGATGGCCCCTTTGACCAAAAAAAATATAAGAAATCGAAATAGTGATACATTAAGGATACATTAAGGAGAACCAAGGGAATCCTGTTGACTCACTCTGTATGTTATTAAAGAGGTAACCAAACAATATGGATACGAGTTGTAGTGGACGAGATGACTGAAAAAAGACATGAGGTCATTCCCTATATAGTATCTTCAATCACACAGTGGTGCTTTGGTTTCAACGGGTAGTTGTAGTTGAGGTGGCATTGGCTAGAGCGACTCATTCACACGCTTTTAATATTGAGAATTCTTACCTCTAACCCTGAGTCGTGGATCCACAACAGCCATGGGGTCGTTGTCGGGTCCCATTTTTGCTGTACCTACTGGGTGATAAATCGTCATGGTGTAGTGTTGAGCTTGACAGGCCCAATATTCATCGGAAAGGAATTCTAAATCAAGACAACCTGGTAGTCTGAAGTTGTTGAAAGTTGTGTTGTACTTTTTCATAGTTTGGGACATTGCTATGCTGTGGCCGATTTTTACCCCTTCCACCTATAGTTTGAATAGAATGTTTTTAGCAAAATATGATTCAGGTGTGAGTTCCAATATCCACAGTATTCTTTGAAAAATATCGAAAGGGAATAATACGTTATTAGTGTATTGTCACGAAAATCGATCATGTATCCAAATATTTATTATATGCATCCAGACAAATTCAAAAACGCAGTCTCGAACTCATGACTAGAGATCTACAGGACGCAGGTTCTAATCCTGCTCGAAGAACGTTTTTTACTATAATATCTAAAATTTGTCTAAAATGCCACAATTTGTCTTCTTTTAAATAATTCTCCCTTGTTGCATTTGTTTTACTGAAGATTAAACGTGTCATGGATATAATCTCCGTTCTACTTAGATTTATTCTAATAAATACCTAATGGATAATACTTAATATTCCTAATTTTTTTTTTTTTTTTATGTTCTGGTTCCCACGAAAAGGGATATCCTGTAATGTTCAGAGAACATCGTGGGAACCAAGGGAAAGAAGGTAGGAGTTGGTGTTCTTCTTAAATTTCTGGAGGTTGTATGCCTCGGGGAACACCTCCCTAGGCAATGAGTTCCAAAGCCTCGCTGTTCGTTGGATGAACGAGTCTTTGGAAAGTGATGTTCTGCAGGCCTCCAAAGTGACCACGAAGGGGTGTGATGACTGAACTTGACGGGTTAGTCTCGAAGAGACTGCCAAAGCAGGAACGATTGTTGATATTTCAGAAGAGCATCGCCCATGAAAATATCTATAAAATAGAGACAAATCGCCAACTTTTCTACGGTGTTCCAGACAAGTGAGCGAGTTTGTAAGCGAGGCATCACCGACGAGACGAATTGCCCTTTTTTGGACAGAATCCAATAGCCTCAGGATATGTTTAGGTGCCGCGCTCCAAATATGGGAACAGTATTCCAGGACAGGTCGGATCTGTGCCTTATAGATCATAAGCAGCTGAGTGGGGGTGAAATAGCTCTTGGCACGAAACGAAAAACCAAGTTTTTGGGATGCACTTTTGGCAATGGACCTCACGTGATTTTCCCAGGAAAGGTTATTGCTGATAGTAATACCAAGCATCGATATGGATGACTTCAGTGGTATGGTTACTCCTGACAAAGTTATGTTAGTCACAGTGAGATCGGCTTTTTTAGAGAAAAGACATGCTTGTGTTTTGTTTGCATTGAATTCTACCAAGTTATTAGATCCCCACTCGAGAATTGTTGCTAAGTCCATATTTATATTATTAACATTTCTTCCTCGTTCATTTCTGGTTTCACGGGCTGATATAGGGGCCCTGGAAGAGAAAGCGGTATGGAGGGTACTATCATCGGCAAAGCTGTGTACTGGACATGAAGTTGCTTTCAACAGGTCGTTGATGTGAAGTAGAAATAGTGTTGGTGCGAGAATAGATCCTTGTGGAACACCAGCATTCATGAGTAGAGTGTCAGATGAAACTCCATCGACCACTACATGGAGAGACCTGTTTGAGAGAAAACTAGCAAGCAGAGAACACAGCTGAGGGGGCAAGCCATAAGACGGAAGCTTGGCGAGGAGTCCCTGGTGCCAAATTCGATCGAACGCCTTGGAGATATCTAATGCCACAGCTAAAGTTTCTCCATACTTTTCAATAGATAGCTGCCATATATGTGAGACGTAAGCGAGCAGGTCACCAGTTGATCTCTGATGGCGGAAGCCATATTGCCTATCGTTGACAATTCCTGAGTCTTCCAGATATTTCATGAGCTCGATGTTGATGGCTTTTTCCATGACCTTTGAAATAATAGATAGAAGTGCGATAGGTCTGTAGTTGCTAGGTAGGGCCTTTTTGCCTTTTTTAGGGACTGGCTGTACTCTTGCAATTTTCCAATTGGACTGAAATACCCCCAAATTGTAAGAGTGGTTGAACAACTTGCAAAGAACAGTTGTTAGTTCGGGGGCACATTTCTTGAGAACAATCGGCGGGATTCCGTCAGATCCACAGGCTTTGTTGGTGTTGAGACCCAGCAAAATATTTCTGATAGTACGTTGGCGAAAGGTGATCTCGGGCATGTGACTGTCAATAGGTGTAATGTTCGGGGGTTGTTTTCCCGATGAATCCAGAGTGGAATTTCCAGCAAATAGGTGCGCAAAGATATTGGCTTTTTCCTGGGCAGTCGTTGCTAGTGTTCCATCTTCTTTGGTTAGAGGAGGAAATGAGCTGGAAGTGAAGTTTCTTCCCACAGCTTTGGCGAAAGACCAAAATGAACGGGATCTGTTAGGACATTCAGCAAGTTTTGATCTTATTTTGGCATTATGGGCATCTTTTGAGCATTCTATTGTCTCTTTGCATATGCCTCTAGCCTCGACATATGCTGCTCTGGTCTCAGGGCCCGGATTTTTTAGCCATCGATGGTATGCTGCCTGTTTGGAAGCCACAGCTCTAGAGCAGTTTCTGTTAAACCAGATCTTATCGGATGATGTTCTTCTTTCGGTATTCGGTATGTAGGTTTGCATCCCCAACATGATGATTTCAGAAATTGTCTCAGCACATCGTGTTGGATCTACTGAAGAGAAACAAACTCTCTTCCATGGAAACGCTGAGAAAAACATACGAAGACCTTCCCAGTCGGCCGAATTGTAATGCCACATGAGACGGGGTGGTATTGTGCAGCTCGATGGTAAATGGAAAGAGCATGTTGTGGAGATGAGGGTGTGATCAGAGTTTCCAAGTGGGGCACAAACTTCTATTCTATACGGGTTAGATTCGTATATACCTGCTACTACCTGCCTCGACTATTTAACATGATACATCGTGATTGATGAGTTAATATTATCTCTACTCGAAAAAACTATTGTATAGCAAAACACGTGTCGTGGTTTTGTAAACCCAGTTTAGTGAAGTAAATGCATTTTGTTTAAACAAAAGCACTAGCTGTGTACACGTCGATTCCAAATCGAAAATTCAAGTTCTATATTTCGTGTAATATTTTTTTGTATTTTCAAGCGACGCGCTTTCAGCCTGCGGCCATCTTCATTGCTCATCTAAAATGTATATGATATAATTTTGATGTACAATTATAAAATATTGTTCAGTACCTGTTATGAGAATGGAAAATCATCTTGATTAAAGTAAAACTTGTGAGCATTCTCGCTTGTATGTTCCGGGTTCAAAAAATCACATTTATAATGTTAGTTCAAATTAATGAAAATCTCCTTACGTTGGTATAATTCAACTTTTTTAAACTTCTGAAAGTTATTGGCCAATGGTTGAGTGAAAAATATCGAGAAGAACTAAATAGTGAATTTCAAGTTTTTGAAAAATTTAAAGTTTTTTATCTCTTTCAAAATTCTAACAACCTAAAATTTTTTGGTAAACTCTAAAGATAAAATTCCAATGTTGGATAATCTGGTGTTTATAAACTAATTGTTCTATCCCAATTGTAAAACATGTTATATTGGTCAAACAGGCCGCAAGATCAGAACACGACTAGCTGAACACGTTCGATTAATAGATTCTAACTCTGAAAAAGAACTTATTAACTCTAATTCTGTTTTTTCTAACCATATTATAAAGAAAAGTACAATTTTGATCCCAACTCTGACCTAGAAATTTTACATATTTGCGATAAGGTAAAAAACTCAATCTCCTTGAAACTCTTGAAATTAACAAGGCAATAAAATTTAATTTACATTGTATCAATGAACAAATTCATTTTGATAGCCTAAAACTTTTTAACTCCTTACTATTTTGATTTCCCATCTCTAGATAGAATTTCATAACACATCTCTGCACCACACTCAGCTACTTCTTTTTCTCGATATCATATCACAGTCACAAACGTTTCTCTGTCACTTTGAAACTTGATGTTCCATAGGTCAAAAGTCTTTGTCATATGTCGACCATTGACCTATTTTATTTCCATCCATGTGTTTTTGATGATTTTATAAATCCTTTGCAATATATTAAAATGTTGTTTGTTAGGACTAACCACGGTCCCTAACATTAGTGAACCCGCACTAGATGCAGACACAATAATGTTATTGTAGTTGTTATTCAGTGTCATTTCTTCATAATTTTGTCCACCATACAATGGTAGGTCATTTTTCTCTTAATGTTTGCCCCTTGTAGTTGTAACATTGCATTTCCCCTTTAGATCTGCTTGTAACCCCTTCCATTTTGCTGATGATGAAGGATTAATCCTGGTATTAAAATATTTTTTTTGGTGGAGTTAGACTGTATGATTTCTCACCTACCTAATCATGAGAAGTTTGGAAAAAAGAACTTTTGACACATGCGATTTTGACAAATGCAAAGCTGGGGTTGGTGGCGCGGAAGTAGAAAAACTTCAGGAAAAGAAGAATTAATTAATTATAATAATAATAAACTGGTGGAAAGACTTTCAAACTCCTTAAGTTATATAGGTTTGGCTTGACAAAGTCGATTCCGTTATGATAATAAACAGGTGAAAGGACTTTCAAGCTCCTTGTGTTATATAAAGTTGGCTTGACAAAGTCGATTTTTTTCAATAAACTGGTGAAAATACTTTCAAACTCTTTATTCCATATAAAGTTGGCTTGAAAAGGTTCTTCTTGAGAAGTTGAAAATAGTGAGAGAAAGATGGTCCTTTCATGAAGGCATTTCAAAGTGAGCCTGAAGTTAGAAGAAGAAAAAGAGTGTTTTAAAAAAGTGAAAAGACTTTCAAACTCCTTATTCCATATACGGTTGGCTTGAAAATAATCTAGAGAAGTTGAACTGGGGAGCCTGAAATTAAAAGAAGAAATAAAGTGAAGTAAAGAGGTGTGGATGGAACTACTCAGAGCCCTTATCCCACATAAGGGGTAGTGAAGAATTCCAACCAAAAGAAAGAAAGGAGTAACAACCACGGATGCGGAAGTTCCTTGATCCATTCGAAGGGATAATCAACACCAGTTTATGTCCTTGAGAAGGAGGATGAAGGAAGAAAAAGAAAGGGAGGGTGAAGGACAGACAGAGGTGCTTGATTTTTTTTGCTCGGTCACCTCACGGGTGGACTGACTTAATCTGTGATGTAATTTTACAACATTTCTATCCAAGTTTACTTTACTGGTAAGACAACATCTGTTATTCAAGCATTCTCTATTTATTTCTAGACCTTCATGAAAATATAATTTTGTGTTATTCCTCGAGTTCAAATTGTGTAAAATTATGCCACTGGTTTCTGGATTAAAGGAGTGATTATTATATTTTTCAAGTGAAAACCAAAAGTTGAATCATTGGGTCTATTGGTATGTTTTTTGATTCTAGTTTTGAGAGGTCTGAAAGTTCTTCCAACATAAGTGGCTTGGAAATCGTTACAGGACAGTTTGTAAATGCCACTTTTGTTTAAGGTATCGATTTTATCTTCAGAGTATTATAAAATTTTGGCCTAGTGAATTAGTGTTTTTGTGGGAAATGTTTGCATTGGTCTTCCTTATAACAGCTATAAAAATGAGACCATATTATTGCGCAATATTCCAAGATGCTCCTTACGAATGAATTATAGATAATTTGCAATGTTTTATGATTGTTGAATTGGCAGGAATTCCTAATAACAAATCCTAACATTTTATATGCTTTTGTCACCACGCTTTTAATATGAAGATCAAATTTGAACTCTTTATCAAAAATTATTCCTTCACATTTCCTTCAACAGGTAATAGAGTTCTGCCCAATTCATAGGTGTAATTTGTAATAATTTTTTTCCTAGTGGATGTTACTGTAAAACATTTACCAGTAATAAAAGGGGGTTTGTTTTCTTCTGACCAACGCCATATATTATCAAGATCTTTCTGCAAACTTTCACAATCAGAAACATTTTGAATTCTCTTCAATATTTTCAAATCATCAGCAAACAAATAGCGCTCTGAGAACTGAATGGCATCTGGTAATGAATTTATCAAACATAGGAAAAGAAGTGGTCCCAAATTGGATCCTTGTGGTACTCCTGACCTTGTGTTAATATTTCCCGATGTGCATCCCCTAAATACAACGTACTGTTGTCTTCTCGTTAGATATGACACAAGATTGATTGATTCTTTTGAAAACCAAAAGCTAAACCTTTTTTTTTATCAACACGTCATGATCTACTATGTCAAAAGCTTTACGAAAATCGGTGAACACCATGTCAACTTGCCGTCGGCTGTCAACAATTTCTCCCACTGTTTGTGTAAAACTTAAATTTGTAACGGTAGATTTTTTCGTCATGAAACCATGTTGTTCTGGCGATATTGAAGGACTAACGAAATCATATATTTTTTTGTGTAACGCACTTTTAAATAATTTGCTTGGAACGCAAATCAAAGCCACAGGTCAATAATTAACAATTTCATTGTTTTTCCAGATTTGAAATTTGGACATATTTCAGTTGTCTTCCAAAGAGAAGGATTTATTTGTTGCTAAGATTAAATTGAAATTATTCTCAGTGGGGCCAGTAGAAAATCCGTACATCCCTTGATAATATAAGCGGGTATTTTGTCAGGGCCCAAAGATTTTTTTGGTTTCAGAGACCTAATTGACGATTTTATTTCTTCATTTGTGAGAGTTCTAATGCAACGGCGGTTCATGGCACCATCTTCATTGAAATTGAATTCATCTATGTTATAATTCGCCTCTGCATCAGCATAGACAGATTCAAAGTACTCAGCGAACGCAAAACTAATTTCCCTATTATTTTCAATTTTCCTTCCTTCATAAATCATTGCCCCTGTGTCAGAAGTACACTGTTTTTTTCTAACAAATGAACATGCATGGTTCCAAAAATTACTAGAGTTTCCTGTAATACCTACTTCAATTTCATTAATATACTGCCTATGGGCATTCTTTATATCCTTTTTTATTTTTGGCCTCAGGTACCTGAATTGTTGTTCATCCAATTCCCTGCCATATATCCTGAACAATTTTCTATGCAAATCTTGTTTTCTGATGTCTGAAAAGATTCTCCGACTGAACCAAGGTGGGTATGAACGTTTTTTGAACACAGCCATTGGTACACATTGATCGAAAATCTCATATATTTTTTCATAAAATATTTCTAGTACCGCATCCACGTTGCTAGAATCAGTTAACTCGTCCCAATTCATGTCTCTGAAACTCGAATATATTTGATCGAAATTTGCTTTTTCTAAATTATACTGTTTATTGAAAGTTTTTCCGTTATGCGATTCTTCACATTTAATTTCAACAAGCCCAAATAATGCTGGATGATCTGTTGGACAGTCGCATCTCTCTAGTGTTAATTTTTGGTTCGAGATTATGAGATCTAAGTATCTATTTCTACCATTCGGAATGTTATTGTGTTGGAACATTTCAAATAATTCGATAAACTGTATGTAGGCCAATTCAATATTCGAATAATCATTAAGCATTGATATTTTTCTTGACATGTTTTTTGGGTAACCTTCCACAGTCTGAAAATGAAAATATAATCAGGAAAATCTATACAAGTGTAGAAAGGGCAAACTAATTAGTTCACCCCGATAAGTTACATCAGAAATCGACAAATAACCGGATCAAAAATTGCAGAACATATCCTCACATTCAATGGCGATCATACGATTGAATGGAATAGGACAAAAATTTCGATGAAAGAACCACATCAAGAGAGGAGAAAATTGAAAGAAACGGCCTGTATTCTTCTTTCCAATAACAACTGCTTTTCAACAAATTCTGTTGAAATGGATCATACATGGTTACCTCTACTCAGAGAGGAAGTGAGATATGGTAGAATGCTAATAAACTGATCTGAACAACACCCCATATATCAAATGAGCAATACGTCACTCTCAAACTTTTTTGGCAGATCTCAATTGACATCCGTCAGTTGAAAAAGCGAAAAAGACTCTGCAAGAAAAAATCCAAATTATTAAAACAGTTAAAGGAGATTTAGAAGATTTTGAGAACGGGGGCAGATATAGTCCCCAAAACGTCAATTAAAAAACTTAATAGAGAAGTATATTTTGAATACAAAAAAAAATTGATAGGCAAATTCAGAAAACGACAAGTTATTGACTAATTGAATCATTTTTCTATAGGAAATATAATTTTGTGAACGCAATAACTTATCGGGGTGAACTGATTAGTTTGCCCTTTCCACACTTGTATAGATTTTCCTGATTATATTTTCATTTTCAGACTGTGGAAGGTTACCCAAAAAACATGTCAAGAAACGTTGTTCGTCCACAAAAAACCACATTCATTCAACATTGATATTTCTTTTACTCTTGCAATGTTGAAATCACCTATTATAATAATGTTTTCATTCAAATTAACAAAAAATTGCTCGAACTTATCGAAAAATGCGTTATAATATTGGATAGGAGCTTCTGGTGGTATATACACACATTAGGAGGCTATGTAAAAATATTCCTCCAAGTATTAGTGTGACCATCATCAAATGATTCCTTGAAAAAAATATTTCCCGGTCATTTGACCAACATAATCCTATCTCAGGAACTTCAATTATTCAGATTTTATGCTATCAATTCATCTTACCATAACTTTCAAGTCCTGAGGATCGCTGAAATAGTTCGGATAGATGAGAACTTTCGTATGGATGTTTTTATCTTTGAGCATGAGCCTTCCTCTGCTTTTGGGTCTCATGAGCAGCGTGAGGATAGTGAAAGCGTCTTTGTAGAGGATTTCTTCGTACATAGCCGTGTAATATTCATCCAAAAGGCCGACTATCTTTTTTCCAAAGAGTCCTCCGTCGGTGTTGTCAGCGTATGACGCGAAGAAAAATTGGATGTCTGGCCAATCGTCCGACTCGTCTTCATATTTTGTTTTCACGAAACCCATCGCCTGGAAGAACCAATTAGTGAGGTCGGTGTTCCCGAAAAGTCGCACCAACGACAATTCATGGTGGTGGATGGTCGCACCCAACGATTTTAACGGGAGTGAAGTTATCCACAACCACAAAATACACTGAGAAAAATGTAACTCGGATCTGTTTCTCGTTAAAATGTCAATGTAGGGCTTATTTCAGTACACGATCGAATTCTGTAGGTTGATAAATGTAAGAAATTATATTTAGAATGCGTTGTCATCCCGGGGGCAGGGGTGTAATCGGGGTGGAAATGTTGAAAAAATTAAATATATATTCAAACGGCACTGTAGAGTATTTTAGTTTGCAGAATCGAATTCAGAAAGTCGAAGTACATAACACCTGATATATGAAATCATTTGTCGCCCCGTCGGAGGGTGAGTTTTGGGGGTGTGGAAATATTGAAAAAAATCAATATTCAGTTTAAACGACAGCGTAGAGTTTTCTAGTATGCAAAATCGAATTCAGGAGGTCGAAACACATACTATCTGATATATTGAATCATTTGTCGCCCCGTCGGAGGGTGTGTATTGGGGGGTGGATATGTTGAAAAAATCAATATTCAGTTTAATCGGCGGTGTAGAGTTTTCTAATATGCGGAATCGAATTCAGAGGATCAAAATACATAGCACATAATATATTAAATCATTTGTCGCCCCGTCGAGGGTGAGTTTTGGGGTTAGAAATATTGAAAATAATCAGAATTCAGTTCAAACGGCAGTGTAGGGTTTTCTAATATGCAGAATCGAATTCAGAGGGTTGAAATACATAGCACATGATATATGAAATCATTTGTCGCTCCGTCGAAGGGTGACTTTTGGGGGTGGAAATGTTGAAAAAAATCAGAATTCAGTTTAAACGGCAGTGTAGAGTTTCCTAATAATTTCCACCCCCCAATACACACCCTCCGGCGGGGCGACAAATAATTTCATATTCCATGTGCTATGTATTTCAACCCTCTGAATTTGATTCTGCATATTAGAAAACTCTACACTGCCGTTTAAACTGAATTATATTTTTTTCAATATTTTCACCCACAAAACTCAGCCTCCGACGGGGCGACAAATGATTTCATATAGCAGATGATATGTATCCCGACCTCCTGAACGATTCTGCATATTAGAAAACTCCACCCCGTCGATTAAACTGAATATTGATTTTTTTCAAAATTTTCACCCCTCCAATACACAACCCCGACGGGGCGACAAATGATTTCATATATCAGGCGGTATGTATCCCGACCTCCTGAATTTGATCCTGCATACCAGAAAACTTTACACTGCCATTTAAATTGAATTCTGATTATTTTCAACATTTCCACCCCCCAATACACACCCTCCGACGGGGCGACAGATGATTTCATATATCATGTGCTATGTATTTCAACCCTCGAATTCGATTCTGCATATTAAAAAACTCTACACTGCCGTTTAAACTGAGATATCGATTTTTTTCAACTTTTCCACCCCCCCTATTACACACTCTACGACGAGGCGACAAATGTTTTCATGTAGCAGGTGATATGTATTTTGACCTCCTGAATTCGATTATGCATACTAGAAAACTCTACACTAACGTTTAAACTGAATTCTGATTTTTTTTCAACATTTCCACCCCCAAAACTCACCCTTCGATGGGGCGACAAATGATTTCATATATCAGGTGGTATGCATTTCAACCTCCTGAATTTGATTTTAAAACCTTTCACCCTCCGATGGGGCGGCAAATGATTTCATATATCAGGTGCTATGTATTTTAACCTTCGGGATTCGATTCTGCATACTAGAAAACTCTACACTGCGATCAAGTTCGAAAGAATATTCCAGGTTTTTGATAGTTGTGGATACTTTGTATCTTATAGATAGTTTGTGTTCTTCTTTGGGAATGTTTATTCTTCTATTTGTTTTGCCAATGTACGTCACCACGCAGTCTCCACACGGTATTTCGTGGTCCCCCATATATAATAATAATGTTATTCTTACCAGTGGTTTCTGAATCCGTTGTTCTTTCTGTCACGATCAATAATTGACAAAAACTTCCATTCAAGAACAACCAAAGAAGCTATCAACATTGAAGGGATAACAGCCAGAAATTATAAACAACCTGGAAATCCAACTTGGCTCACCGACAAGTGAAGTGAAATGAAGGAACACAATACAGCGACTCAAGCAGAACGGAGATACGGCAATAACGGATCCATCGACGAGTTCTTTCGGCTATGAACGAAGATGCAGATATGCGATCAAGCTTGAAAGAATATTCCAGGTTTTGATAGTTGTGGATACTTTGTATCTTATAGATAGTTTGTGTTCTTTTTTGGGAATGTTAATTCTTCTATTTGTTTTGCCAATGTACGTCACCACGTAGTCTCCACACGGTATTTCGTGGTCCCCCATATATAGTAATAATGTTATTCTTACCGGTGGTTTCTGAACCCGTTGTTCTTTCTGTCACGATCAATGATTGACAAGAATTTCTATTCAAGAACAACCAAAGAAGCTATCAACATTGAAGGGATAACACCGACAAGTGAAGTGAAATGAAGGAACACAATACAGCGACTCAAGCAGAACGGAGATACGGCAATAACGGATCCATCGATGAGTTCTTTCGTCTATGAACGAAGATGCACATATGCGATCAGGCTTGAAAGACTTGTGCACCGAGGTACGACCATCCACCACTATTGGTTTCTTCGAGTGACACCTTTGGATACGCCACTGGTTTGGAAGATTTCATTTTCCGAATTTTAAAAGCTTTGAACCTCGCTTACCTCGCATGCTGGATTCCAATACATTGGACCAGATTTATTTTGGACAAATTCATTAATGGTTTCAGTGGTAAATATTTTTGGGAGTTGAAAACTGCATAATTTACCCTTGTACTCCTCTGTTGCTTCGTATAAATACGTAGCTCCCCCCATTGCTACATGATCCTGAAAAAAAAAATATTTCTGGAATATTTTTGATATTTGACATGAACATGTTTGGTGTAAAGTCATTTCATTTTCCATACCATGCCATGCTGTGACTATTTTGTTTGATTGAAAATTGTGTAACATATTTTTTTTTATTTCAGGTAAAGAACTTTGCTCTATAGGTGCCTACTGATGACGTAAGTATTTTTCATGTGGCTCGCCACGACGACTATTAATGAGCCCACTTTTTAAGAGACCGTGTAATAAACATAAATCCTGAATTTCAATAACCAGGTTCAAAATGTATCTACTCAGGCTTAGATCCAGTTTCACAAAGTAAAGTATCTTGTTAGTCAACCAAACACAAATGTTGCATTAGTCAAAACTATATGGCTCTACTGGAGTCTAGGCGTCAGACTTGGATAACCTTGCTATCCAAGATGATCACGATCCAATTACTTTCAAAAACAACAATCTAGAAAAAGAAATCTGACCAGACTTCAAACCTGGGTCTCACGAGTAAAGAGCAGGGCCCAACTATCATTATGGGAAAATTATACCAAGCAGAGGGGTAAAATAGCTTCAAAAAGTTCGAATTTACTTATTTTTGACCAAATATTCTACTTTCAACTACTAACTCCAGAGTTATAATAGGCGAGCACCCGAAATTTTCAAAATATTTTAATGGATTCTACAGCTTGTGAAAACTCTGTTAGTATTTTTTTTTTCTAAAAAAAATATTCAAAGTCGGTAAAATTCGAATGACTTATGTCTAGCGCCATTGCAAAATGTTGTGACGTAAGCACCCGATCAACCAATCGCACAGTTGACAGCTTCAATCAATTTTGCAACGTTGCCATATTTTCAAATCTTGACATTGCGAATAGTGTTCTAGTTCTGACATTTATGGTTTAAGAAACTTGGCAATATTGCCGTTCAACGTCACAATCAACCCCATTACGCCTATTGGCTGCCCGGTCGTTTCCGTCACAAAGAGCTTCAAAATTTGCTGATTTTCAAAAAATCTAATGGGAACTGCTGAAATTGAAATTTGACTCAAAACATGTTTTCTGGTACATTTATATATAAGTAATGTATTTTAAAACATATTTAAAGCGATAATAATTTCGGTGTCCTCGCCTATTCGAGTTATAAAAACCGTAATTGAGACCACCGAATCTCTCTCAAGAACCAACTTAATAGGAGTAGGGCATAGTATGAAATTACTTGTTATGAACTTCAAATATACCTTCACAGCCTCTTGGGTCAAAAGAGTTATTTATTAGGTTGAATTCTACCTAAAGGTTACCAGCAAAATGTGTTCAAAATACTCGAACTTTCAGGGAAAACTTTCTACTAAATATTAACCTTATTATCACCTTATGTATGTTCGTATAGTCAGGGAATAAACAAGTCGGTAAAAAGGTCTATTATATACTCTACATTACCTATTTTGGCACCAATTAAGGTGCCTGGGCATTCTTTGTCTAATGACTAAATTTTTACCTTCAGTCGACTAGTCTGAAGGCAATTTTACCTATTTATGCCTTCGACTTATTAGGCAAAATGTCTTGATTTCCCAATTTTCGACTTCTGAATTACTTCCATTTTTCCCCATATTGGAAAATTTAAGGTAATTACAACCTAAGAATTACCTTCGCCTATTCGAAAGTCGTAAATTTTACTTTGTTTGTTGGGGGATTACCACTAAGCTAAGGTTTGTATATGTTCAATTACTCTTTAATTGTTGCATCATGTTCATTCCAATAAGAGTGACCTTTTTAATATTTAATGGGTTGGTAACGAAATTTTGGATTTTGGATGCTGACGGATGCACATTTTCGTATAATATCTGAAATTGACCAAGAAAGAGGAGATGAACCGGAATATTTGATTGATTTCGTTCATGAAAATACTGAGATTAGGTTGGGTTGCTGCTCACCTGCAGATTGGATCCAACTCCGGGGGAATGTAACAATACTTCAATGCCAACATCTTTCAAATGATCTCCTGGTCCAATTCCAGCCAACATGAGAAGCTGAGGGCTTGCCAATGCTCCAGCACTTAAAATAACTTCTCTGTCCGAGTAAACAGTCTTTCTAGTTCCGAATTTGTTGAAAACCACTCCATACGCTTGCTTAGTGTAATTATTTATCAATATTTTTTCAACCTGGAACCAAAATATATGATTAGGTAATCCTTTGGGTTTCAGACCTATTTCAGCTAGAATGTAGGAAAAAACTCAGGACTTCAGAAATTCAATTTTTTGTCAAAAATTCTATTATTACCTACTTTGAAATTGATCTAATATGTACAATCTGTTTTCTTTTGCAAGTGAAACACTCACTCATAAGTCATTCTTTTTTAGGGGTTAAAATTTATAACGATCTTTCTCGCACGATATTTTAGGAAAGCTTCACGAGGTCCATTTTCAATTTTGTCATGCATAGATTTAGAACGATAATACCTTCAGAAATTATCAAATTATATATGACCGATTATTTATTAGATCACTAATGATTTTTCTCATCCACTGTGAATATTTTATTCCAGTGAGTCTAAATTGGCACATTGATGGTTGTAATTTGAGCCCACACACGGACGTCTTGTGGGTATCATATGGGTACTCTGTAACTTGGATATTTTATATTTTGTAGCCTTGATTGGATATGTACATTATGATGAGTAAAACTATACAGGGTGTTTCTCAGTAGCATACTAATATTTAAAGAGGTTACTCTTGGGTCCATTTTAAGAAAAAAACTTGATATGAACATATGTCCTGAATGTCTCAACTTTTGAACTACAGGGTACTAAATAAAGTTTTGAGAAAAAAATATTTTTTTTATGATAATTTTGGTATGACTCTAAATATTTTTGTGAAACGTAGTACGCATCTTCTATGCATCAAAAGGCATTTTCTGCTGTACAATAATTTTTATTCTTGCCAGTGGCTTTCGTGCGGGAGTAACACTGAATCATTTTGAAAATAAAAGTTATACGCCACTGATTTTTCAAAGTATATTTGAAATCATCATTCTTTTCTGCGCATATACATGTAATGCATATCTGCGAACTCAGAATTCGTAAAATGGACCATGTTTTTTTTATAATATTGTTAATTTTGATGACTTAAATACGTGACAACTAGACTAGGTAAAAAACTGTCAAAACGGTTCATGTTTATAAAACAAAATCTGCTTCTTGCCTACTAGATACGTTTTTAATGCTTGATAATACCCAATTTCATAACAACGTGCAAATGAATGAATTTTATTCTTTTTATGCGAAAACCGTACGTCAAACGAAAAAAAAAACAAGAGACCAGATTTGCTCAGAAAAGAATGAGGATTTAGAAAATAATTTTTACTTTAAGAAAAGCAGTGGCGTATCACTTTTCTTTTTAAAATGATTCCGTGCAAATTCTGCACGAACGCCAAGAATAAAAAATTATGTTGTACAGGAGAAAAAGCCTTTTGATCCATAGATGGTGCGTACTGCGTTTCACAAAAATATCTAGGTTCATACCAAAGTTATCATAAAAAAATATTTTTTTCTTAAAATTTTAGCAGCCTGTAGTTCAAAAGTTAAAACCTTTGAGACATATGTTCAGATCAGGCGCGTGCTGGCCAACCGGGAGTTTCCCGGTGGGCCCTCATAAATTGGCCACAAGGGGCCCCACGACCCCGTTGAGATAAATTTGCCCCCTGACCTAACACACCCAATCTATTAAATAGCGACGACTGCAACGTGCGACCTAGCGATGCTACCGGCGACGTAGAGCTCATCCGGTATTGAAACGACCTGTTGGTAGAGAGGGGGAAAACACGAGTGGACACGATTTGATGTGGCTGCTCATACTACGGCGAATATTCACCAGTGTCTTGACATGCAGCGTTTGGAAGGTTAGGTTTGTTTGATTAATAAATAGGTAGTGCAGTTATTTATTCAACTTTGCTGGGCAGTAACAATTTGAAATGTTTTGATTATTTATTCAGCTAGTTTTTTATCAGTAATTCAATGTTGAAAAATCAAGGTCGAGATTTTAAATTGTTATTGGCAGAACCGAGCAGAAAATTTCAATGTGTAGTTTTTTATGGTTTGCAGCAAAAGTATATCACCATATTTTTACATAGGGCAGAGGAACATTCAAGTCATTCATGATAAAAAACTAGTTAGTCCTCTTGTATATCCGTATTTTTTTAATAAAACAATCTATAAATCTCAAAACTTGTCCCTATCTTGGAGTGACCGTTTGGAATTTTTATGAAAAAACTAGCTGGATCCGGCATGCATTGCAATGCCACGCAAATAAAATATCTGTCTGTCTGTTTCGTTTCGGTCACGTTTCCGGTACCGTCCCGGTCTATCTGTCTATAGATATAGATAAATATATATATATATATATATATATAGGTTCATAATCTCCGACCGTAGGCACAATATAAAATCTAATCGAAATATACACCACAATAGTTATTTGTCCGACATTTTTAGTTCTTTAATTTTGATTTCATAGAAGCCGTGTACTAAAACGTATACGTTATAGAAGCCGTGTACTACAATGTATAAAATAAATTTAAGTCATCGCTGACAATGATTTAAGTATTTTTTGTTGAA
The DNA here is from genome assembly GCA_018342105.1 of Gonioctena quinquepunctata. Classification (NCBI taxonomy): domain Eukaryota; kingdom Metazoa; phylum Arthropoda; class Insecta; order Coleoptera; family Chrysomelidae; genus Gonioctena; species Gonioctena quinquepunctata. The sequence continues at coordinate 107,919 of JAFIRS010002502.1, forward strand.
TTATTTGGTTTCAAAAAGCTTGTCGCGCGAAGTGTTCATAAAAGTAGGTACCAATTAATTTGATTGGGCAGTGATTAGTTAGTAAGTGAGAACTTGTCAAAGTATTTGATTTCTACAAAGTACTCATGAAAGTAAACAACTTGTCGAAGTATTAATTTTATTACAACACACATACCAATTTTGAATGAAATATGACCATAATCAGAAAACTCGTCCTTCATCTTGGTGCCGCCATCTCGAATTTATAAATTTTGACAAAAAATTCATAATCTTCGACCCTAAAAACCCCCACATACCAATTTTGAATCGAATCGGATCATAATCACAAAACTCAACCGTCATCTTGAATTCATGAATTCTGACAAAAATTTCATAATCTTCGACTCCGAAAACCCCCACATACCAATTTTGAATCGAATTGAACCATAATCACAAAACTCGTCCGCCATCTTGAATTCTTGAATTTTGACAAAAATTTCATAATCTTCGACTCCGAAAACCCCCACATACCAATTTTGAATCGAATTGAACCATAATCACAATGTTTGTCCTCCATCTTGAAGCCGCCATCTTAAACTTATGAATTTTGACAAAAATTTCATAATCTTCGACTCCGAAAACCCCCATATACCAATTTTGAATCGAATCGGACCATAATCACAAAACTCGTCCGCCATCTAGAATGTTGACAAAAATTTCATAATCTTCGACTCCGAAAACCCACACATACCAATTTTGAATCGAATTGAACCATAATCACAATGTTTGTCCTCCATCTTGAAGCCGCCACCATAATCACAAAACTCGTCCGCCAAAAACTACGTCTCGTGTTTCGCCTATACCAAACAAATTGGTACGCCTATGGAATTTCTATTAATAGCCACAGTTAGACAATGGCTCGGGTGTCTTCGAGAAAAATTGGTTGTTAGGTGGGGGAAGGCCAAAGAGGTCGTTTCAATACTGGACGAACTCTAACACAATACCCCCACCAGTTTCCAGTTCCCCAACCCTTTAATATTCTAGCGCCTTGTGCTTGCGCCACAGGCTGTGGTCTCTGCTACGTGCTACATGCTACATACTACTACGTGCATATTTACGTCATCGTGTCTCGTGATTTAGAGAATCGAAACACGTATACCAGCGAATAGTGGAGCAACAAAATTCTCGAAGTCATTATAATGCTGTGAAGAGTTACATGAAGATGAAATCAGGTTTAACGATTGAAAACTTTATTAATCGAAATGTTCAAGCGAAACATCGACAGGAATTGATTTGTTTGAAAATAAGAATAGGATGTTCATAAAATCATATGTGAAATCATCTGCGACTGAAAGATAAACTTTAGTCACTATCTTCCATCGTTCAAGATAACCTCTTGTAGGGCATTCATGTTGAAAAGGGAAACATTCTCAATTGAATATTCAATTGAGAATGTTTCCCTTATCGACAGGAAGTTATGGACCGAAGAACGGCACTGGTCAGAATAATTGAAGTAATTAAAATGATGGATTTCTTGGTCATAGAAACGAATCGGCTCATAGTTTAGAAAAGGTCACTGAAAATCATGGGAACTTCTTGGAAATTTTAGTAGCCAAATACAATGCCATCTTGGATAAGCATGTCGAAGAAGCTGACAGATAGAGCAAACTTAAAAAAAATGCTGATAAAAGTAAAGGTTGGGGGAGTTTAATAACTTTTTCAAGCAACAAAACTTTCAAATTACCTCCGAAATGCTTAAAATTGTATCAGAAGAAGTTCGCCAAGCAAAAATATATTCCATAACAATGGATACCACAATGGATATTTCTTCTCATGACCAATTTGCAAATTTTTTGAGATATTTCAAGTCCAACAAAGTTGTTGAAAGGGCCATTGCTTTAAAACACGTAACTTATACTACTGTTGAAACTTTGGAAGCCTCATTTCTTATGGCGTGCGAATCTGATATAATGATTGATATTATTTCCGGGGTTATTATTGACAAATTGTGCCAGAACAGTAAAGCGTTTGAAAGTCTATTACAATAGTTGTAATAGTTCCCGTATTTTCGATTTCTTTAATTTGTGTTTTGTATTTGTATCTAGTTATTTGTTTATTTGTTAAAATATTATTTTGTTTTGTTTTTGTTTGTACTTTTGTTAAATATATATTTCTTTCGTTATCACGTTTGTTTAGATATAAGAAAACTCTATTTTTTTATTCTTTAAGAATAACCAATGTTGATTATTGTGTATCAGTATCTAAAAAGCTTCAATAAAACTCTTAGTTTTTGAAGAGTCCCACAATTAATCGAATAATTAATTTAAATAAATGACAAAAAGACATGGGGGGTCCTGTAAGGGAATAATTTCTCGGGCCCTAAAATCGCCCCAGCACGCGCCTGGTTCAGATGAAGTTTCATTCTCAAAATGGACCCAAGAACAACGTCCCTAAATATTAGCATGTTATTAAAAAACACCCTGTATAACTTTATGATCAGTTAGGCAACGCTGCAGTTGACATTCGACAGAACATCACTGGAACGTTCATCCGTGTTTCAATATCGAATTATCGAGAAAAACTGAGTCAATGTATATATTTCAATTGTATTGTTTCGTATTTACCCAAAATATTTCCGCTCAAACGGTTATTTTCGGAATTATGGCCCCAGAAAGGTTAAAAAAAGTCAATTTTCAACTTCTACTTATTTGAGACTGCTCGATTTCTTAATTTTTTCAGCAATACACTGAATAAATATAATTTTGATTATTACAATAAATAATTTAATTGAATGAATGTTAACTCTTCATGTCTATCGGATATTTTTTACATTTGGCAACATTGCATTTTTTAACATTTGGCAACATTGCATTTTTAACATTACTCATTAATGACAATTCACATTATTGACAATCATCTCAAATCTTATTGCCTGTTTACTCAAATGAAAACACTTTCAAGTAGGAAAACTACGATTTTATCCAAACGGGACATTTAAAAACATATCTTCTAGTATTGTTTCGAATCTACACAGTGGTGATGCGGTGTGTCAAAGACAACTTCACAAGTAAACTACCGATGTATCATCTCAATTGAATGCTATTATTTTTTGTGAATACGAAATAGCTATGCAATTGTGCATGAAGGCTTACTTTTTTCTTAGAGAAAATATTGTTCATTTCTGAACTGATTGTTCCTCAAAAAAGGACTACGAATATTATTGCAAACTTACTATAAACAGCAAACTGCTTTGAGGTTGAGTACATCCCTGTAATCCTTGTTTATATTACTTGATAGGAAGAATCAATTGAAACAGTTATTTGTGCAGTAGAGTGGAAATAAACTGCATATTATTAATTCAAATATTTACCCATTTTACTGCGGAAAGGTTCGTAAACATTCCCAGTGAAGAGCATGAATTAAGCTAAGAATAACTTCTGCGAAAACATGTTTTCTGTTGTATATAATGTTCTGTTTTCTGCTGTATAAGTTGAAAAAAAAACAAAAAAAATATATCCTTACGAAAGCATGAAATGTATTTTTTTTTTTTTTTATGAAGAAGGAAAACACGAAGTCGTCTCCACAATATAATATTAACAATCGATTAGATCAATACCATCGATTAGGTGAACATGTTTCGAACCTCTATAAGTTCATCATCAGCATATATAAAAGTATTCTACAATAAAAGAAGAACAAAGACTTAGTTACATGGGTAATGTGATACAATAAGTGCTACTTACATGGAGATGAAAAATTATTTTGTAGGTTAATGTTATAAAATTATTTAATTCCAATGTTCATAACGTAGAACATATGGAAGTTGATTTTTCAAGGCTGTGTCCCATATTTAAATTTGGGAGGGCTAAAACTTTAGCCGATGCAAATGAATTGACGACATGAGGAACAATAGATGCATGGCGTGATTGACAGCACCAAAGAGACAACATCTGTCAGACTGAATTGTCAAACCTAGCCACGGAACGACGACAAGAGAACTCCATGCACGGAACAAAATTGAACTAGAGGTAAATCAAAAACAAAGCGGCTACTATACCATGCGTAGAGATCAGACGTCACCATATCCATATTTACAAATTTAAATATATCTATAAGAGAAGAACAAATTTTGTATCAAAATAAAGAACAGTATGTATGTGACAGACTAGTTATTCAACAAAACACCCAAGTGCAACTTGTACTGAAAAAAGAAAACAACATCACAGAGCAAACAGGAATAGCACCTGTCCAAACGAACGAATGCACTATGACGTAGAACAATTGGTTTATCGGAGATCGAGGCAGGAAAAAGTTCTAATGAAATGTAAGGGAATTAAAAAACTTTCGACAATCAAACTGTACTTGTTCATTTAAGGAAATGACACTCGGATTGTTTATGACAGCATTGATCTCAAATATTTCAAGATCAATGCTGTCATAAACAATCCGAGTGTCATTTCCTTAAATGAACAAGTACAGTTTGATTGTCGAAAGTTTTTTAATTCCCTTACATTTCATTAGAACTTTTTCCTGCCTCGATCTCCGATAAACCAATTGTTCTACGTCATAGTGCATTCGTTCGTTTGGACAGGTGGTATTCCTGTTTGCTCTGTGATGTTGTTTTCTTTTTTCAGTACAAGTTGCACTTTGGGGTGTTTTGTTGGAATAACTAGTCTGTCACATACATACTGTTCTTTATTTTGATACATAATTGTTCTACTCTTATAGATATATATAAATTTGTAAATATGGATAGGTGACATCTGAGCTCTACGCATGGTATAGTAACCGCTTTGGTTTTGATTTACATCTAGTTCAATTTTGTTCCGTGCATGGAGTTCTCTTGTCGTCGTTCCATGGCTAGGTTTGACAATTCAGTCTGACAGATGGTTGTCTCTTTGGGTGCTGTCAATCACCGCCATTGCATCTATTGTTTCCTCATGTCGTCAATTCATTTTGCATCGGCTAAAGTTTTTAGCCCTCCCAAATTTAAATATGGGACACAGCCCTTGAAAGGGAAATCCCAACTTTCCATATGTTCTACGTTATGAACATTGGAATTAAATAATTTTATAACATTAACCTACAAAATAATTTTTTCATCTCCATGTAAGTAGCACTTATTGTATCACATTACCCATGTAACTAAGTCTTTGTTCTTCTTTTATTGTAGAATACTTTTATATATGCTGATGATGAACCTATAGAGGTTCGAAACATGTTCACCTAATCGATGGTATTGATCTAATCGATTGTTAATATTATATTGTGGAGACGACTTCGTGTTTTCCTTCTTCATAAAATTATACCACTCCACTTCGAGATACAATGGACTACCACAGGTTATGAAATGTATTTGCTAAGGCTTTTATAATTTTTCTTCGTACCATTGAATGGAGACTGACGTGGAGATTGGGTCTTCTGGCGGCTGGCCTTATGAAACCTTTGGCGGTACTGCATCGGAGACCATCGCGTAAAGTACCATGGGACAGAGTGAAACCAGTTTGGTACTCGCCATTCACGTCCCGAATATCAAAACCTACTTCTTGAACTGCAGCTAGAAACCAATTCACAATCGGCGAGTGGTACCTGGAATAGTTTAATATATTGTTGTTTTTTTTTTTCGTACAAACGGTTCAAACCGGAAAGAAGTATAATATTGATCTTTCCGTAATTGGAGTTGTTGAGTATCTCCAACTCAAAGGTGAGACATTTCCATGACAGGATGTAAAACTCTTCAAAATAGAATCATTTCACCAAAAATCACCCATATGAAAGATGGAATTTGTCCCATTACGGTCCTGGTATTATCTCGATGAACAATTTCTCATTTCACACGCCTCTTCTTACGCTTCATTTATTTATAATATAACAAGACCTAATATTTTACAGGCTAAAAATAATAAAAGTATTTACTGACTAGTTAGGTACAAAACTAGGGATATTGGGGTAAGCAGCAATGAAACAAAGTAAACTATTTGAGGTTTATACAAGCTTTCGGAAATGTTTATTTCCATCATCAGGGAGAAACTTTGTTGAGGTTGGTTTCAATAATGTTAAACATATTCATCTAACATAGTTCAAAAAAAAAGTTAAACTTCAACCACCATTAGGGTTGTTTAAAATTATATAAATATAAATGTGTACTCTATATGGTGTTACAGTTTCACTTGTCACGACATAGATGTGATTAATATGTACTTAATGTGTGAAAAACTCAGGCGCTGTCGGATCATTAGTTTTGGCATAATTGCAATCTGAATTTTTCAATGCACTTCATTGCCGCAGACCTGGATGCGTCATAAGTGATCCGATTCCAATTTTTCAAAGAGATTTCGAGAGTAGAAGTATAGTACTACAAAATGTATTTTGCATTCAAATGCTGCAAAATGACCAAAAATGGGCGGGGAAGCATATGTATAGTAATACAAGCGCGCTGCGCCCCTTATGAATCTGCTGCTCTACCCCCACTCCTGAGCCGCTTTCATGCACTCGCCGGTTTTCGATCATGTTTGCAAGTATTTCTCACCAATTTCGCAGCATTTTAACGCAAAATGAGAATGGTCATCTTGTAGTACTATGCTCCAACTCTTAAAATCTTTTGGGAAAATTGAAATCGGACTACATATGACGCATCCAGGTCTGCTGCAATAAAGTAGAGTAGAAGTATAGTACTACAAAACGTATTTTGCATTCAAATGCTGCAACATGACCGAAAATGGGCGAGTGCGTGAAAGCGGATGAGTAGTGGGGGTAGAGCAGCGGATGCAAGGAAGCGTATGTATAGTAATACAAGCGCGCGGACTACATATGAATCTGCTGCTCTACCCCCACTCATGAGGCGCTTTCATGCACTCGCCAGTTTTCGATCATGTTTGCAAGTATTTCTCACCAATTTCGCAGCATTTTAACGCAAAATGAGAATGGTCATCTTGTAGTACTATGCTCCAAATCTCAAAATCTTTTGGAAAAATTGAAATCAGACCACATATGACACATCCAGGTCTGCTGCAATAAAGTAGAGTAGAAGTATAGTACTACAAAACGTATTTTGCATTCTAACGCTGCAACATGACCGAAAATGGGCGAGTGCGTGAAAGCGGATGAGTAGTGGGGGTAGAGCAGCGGATGCGGGGAAGCGTATGTATAGTAATACAAGCGCGCTGCGCCCCTTATGAATCTGCTGCTCTACCCCCACTCCTGAGCCGCTTTCATGCACTCGCCGGTTTTAGATCATATTTGCAAGTGTTTCTCACCAATTTCGCAGCATTTTAACGCAAAATGAGAATGGTCATCTTGTAGTACTATGCTCCAAATCTCAAAATCTTTCGGAAAAATTGAAATCGGACCACATATGACGCATCCAGGTCTGCTGCAATAAAGTAGAGTAGAAGTATAGTACTACAAAACGTATTTTGCATTCTAACGCTGCAACATGACGAATGGCGAGTGCGTGAAAGCGGATGAGTAGTGGGGGTAGAGCAGCGGATGCGGGGAAGCGTATGTATAGTAATACAAGCGCGCTGCGCCCCTTATGAATCTGCTGCTCTACCCCCACTCCTGAGCCGCTTTCATGCACTCGCCGGTTTTCGATCATGTTTGCAAGTATTTCTCACCAATTTTGCAGCATTTTAACGCAAAATGAGAATGGTCATCTTGTAGTACTATGCTCCAACTCTTAAAATCTTTTGGGAAAATTGAAATCGGACTACATATGACGCATCCAGGTCTGCTGCAATAAAGTAGAGTAGAAGGATAGTACTACAAAACGTATTTTGCATTCAAATGCTGCAACATGACCGAAAATGGGCGAGTGCGTGAAAGCGGATGAGTAGTGGGGGTAGAGCAGCGGATCCGGGGAAGCGTATGTATAGTAATACAAGCGCGCTGCGCCTCTTATGAATCTGCTGCTCTACCCCCACTCCTGAGCCGCTTTCATGCACTCGCCGGTTTCCGATCATGTCTGCAAGTATTTCTCACCAATTTCGCAGCATTTTAACGCAAAATGAGAATGGTCATCTTGTAGTACTATGCTCCAAATCTCAAAATCTTTCGGAAAAATTGAAATCGGACCACATATGACGCATCCAGGTCTGCTGCAATAAAGTAGAGTAGAAGTATAGTACTACAAAACGTATTTTGCATTCTAACGCTGCAACATGACCGAAAATGGGCGAGTGCGTGAAAGCGGATGAGTAGTGGGGGTAGAGCAGCGGATGCGGGGAAGCGTATGTATAGTAATACAAGCGCGCTGCGCCCCTTATGAATCTGCTGCTCTACCCCCACTCCTGAGCCGCTTTCATGCACTCGCCGGTTTTCGATCATGTTTGCAAGTATTTCTCACCAATTTCGCAGCATTTTAACGCAAAATGAGAATGGTCATCTTGTAGTACTATGCTCCAACTCTTAAAATCTTTTGGGAAAATTGAAATCGGACTACATATGACGCATCCAGGTCTGCTGCAATAAAGTAGAGTAGAAGTATAGTACTACAAAACGTATTTTGCATTCAAATGCTGCAACATGACCGAAAATGGGCGAGTGCGTGAAAGCGGTTGAGTAGTGGGGGTAGAGCAGCGGATGCAAGGAAGCGTATGTATAGTAATACAAGCGCGCGGACTACATATGAATCTGCTGCTCTACCCCCACTCCTGAGGCGCTTTCATGCACTCGCCGGTTTTCGATCATGTTTGCAAGTATTTCTCACCAATTTCGCAGCATTTTAACGCAAAATTAGAATGGTCATCTTGTAGTACTATCAAAATCTTTTGGGGAAATTGAAATCGGACCACCTATGACCATCCAGGTCTGCTGCAATAAAGTGCATTAAAAAAATCAAATTGCAATTAAGCCAAAACTAATAATCCAAAAGTGCCTGAGTTTTTCAAACATAAAGTACATATCAATCACTATTATGTCGTGAAGAGCCTACTTCAAAATTTGAAAAATGTTGGTGTTATGAATAAAAAAAAAACAGGTTTTTCCGGCTTTTCCGTAACTAATAATCCGATCGAGTTGTGCTTGGGCTCATTTTCTTTGCATTTTGAGTCTACAATTCGTTGGGAGTCGAAAACATAACAGGATATAACTAGGGACCGTCTTTCGTATGATGGCACAGTCGGTTTCCTGATAGTATTTCTGTCACGAAAAAATATCTATTGATAGGTCTAATTAACTGTGTTCACCGATTTAGCTGATATAACTAAGTCGTAAATATCTTCTCTGGAAGAGTTTCTGAATCTATAATCACTTGAATTCATCGTACAATTTCAGAAGTAATACCTAAACCCGCATTATGTTCAACAAATAATGAAATGTTATCAGCAATGTAAGCAAACAAATAATGAATTGTCTTGACAATAGTGAAAAAATACCTAATTTTTTTCACGAAAAATACACTATGCATGTTTATCCACGCAATATACCTAGTGTTTTTTACATTCAGATGTTTTTTTTTTAAAAATTGCATTTGCCACTGAAAATGTGAAGCATGAAAAATTCCTAGTACAAAAAATTGTGTTGTGAAAATTATTCACTTCATTTCGTATTTGTTTGTTATTATCGAAAATCCCTGGTAACATTCAACTTCTGAGAATTGTTTGTATTGATTTCTATCCAACCAACTACTATGGAAAAATACATAGTAATTCTTAACAACTCTCAAAATGAAAACTTCTTTGAAATAAAAACTGTTCTATGCAATCCTTAGATAAAATTAATATCACTTGCCTGAAATGTTCAACGGTTAAATATCCACCTGTTCCATGGTATTCGTCATTTTTAAGTTCAGGAATTCGCATATCTTCCGACTTTTTGAAGTATGGTAAAACATCGTTATATCCCCATCCTGAATTTCCGAGGGATTCCCACCTGGAAAAACATCAGTAGTGAATATATATGATGTGATCTGATAACTCCTAAAGACGTACTGGTTGAATATTCGTTACATTTTCAAGAGTATATAATCTCGCACATATGATGTAGTTTGAATATCGTTTGGTGACCCAATTGATTTCTCTTGTTGATATTTTTCTCTTTTATAGTGAACGCTTCTTCTGAATGCGTCTTGGGAGATCAAAGGATTCACCAAACAATATATTTATGGTCTTCACATTTTAATCCTATATTTATGTGTACATTAATTTTAATAACCGTCTGTGTCGAATAAAAGTTCATTAAAGGGTTTATGGAATGGTTACCGTATGGTTAGTTTTAAAACAAGAAGAACTGAAAGTCTATTTATGATCTGCTCTGCAATAATTCCCTTGTAGCCTAACACTTCTAATGCGAGCGTACTATGATAATTATTGATTCAATATGTTGCCGTGCTCAACCTCATAAATTGTTCTCATTCATTAGAGTTATTTGTTTGAGGTGTCAGCGCTTATCAGATTTATGGCTGTTTTCAACTAAGGTAGGTGCGGTGAATATGCCCATGCTGGTAATTTGCTCACCCGGTGTAATTTTAAAAAGTTTAGCTTATTTGCTAATAGAGGGCGGTCAACACTTCAATATTTCGTACTTACAGCACTACGAGCCAAATCTGTGTTTGTTAGCCTCTCCAGAGAGGTTGAAGGGAAGACATGCGTTCTCGGCGCTATCGATTATTAAAATAAAATGTTCTTTCATAGAGTGTAAATATTGTGTATGTTTGTTTACAATAACTGTAAGTACAGCATTTCAAAATACGCCTTTTTACCATTGTTTTAGTATACTACCTTCAATAAAAAATTTAATAAATTACCGTTAACAACTTTTGAGATGCATTTTCTGTTTCTGTCGTTGAGGGGAGTTAATATGCCCTATGGCACAGATATTACGGTTTTTTTGTTTTGTTTTTTAAAGAGTTTGCTTAGTTCAAGAATAATTTATATATTTTTAAAATAGGCTTTGTTATTATTTTGATAATTACTTTTTGTACTCTCAGTACTAAGTGATGTCTACCGACCAGTGTAAAGTTTCAAGTTTAATTTTTCAGTCAAATTAGAATTTTTGGTTTGTTTAGTTTGTTGTCATCATTCAATTTGTTTTTCCAAATGAATATACTTGCCATGTTGTTTTGCTCTTGATGAAATTAATCATTGGACACATTAGGAACATGCCATGGGCATATTAACGATAGGGTTGGTAATATGGCCAGTAAGACTGATTTAAAAAAAATGGTATAAAAAATATCAAAGATTAAATCATCCATTACTGTCCAAACATCACTTCTTTGGATTTAAAGGTACGCTTTCTATAAAAAACCAAATTGAATATTTTGCATTTTTAATTTTCATCAAGGATTTCGCTTAACATGGGCATATTCCCCGCACCTACCTTATTCCTTAACGCGTTAACGTGAACTTCCGAAACAAAATTGGATTGAAAAACTGGTGGCGCGGCCAGTCTGAAAGGTAGAGTTCATAGTTTATTTATTAATTCTGAAATTGCCGTCAATCAAACTAACGAAACAATCAAAAATTTTCACTGCACAACAATAGCATTTCTATTTCTGTATAAACCCCAAATTTGTTTTTCTCTGGAGAAAATAGATTACATGTGCACGGTGCTTTTCATCGGAGAACATTTATAGGTTGAGTTGAGAAAATAATTGAGGAGTGGCTGAGATACTTCAATCCAGAGATATGATAATTTGTTGAGCACCACTTGCTTAAATAAAAAATATTGAGCTCACCTTATTTAACCAAGAAAATAAGATTATTTCATTGATGATGTATTGGTAGTCTGAGAGATTGTAAGTAAATTAGTGGAGAAACAGAGATTAAAATTGAATACCCTTTATTACAAAAATAATTGAATAATCACCAAATAAATATATACATAAACGTATGACTATATATCAGGTCTGTAGATAAAATGTGGTTATACAGTGAACACTAGTGAGACCTATGTATTCTGAGCTCTCTACGTTGTAGTACTACATATCGGGGTTACAGCAGAATATGTAAAATATAGTGAAATGTGCTACCTTATCTACTTTACATGAATACAAGCTACAGTGCGATGGATTATTATCAGTATCCGTAATACTTTTTGATCAGGAGCTTATTCTGAATAATCTGAATAGTTGATTATTTTGGCTACTGCGCATTGAATACCATGAAATGCACAGTTAGGAGTTACAACGCAATATATAATTATTCTTCGAAATAAAATTATGAAATAACCAATTATGGGTTGTGATATAAGTATAAACTAAACAATTACCGTTTGTGTAAATTGTGAAATAAACATTTTCTTCCAGTCCGTGGGACTGACAGATATGAACGAAGATATACCAAATTAACTAACAGCCAGTCATCGATACCAAGGTTTGATATCCAGCGAAGATTCTATGCTAATCTTGCAGCGGCTGACACAAACGAGTGCTTCAAGGACTACTAATAATATATAAAGATAACCTCTAAGACCACAGGATTCTGGTCATGAAATACCTTCTTTCAGCAACCAAATCTGACCTTCAGACTAGGCAGTATCTTCATGAAACCAATTTCTTGAAACTCGGTATAACCTTGCTATTCCTGCTTGTCTACGCTTGGACTTCAGCATAAAACTACGACTGGTCTGTACTCCGAATACAACATTTAGCTTGCAGATTGTAGATTGTGAACAACAGATTGTGCCTGCTACTTCCAACATGAAACTGCACCACTAAACTGTACCATGAAACCGTCAGATACGTAGAGGGTTTCGAATAGAAATTTTGATGGGGGCGCTCCACACGTCTATGACAACTGTTAGGTTAGGTTGTTGAATCCCTCTTCCAAGTTTGACACAACGTATTAGTTTCAATAACAGGCCACCTATCGATATTTTTTATCCTAACAAAACGACGAAAAACATGCCGATGATTAAGGATTACCTTTACTACTTTTCCCAATCAATCTTCATTCTACCTCGAATGTCCAAGATTCTGTCGAATGTCAAAAATTCCCTTTTCGGAATTTTAGACAAGAAGAAAGTGCGAAGAAGAATATAGGGGGAATTGTAATCTTACCGCCATCTAGTAACAGAGACGCAATTCTTGTAAGGGTGATTCCACAACGATTTGCAGATTTCTGCAACCGACACCGAATACAGGTTCCCTGAAAGGCAGATACTACTCACGACAGAGTGTTGCATACGGATGAAATTAATCAACAGAATTATTTTATACCAAATAATCCAAAATAAAAGAATAATTCAATGTAGCACTTTAAACGCTTGAACTTTTCAATCAAAAGTTGGAAATGGATTCAAATCTCCCTATATACTTCCTAATATGTTTATGTAATCTGACTCAAATCAAAAGAAGGAAGAATAAACAGCACACAATGATATAGACATTACTTACGTGGGTTTCAATCTTAATATCGCGTAGAAAAATAACAACTAATATTTATTCATACAGGATGTTTCATAATTGAATGCTGATCCTGAAGCGCGATAATCCTTGGATGATTTTAAGAAAAAAAAATGAACAAAACAACAAAAAAATCAATTCTTCCTCAATATCTCTGAAACCGCTTCGGCTTTTTTTTTCAATTTTGGTACATGCAAAGTACGCATAAAATATTTTTTTCCATGATGAAGGATTCCTTATTTTTTATCAGTGACGTCTATGTTAACATGACCTGGCATATTTTTGATCAAAATAATGATACGCCACTGTCTTTTTTCCAAATAAATATTATTTTTGTAATTGTTCTCTATCTTCTCATTAAAATGGCCTCCTGCCTTTTTTTCGTCCGGCGAACGGTTTTTGAGTTAGAAAATAAAATGCATTATCCCTATTAGACCAGGGTCGATAATTTTTTAAACCAAAAAAATTATAGAAGAATGAAACTCATTGGAAAAGGAAAATAACAGAAATGAAGGGAAACATAATTTAAGGGCGATCTGAGGTCGGGAAGTGGAAGGGGGTGAGTTTTTAAAGGTAAAAAACGGTTCATCTCGATTTCCTATGGAAAAAAGTTGAATGGCAAAGTTGTAGGTAATAAAAAGATCTACAACTATGTTGAATACACTTTTTTCACATAATCTCAAAATGTATGTGAAAAATTCAAATAACCATGTTTTTGGTTTTTTATTTTTACCTTTTACAAAAAAAAAATTGTTTACGAAATTTGGTGAAAACTCACTTTTTTATGTCCCAAACACACTGTAATTTTTTTCATTTAAAATATTTATTTTTCCACCTATTTTGACTTAATATCGAAAAAGCACCCTAATTTTCAATCTGAAATTCTCCCGTCAAAATATCGGGTTTTTAAAAAAAGTCGGTGGGCTTTTTGTTCGATGAAATCTCTTCTTTCTGATAGTGTAGAAAAAAATATACATTACCATGGTAAATGTTCTCATAAAATGAAAAGAAATAACAGGCCCAGACCCTCCTAGCCCCTTCCCCACTTCTCTATGAAATACCTTTTGATGAGCTAAAATTTTCCGTAGGTCACTCAGGTATATAAGTTATCTTGAAATAGCAATAAATAGGCATCTACGCATGAAATTTAAAGAAGATTCTACAACTTTCTCAAAATATTGTAGATGTCTTATTAAATTCGGATTCGAGTTTTTTTCGTTTCTTTGCATTTTCTGTCATAGTAATGTACTTTTTTTTATGCCATCAGAAAGTAGAGATTTTAACGAACAAAAAGCCCACCGACTGTTTTGAAAAAGCTGATATTTTGACGGGAGAATTTTCGATCGAAAATTAGGGTGCTTTTTCGATATTAAGTCAAAATAAGGTAAAAAAATAAATATTTTAAATCAAAAAAATTACAGTGTTTGGAACATAAAAAAGGAGGTTTTCAACAGATTTCGTGAAAAAAAAAAATTGTAGAAGATAAAAATAAAAACCAAAAAATTTTTTACATAAATTTTGAGGTTATGTGAAAAAGGTGTGAATACAAAAGTTGTAGATCTTTTTGTTACCTACAACTTTGCCAATCAAGTTTTTTCCATAAGACTTGTAGTTTTGCCGGAAATTGAGATAAACCGTTTTTTACCCTTAAAAACTCCCCCCTTCCACTCCCGACCTCAGATCGCCCGTAAATAATTTTTCCTTTCATTTTTGTTATATTCTCTTCCTTTTCCAATGGGTTTCATCCTGCTATTATTATTTTTCACTTTTTACTATTTTCAAAGGCTTCAGCACTGGTCTTTATGCGAAATCAGCCGTTGAAGAGTAGTAGGATTATCTTGTGGGCTAGAAACATATAGTATGTATGCTAAGAACACGTTTCGTTATTTTCAACATAAACAATTTTGACACTTCTTTAGCTAGATACGTGATATTATTTACGTTAAAAAAACTTGTTTATTAAAAAAAACATGGTAAATTTTACAAATACCGAATTAGCAGAGATGTATTACTTGTATGGGCTTGCTGACGGGAACGCATATGAAGCCAGGCGACTGTATCAAGAGCGCTTCCCAAATAGAATGGTTCCTGATGCTCGAACGATTTCAAGCACCCACAGAAGGTTATGTGAAACAGGAACTTTTGAGCCAAATCATCACTTGAAAGGAGCACATCCGACTGCAAGAACTCCAGCAATTGAGGTAGCTGTTTTAAATTCAGTTGACGAAAATCCTGAAATAAGTACGAGGCATGTTGCCAATAATTTGAATATCGCCCATATTCTAGTATGGAGGATTCTTCATGATTATTTATTATATCCCTATCACATTCAACGGGTTCAGGTTCCTCGAGACCTTCCATTACGAGTGAATTTCTGCCAATGGTTTCTCCAAAAAGTTACCGAAAATCCTTCATTTGACATGGAAATTTAATTCACGAATGAAACTAGTTTTACTAAAAACAGAATCAGAAATTTTAATAAAAATCATTTTTGGGGCGAGGAAAATCCGCATCAATCGTGGAATCTCATCACCAGGAGCAGTTCTCATTAAATGTCTGGGCTGGAATTATTAGTGATTACCTAATTTGACCTTTTTTTTACTACGCAGATTAAATGGACATAATTATCTCCGATTTCTTGAAGATAATTTGCCAATTCTGTTGGAAGATGTTCCTATTTTAATGCGATATCGCATGTGGTTTATGCACGATGGTGCACCTGCTCATTTTAGTGCTCTGGCACGCGAATATTCAAACCGAAACTTTCATATTCGCTGGATAGGTCGTGGGGAAACAGAGTCATGGCCAGCTAGATCCCCAGACTTAAACAGCCTTGATTATTTTCTTTGGGGACATCTTAAGACTTTGGTGTACAGTCAACCAATTCTAACTGAGGAAGAATTGCGAAACCGCCTAATAGTTTCCTGTGAAGCAATAAGGAATACTCCAAGAATTTTCCAAAGAGTACGCGAGTCAATGACAAGGAGGGTTGAAGCGTGCATACTTGCAGGAGGCGGACATTTTGAACAGTTAATTTGATTTTGATATTTTTTGTTCAAAATAGTTATGTTTTTTTAAATAAAAAATGTATTTTTTGTGTACACATTACAAAAACTAAATAATAGTTACCATAAAATTATAAAAATCCTTTGGGTACAACAATTGTGAAATTAAGACTAAGAGGAAAAATCGAATAGGGACAAGCAAATGAATGTATTTTATTTTCCAAATCGAAAACGGTAGGCCGGACGAAATAAAGGCATGAGACCATAGAAGATAGAAGACAATCACAAAAATAATATTTATTTGGAAAAAAGACAGTGGCGTATCATTATTTTGATCAAAAATATGAAAGGGTATGTTAACAGGGACGACACTGATGAAAATTGAGAAATCCTTTATCATGGAAAAAATATATTTTTATGCGTACTTTGCATGTACCAAAATTGAAAAAAAAACAAAGCGGTTTCAGAGATTTGGGGAAAGAACTGATTTTTTTGTTAAATTTCAACATACTGTATCTTAGAAATGAAGCGTTTGCGGACATATGTTCATATGAAGAATTTTTCTTAAAATCGTCCAAGGATTATCGCCCTTAATGATCAATTATGAAACACCCTATTTTAACTTGGAATTCAAGAAATGTTAAAATATAAATATGTTCTGTTTGTCGATGGAAGAAAAACGAATAGTATCTGATTAGGGCGAATGAACCTTAGATGAAAGGAGCATACAGGGTAAACGAAAATTATTGATTCTCGTGAATGGTAATTTACAACGATTTTTCATTTGTGTGAACATCTAAGAGAAAAATTAAAATCTACCTAAAAATAAGGCTCAAAATACACATATCTTCACTTCCACCTACCTGTCATAATCCCTTCTGTTTCCCCGAATATACAGCATGGCATTCAGTACAGAACAACCTCCGAGAACTTTTCCTCTGGGCCAATTGCATCTCTTGTCTTTGAATCCCAAACAATAATTGTCGCCCGGTTCTGTCCTATACTGCCAATCGAAGGGTGTCATTTGGAGAGCGGGAAATAGGAGTGGCATGTCCGTGATGGATATTTCGTCAGAACCAGCTTCGAGGAGGAGAATGTTCCAGAATGGATTTTCGCTCAACCTGTAATTTCAAATTAGTCAATCTCAATTTGATATTGGCCTAGTAAAACGGTGCGTCAATGGTGATTTTTTCTTTTCTTTTTAATATATTGTTACTAAAATAAGTATAGTATGCCCCTGCGTTGTTTATCTCGCACGTCAGACGATGTAACAATTCCGGGAATGTGGCAACTGACTGGGGATTTTCCATCAAACGATCTAAACGTTTCTACGAACTGCTCGAAGATTGTGGAAGCCAAAGACGATATATAAGGACGTGCCTACCGCCAAACAACAAGTAGTGATTTATATCGGCGAATTCAATGTATGTATTTGAGAACAGATTCGAAAGTGGGTGGGCGATACACACTGTATACTACTAGTCTTTCTCCACTTAATTATTCTAGTTTATCAGAACAATCATAAGACAAGACTTTGAGGTGACAATTTGTAATCGTGAATAGTCAATTACAAAACTAGAGCCAACAGTTGATATAAACTGAAGGAGAATTTTGGATATTGAGTCCAAATCCGATATTAGCTCCCCAATAACATTCCAAGCAGAACCGTGGACCTTTATGCTTAGGAGAGCCTGTTACTGCAAACAAACCCTAATATGACTGAGCATAAAGGAATGAAATGAAAATGGATCTGCTGACCTACTAGCAAAAGCAGGTGAATTGTAGATCCGTCGAAAAGGCTTACATCCCCACGCTATTTTCATCCTACAATATATTTGGTAAAATCCTTAAATCTATTCGAAGATCCTTGAGAAGTATATCAGTTTCCTGAGAGCTAATTCGAATGCAAAACCCATTTGAGAAATGTCTGACTTTCGGCAGCTTTCAGTGTCTTATCTGTCCATTTTGATATATCTCAGGAGATAGTCCATATCCAATGATAAGTAAGAGCTTTATTCCGTTCGCTTGTCGTTTCCCTGGTAATTGAGATTTAAATTGATCTGACGCAAGTGAGCTTAGTGTGAGCTTTGTAACCGGGTTTTTCACTATAAATTACCCAACCCTTATCATCGTTATTATAGCCTATAGAAAAAAAATGGAAAAGTTGTATGGTTATGACTGAATTTTGAAAGAAATGCTATCAAATATACAGTAGCGTGCAGATTTCAGGAAATAAAAAAAATTAAATGGGATACCCTGTATATTATTGAATTTTTGGAGTGATCTTTTTCTCCTTATTTCAAGAATATACCATATGTTACCCCTATCTCATATCGTTTTTGAGTTATTAAACGTCGATTAACTTAGTTATTACTGTAAATACCTATGAAAGTTAACATTTTTGAAGAAAGTCATGAAAATGACAACTAGGTATATTATGTTTATTTAGTGACATTTCTTTGATGGAATAATCAAAATGGTTCACAGTGAGGAAGAAAAAGTTCAAATATATACTTGTTATATACAAAACAACAAAAATGAACGTGCAGCAAAAAGTACATATCGGGTGTTGTATCCAAATCGTCCAACACCGTCAGAAAATACATTCAAAAATATTTACCAAAAGTCGTCTTGATTTTTCTTGATTCACTTACAATTTGCTAAGAATTTTCCATGAATTCGGGTATTTAAAATCGGTTTGGCCCTGGTCTATCATGAAACGGTGCGTCAATGGTGTTTTTCTGCAGTTTCAGTAGAAAAAAGCGTGTAGTTCAAGAAAACCAGGAAGCCTATCCATATTAATTCGCAAAAATACTTTTTTTGTATTATTTTTTAGAAAAATCTGAATGTAGTTTAAAAAATCAATTAGGTAAAAGTTTTCCCAAAATCCAAGGTACTTCGAAAAAGAACAACTAGAAACCATATAAAATTTACCCGTACAAGTTTTAACAGGGACTCATAAGAGGAAAAGGTTACAGATAATTCAAAATTTGAATGAAGATCCCGATTATTTAACTAAAATATTATGGACTGATGAGTCATCCTTTTCTACGGCAGGAGTTTTCAATAGGAAAAATCGAAGGTCGTGGGAAAAAAAAGACAACAGAAAAAGATTGGTAAAACAAATAAAGAAAACAGGAAGAAAAACTGTTAGCGTTTGGTGCGGAATTTTTAGAAATAAAATTGTTGGCCCTATATTTTATGATTATATATTAACAGGAGTTACCTATCAAGAAATACTCACCCCAGAAGTAGAAAATATTCTTTTACAAAATTTTACGGAAGCCGAGCTTGCCAGTATGATTTGAATGCAACGGCGCATAGTGTCTACCCGTTCAAGAACATTTGAATAATGTATTCTCAATATGGATAGGAAATAATGGAAGTATTAAATGGACACGTAACAGTCCAGACTTGTCCCCTATGGATTCATTTTTCTGGGAATTTCTTAAAGACATTGTTAATAATAATAATAATATTCAATTCATTAAATACACGATTCGACTTGAAATAGAGAATCTGAATGTCAGTAATGAAGCAATTTCCAATGCACTTATAAATATAAGAAGACGTTATCAAATATGCATTGACAATAATGGACACATTGAACATCTTTTATGAGTGATCATGTTATTCAAATTTTCTAAATAAATCTATATCTATGTTTGTATAAATATTTGAACAACTAGTCTAAGTTATTCGACGTTTAATAACTCAAAAACGTTATAAGACAGGGGTGACATATGGTTCCAGACGTCAAAAAATCACTCCTTATTGCCTCGTCTGGTTTCCTATCGCAGCAAGAGTGGGTGCACAATGCTTTTCGGTGGACCAAAACATTATTATGGACTCTTTCGATTATACCGGGTGACACAGGATATTGGGCCCTGTAACTTCTGCATTCGTGAACGGATTTTTCTGAAATTCGGTACAGTTATATAAGCAACCATTTCGGATTTGATCACATTACAATCCAATATGGCGGACTTCCGGTTTTTCTGGAAATGCCAGTAACTTTGTTTTTTCAAATGGAACACCCTGTATATTTTTACATATTCAAGTTCAACAGGTCAAAACAAGTCCAAACCCTATGTCAAATGTAATTTTTTTGAAACAATTGCAATTAAAATTGTTTTTTTATTTTACCTCGTGGATAAATGAGATTTGGTCAAGGCTATTCACAATGAGTCGCACATAACAGAGAAACATAATTTTTTCCGAAAAATTATTTTTTGTGTCATTTATTGATGAATCAATTCAATCACATCACATTTTGATCCAAAATTTTTTTTTTTTTCAAATGAAACCCCTATTGGCCACCTACCTGTCTCTCCAGAACATTCATTAAGGAACAAAATTACATATCATTTCTGTATTTCGGTGCAGTAACAAATTGTATACATTCAAAAATGTACAACTAGTTCATGAGTTTCCATGCAGTTCGAATAATTTTTCAACTTAGTAAGCTGTGGAAAACAACATTCCTGAATCTTGTCAACTGATTGTGTTTCGCTGTCATCTTTCATCTCAACTCTCGAAAATTAGTCAACTTCCGAGAATTAGTTCAGTAGAAATGTAAAATCAAAATTATAGGTTCACAAGAAGTGTACAGGTTGTTAAGTTATTAATTTACGGAGAATGTCTTTAAAACGGTGTCGCCGCTTGTCAGTTATACGCTGAACGATACCCACACAGAAAAGAACCCAACAATGGAAAAGATGATCGTAAGTGAGGAGAAAACGCTAGAAGAATTTTGAAAAAACACCATTATCGTGCTTATAAGTATAACTTACACAATTAGTTGGCAAGATTCAGAAATGTTGTTTTCCACAGCTTACTAAGTTGAAAAATTATTTGAACTGCAAGTAAACTAATGAACAAGTTGTAGATTTTTGAATTTATACAATTTGTTACTGCACCGAAATACAAAAATGATATGTCATTTTTTTCCTTAATGTATGATCTAGAGAGACAGGTAGGTGGCCCATAGGAGTTCCATTTGAAAAAAATGAATTTTTGATCAAAATGTGATGTGACTGAATTGATTAACCAGTGACACAAAAAATAATTTTTCAGAAAAAAATAAGTTTTTCTGTTATTTGCGACTCATTGTGAATAGCTTCGACCAAATCTCATTTATCCACGATTTAAATTAAAATACAATTTTAATTTCAATTGTTTTCAAAAAAAATTACATTTGACATAAGGTTTGGACTTGTTTTGACCTGTTGAACTTGAATATGTAAAAATATACAGGGTGTTCCATTTGAAAAAACAAAGTTACTGGAATTTCCAGAAAAACCGGAAGTCCGCCATATTGGATTGTAATGTGATCAAATCCGAAATGGTTGCTTATATAACTGTACCAAATTCCAGAAAAATCCGTTCACGAATGCAGAAGTTACAGGGGTATATAAGGGAAATGTGAAAATTGAAAACAATTTTAACCTGAGAGATAATTTTAGGCCAAAATAGACATAAGTTTTTGGAATGCTCCTCAAAAAGCTTGAAACGAGGTTCGTGAGGTTGATAAGCAAGTAATATAATCAGCTATAAACATATTAGTTGCAAATGCCTTCACTATGGCTTTGTCTGATTTCTCAAATGATTATAAAGGTGGTTCTCAAAAAACTTGAGCAGAAGCATTCATTTCCATTTCACTCTTATGTTCAGTAACCCGGTAATAGTATGAAACCAATTCTGTCAGGTATCAATTCTCCATCTTATAATCTGTCAAAATGGCTATCGAACGAGTTCAATAGTTCACCTATTTAGCCAAGGTTCTCTATCAAGAATTCTTATGAGTTCGTGATAGAATCAAAAACTTAATTCTGGTGGTTGGTGAGATTTGGGTTTCATTCGATGTAAGCTCTCTCCAAGGGTACCTATTCCTGAAACCTTGCAGTACTTAAATGATCTTTTGGAGTCGAACAAGTTTGACACAGAAAGAGTCGAGGAATTTTTGAAATTGACATCCTTATGCATGAATCAAAACCATTTCATATTCCTAGATACATTCTATCAACATAAGGAAGGCACCGCGATGGGCCATTGTCTATCAACATTCATGGCAAACCTTTTTATGAGTAAATTCGAAACGAATCTGAAACGTCAATATGTTCCAAAAATTTGGCTCTGGTATGAACATGAACTCAGTGTTTTAACGAATTAACTTCACGGTAGAAATGAAAGTTGACGGGCGATTACCTTTCCTTGACACTCTGGTCATCAGAAATGAAGAGCGTTTGGAAATAGACATCTACAGAAAGACCACCAACACGAACAGGTTCATCCCAGCCGATCTAAAACACCACATTCAACACG
Organism: Gonioctena quinquepunctata; assembly: GCA_018342105.1. Classification (NCBI taxonomy): domain Eukaryota; kingdom Metazoa; phylum Arthropoda; class Insecta; order Coleoptera; family Chrysomelidae; genus Gonioctena; species Gonioctena quinquepunctata. Next base: position 130,572 of record JAFIRS010002502.1, read on the forward strand.
AAATGGCTAGTTTTAATTTTCTAATACTCAGAGTCATAAACTTCCCATTGCATGCTGCTCGTTTTCAAAATGAAATCAAAAAGATCAAGAAATAGCAATATTCAATAGATATACACCAGACTTTATTGATAATCTCTTGAGAAAGAAGTTTAGTGAATGAAACCACCACTCTGAGAAAAATGTCGGAGAGAAAAAGATTCATGAGAATCCCTTTCAATCAAAAACTCACGATAGGTCTCAACACTATACTTCGGGATGTAAATATCCAAACATTTCACACCAATAGAAATAACTTGCGAACGTTATTAGGAAACCCGAAGGACAAAACTGGCATGCTAGATAAGTCGGGTATTTATGAAATTAGCTGTCAAAATTATTTATGACAAACCCTATTACGTTCAGACAAAACGTTCAATTTCTAAAAGGTTCCACGAAGATGTGGCCCATGCTACCTACCGAAGGGAGAATAAGTCAAGTGTAGCGGACCATATGATCGAATCTGGTCAGAAAATTAATATTCATAATTTGAAAATGATCAAAGTGGTTAACGACAGTAGAAAATTTGATTTCCTGGAGAGTATAGAAAATCATAATAAAAATATATCTAATGACGAAAAAGGGCCGATGTATTTCACCTTGTTTACTTTAATCCCCATAGAACCATTAGCGATTGAGGAACAGTGATAAGTAGGAAATAATCCAATTAGGAACACCAGGTATGAATAAGTGTAGTGAAGAGGTTACTTGTGCAATTTTTGATTCAGTATTCTAGTTCAGCAGACCACTGTTGTTGATAAAAGTATTGCATTCACTTCCGCGAACATATTTTTTCTGAATTTTGTCTTCTCTTACCTGTTTGCTAGAACTGTACCGGCACTCCCACCGCCCACTATTACGAAATCATAGGTTTTCAATAGCAAATAATTCGGAACATCTTTCACTCTATGTTCCCTGTCCAGAATATCTGGCCTGGAGTTCATGGTACTGGAGTGTAGATAAAGAAGAAATCCTAACCCCGGTGCCATGGTCAGGGCCATCCTCGTCATGGAAAACAAGTTCATCTGTTGGCTAATCGTCGACATGTTTTCTTCTTATGTTTCAGAAATGGTGATAGTAATTAAAACTATAATAAAAAAGAGGATATTTCTGTAATGAAAATGGCGAAACTCTACTTTTATGATATAAATAAGAGTTGAAGCTAAAAAATAAACTGTACTTCGATTTATTCGTTTGAAAATATGAACAGGTTGTTCACAAAATCAGATGTGGAATCATCTGCGACTCAAAAATTAACTTAAGTCACAATCTTCTATCGTTCAAGATAACCTCTTGGTTTTATTGATATTGAATATTAAATGGAAATATTTTTTTGTGAATATCCACCATAAAATTGAATTAATTTTTTTTTATATCTAACAGAAAACAACTACTACACGCTGGACATTGAACTACATCTGATATATATTTTAAAAGGGCCCTAATTCTGAAATGAAAATCTGAAATAAAAAATTTACATTCATATTCAGATTGTTATTTGATTTTCTACTCCAGTCTTAATTAAAAACTCATTTAGATGAATGAAATAAGGAAAAATGTTTTCCAAGAAGGAGCCCTCACCAGAAATCACTTGTAACAATGATGCAAGACTGGCATCGCATTCACTAGGTCTTTCTGTTAGATATTCACATCCATTTCACGCTTCCACGATCATCAGGAAGACCGGAAGAAATGGGAAACACATTTTCAAGAAGCAATCTCACTTTGCAAAGAGGGTAAAAATTAGAATCATTTCTTTTGGAGAGACACTTTGAAATTTGTGTTTTTTGACAGGTTATAATTTAAAAAAACACTAATTCAAAGTGTCTCTCGAAAAGAAATTATTCAAATTTTTTCTATCTTTGCAAAGTGAGATTGCTTCTTGAAAAGGTGTTTCCCATTTCTTCCGGTCTTCCTGATGATCGTGGAAGCGTGAAATGGATTTTCGTCGACAAAAATGTATTGAAGACCTAGTGAATGCGCGTCATTGTTACAAATGATTTCTGGTGAGTACTCTCTTTTGGAAAACATTCTTCTTTGTCCGACCACATCACATACGTAATGAAACGGCTGAGAACCCTGATTCACAAATTCTACCTACCGAGAGACATTCTATCAAAAAAAAAAATAATCATGTTATACAACTCTTTAGTTGAATCTACCTTGCATAACAATTTGTGAAGGAGTATTCACAACTACATTACAAAACCTTCAATCAACTCAGAATACTCTACTAAAAATATTATTCCATTAGGAAAAACTCTTCTCCACAACAACACTGTACCAAAATGCCGGATTGTTCCAAGTGAGGCGAATTTATATATACCAATGTCTCCTACGTATGCATAAAAAAAATGAACAATTTTCAAAGAAGTCTCTCAATACCAGAGCAGCAACCAATCTGAATGTCGAAGTCACTCATTTCAGAAAATCTGTCACACAAAAATCTTTCCTTCATTTCAGACCAACACTTTTTAATACTATCCCAGCGGACACTAAAATCATCCGTAACAAAAAAAAAACAAATTGAAATGAAAAAACCTAATTCTCAAAAATGCCTCTCAATTTGATATCTTCTGAATAACCATATAAATCCATACTGTTCTCTGATTGACATTACACTATTGATATCGATTATTCCCCAACACTCAACTTGTAACTACCAACCTCTATTCTCCTTTATTATTCTCATATTTTAATTACTCCTGTATCTTGTTTACTCATTTTTAGTGTGTGAAGCGGACAACGACACAACAGGTACGTGTGCCTAGGACGTCTCCTTCAGACAAATATGTACTGTATTATGCCTGATCGTAGAAATATATTTGATTTTATTTGATTCATCTTTATGGGTTCTTAATTAAGACTGGAATTGAAAATCAAATAACTATCTGAATATAAATGCAAATTTTCAATTTCAGATTTTTTCTTTTGAGTTTGGGTCTTTTCAGAATATCTATCAGATGTAGTTCAATGTCAAGCGTGGCTTTAGCCAGGAAAATAGATGTTTTCTGTTAGACATTCACAAAAAATAACTTCACTTTTATTGTGGATTTTTCAATTCACAGAAAAATATTTCTATTCAATATTCAATTGGGAATATTTCCCTTTTCAACATGAATACCCCACAGGAGGTTATCTTGACGATGGAAGATAGTGACTAAAGTGTATCTTTCAGTCGCAGGTGATTCCACATCTGATTTTATGAACATCCTGTTCATATTTTCAACAAATCAATTTCAAACCGTATTCAAAAAAGCTTAAAGCTTCTTTTTTCATTCATTAAATTTTGCATCTACTCGATTAATTGAATGCCATAGAAATACACAAAATTTAAATACGCGATTGAGGGATACTAATGCATATTTTTGTAACATTTTTGTTTTATGTTAAACTTGCATCAGTTAAATCCGCCGCTGATTCGTTCCCCTACTACGGCTACTTGACTCTGCCTCGAGCACACTTTCAAGCGTTTGGAGCAACTTTCAGTGACATTTCCAACACATTTCCCACCTCTCAGATGGAAATCCAAAATAAACAAATTGTGGATATTGATCTCTACTTCCAGATGCCGTTCACAGAATCTGAATACGACGATTTTCCTTGAATCGGCACCTTATTCAAGATAAGCCCTTAAATTGTTTATAACGCGATTGTGCAAGAACTACACATTGGACAGAAACCATCTTTCGCACAGTTGAATTACATGTTATTATCCATTATTTCCTGCGAAAGTGTTTGTCCAGCTTTAAATTTATAAAAATTATGAATTTTTGAAAAATGGTGTCTTTTTAGAGGTTTTCCAGAATTTTCTCAGAGAAAAATGCACCGATTCGGTCGCACAAAAAACCATTTTGTAGGTTTTTGAATTTTCTACAAAAGTTCTAAGTGTGAAATGATTTCTTCAATACTTTTTGAGATATTTGTAAAAAAACAAAAAAGTGGTAATTTTTGAAACTATTCCTTGTTAAAAAAATTCCACAAAGCGATTTTGCTGGTGCTGACACCGGGGTTTTTATCTACGAACTATCTTTTAGAAGGTAGAACAGGTTATTTGCGTCTTTATTTGAGTATGAAAATAGCCACTATTTTTTCTCTATTGGTTGGCCTAATAAGAATCGAGTTTCCTATGATTGTTAGCATTACATTTTTTGTGGGAAAAATATACGTTTGAATATTGGTTCAACAGATGTCGCTCTGAGAATGTCGGTGTATCAAAAACGAACATATTCATCAGGTCCTGAATATTCCTATAGCAGTTGAAATCAAGGAGATGCTTACGCGAATGCAGATAGTTAGTCAGATTATAGTTGACTCCTCAGCTGCTGTCCAAAGATAAAAGAGATCCAAACCGTTCGAAAAATGGAGGCGTTTTGTGCATAAACAAAGCATATGTAGACATAATATGCAGCAAAGAGGATTAATAAAATCTATCAATATTCGAAATTAATTACTTTCAATAAGGAGAGGATTCGTATTACTTTTCATTTCTTATGATATGTTTCGTATATTTAATACATTCTCATTATGAATTTTACTTACAATTTTCGCTCCTTTTCTTTCGAAGAACTGCCATGAAAACACTGATTCTGGATAACATCTGAACCAACTTGTAGATATTTGCTGATTCTTCAGAATAGGATATTTGCGAAAGATAAACAATGTTATGACTTTATATGGAGATGAATCACATCATGTTTGATATCAGTTTCAGAACATTCGGAAATAAGCGAAATCATATAAAAGAAAACAATCGAGCCCAAATACCCGTATCATCAATAAGTCATCCTCAGGAGTTATTGTAGGATCATTGTATCAAAGTATCACTATGAAAGCGTTATCATACTAATTTTCGAAAGAAATTTTTTGCAAAAAGATATAGAGTATTGTTCAAGAATAAATCATGGAAAAGTTTTCTGATTGGCCACTGAAGATTAGCTGAAATCTGTCTTTTGTTATTGAATCGCGGTATGGCTTTGGATTTGGAAGACCCTTCCGATGAGTTTTCCAAAACTCTTCTTCCGTGAGTTGTAAAAAATTTCCAATGTTTTGTTTATAAACTTCAATAAAAGATTAAATGTGATTGAAATATTAATTTGTATCTGATTGGCTATTTTCTAAATCTGAATTATAGACTTTTCTATTTTAAAATTTCATTTATTGCACATTACTCTTTATAAAAATATAATTCTGGTAATAAATCTAGAGACGTTGACAAATGAATATTTTATCCAAGGTAATATCAGATTTTATCGAGGATAATATCATAAGTGCTAGGGGTTTTATCGAGGGTTATATCATAAGTGCTAGGGGTAGGGTAATAAGTGTAGAGGATTTTATCGCTCAAATTTTTTAGGAATTTTCGAAAAAGCATTTTGCCTAGAAATTTTACCGAGTGCGATTTGCGATCTTATTATCTGATTCAACCGCGAAAGCAAAGCTTGAGAAGTTTCTCCTTTGATAATAAGGCCGCAAATTGCACAAGTTGAATTTCCTAGAGGCAAAATTTAAAAAAAAATAAAATCCCTAGCACGAATGATACTTCATGGGAATATTTCCCGAATCATATTTAAAACTTGATAAAATTACCAGAATTCATGTTATATTTTAATTTTCAACGGGTAAAGTTACAACAATTATTTTCGATCCAAAATCGAAAGAATCGTGTCCGAATAATTACAGTGTCTAAATGCTTCGTTTAACAGATTCATTCATTCTCAATGATCATTTACCGCTCTTGAACTCACCCAAAAACCTTAAATATATATAAATTTTCCACTATCAGATCAAATATGTTTGTATCTGAAACCGATTAAAAAAAAGTTCTTCGATGAGGAATCGAACCCGATCCTACTACGTGATGGAGTAACCCTAACATTGCCTTACTTAAAAAACTGAGGCTTTCAACATGCTAAACAAGGTATATTTGAATTCAAATACCAGATCACTGTATGTAGTGAGTTCAAATTCCTTTATTCCATCAATTTTACATTTCCTATGCGTTGACATTCAATTCTGACAGGACTAAGTGTAGTTTTATCGCAAAGCAATCTCGAATCTACTGGTGGTTTTATCAGTATAAAACAGCGAGAAGACGTTTTATCAATATGAAACTATTCTGATTGGTTCTCTGTTTGAAATTTGCTCAAAAATAATGAGGGGAAATAGTTGGTCCAAATTTTTTGAAATTTTCGAGAAAGCATTTTGCCTGGAAATTTCACGGAGTGCGATTTGTGGGAAAATTAAAAAAAAATTGCGATAAAATCCTCTAGCACGAATGATATTTGATGAGAATATTTCCCGAATCACATTTAAAACTGAATAAAACACTAGAATTCATGTTATATTTGAATTTTCAACGTGGAAAGTTACAATAATTCTTTGCGATCCAAAATCGAAGGAATCGTTTTACAGATTCATTCATTCATACTGATTATTCACTGCTCTTGAACTCACTCAAAAACTTAATATATATGTGACTAGTTAGTACAAAACTATGGATATTGAGGTAAGCACCAATGAAAAGTAAACTCTATAAGGTTTATATTTCCATGTGACACCCGACAGGTGTCGTTGGCTTAAATTTAATTGCGAGATTCATTCCTAACCTGTCAGTTTCACTTGTCACCAGTGTTGCCAATCGTTGGGTAATTACCCCGAAATTTGGGTATTTTATATGATGTTGGGGATTCTGTTGGGTAATTAAAAATTTTGGGTAATTTCGGTTAATTCGCAAATTTTAAAAAACCTTAGATATTGTCTAATTAATCTCTGTCGTACATCGATGGACTGGATTTAATTAAGTAGAGAATTTCTTACCTTAAACTTTGACGATTGTATGGCTGTGAATCCCAACCACCGAACCCCAAAGTACCACCCTGAAGTTACAAACAATGGACATTATGTCTTCAACTATAGCTCGTCCAGTATTGAAACGACCACTTTGGCCTTCTCCTACCTAACAACCAATTTTTCTCGAAGATACCCGAACCATTGTCTAACTGTTGCTATTAATAGAAATTCCAGAAAAATGGTGTTAATATGCCATTGTTTCCAAATTTAAAAATTGTAATTAATTTATTGCTTATACTCCCCTTCTCCAACGCTTCAGTTGAAAGGGTGTTTAGCTCATTAAAAAATATTAAGGTGGAACACCGCAATAAATTAAAGACCGAAACAATCAGTGCCATTTTGAGCACGAAAGAAGGTATTCAGGAAGAAGGGGGTTGTATAACATTTAGTCCTTCTGAAAAAATGATTAAATCTGTTATTTGGAAACAAAAATAATTGTTATAAAACAGCCCTTTTTTATTTGTTACTATTAAATATTATTAGAGTTTATTATATTTTGTTTATACGAATTTTTATTTTATTTTTAATTTTGTACTTTTGTGATATGCCAATATATATTTTTTTATTTTCCTTAATTACTTGCAGTTTTAATTGTTTACTTACCATCTAATCCTAATAAATGTACCTATTAGAGTACGATATAAAAAACTGATCTGAATATTCAATCGGTAAAAGTCAAGTCCTAGCTGCGGGTTAATTTTTGTTTCATTTCAATTATAGCCAGGTAGATAAACGCAACACCATCCATTAATTTTCTTCATTTTTGAAAATCAAACTATAATTAGTCTTTTTTCTAAAGTAGGACATTTTCGGAAGTTGTTGGGTAAAATTGGGGATTTTGATGACGCGTGTTGGGTAAATCGCATTTGTAATATGGCAACACTGCTTGTCACACCACATAGAGTACACATTTATATTTATATAATTTTTAACAACGCTAATGTGGTTGTAGTAACTTTGAACTTTTTATTCCTTGATCTACGTTTTATTCCTTGATCTACGTTTTTTTTTCTTTTGCATCACTATGTTAGATGAATATGTTTAACATCATTGAAACCAACCTCAACAAAGTTGTAAGTAGCATAATGTTTCGCACTTGAATATGTATTACTATAGGTTTTTTTCATCTATTGTAGTCTCCCTGATGATGGAAATAAACATTTCCGAAAGCTTGGATAAAATCGATCCCATAATGGACAAATTATGATCGAATGGGGAATGATTCCTCCCGGAATGGTAATTATATTGAGATTCCTTCCATTGGTTAAATCTTGAACAGAAATGTACAGAGTTTAACAAACATGCGAGTTAAGGAGTAGAGAGACTACTAAAATACTACTCTCCGGGAAGATACGAAACGTTGAATAAAAATTCAATCTAATATTCAGAAATGTTTTTTTTACAATTATAGGATAGATCATTTCCAAAATATTTATTATCGTGGAAAAATGAAGTACCAGCTACTGTTATATATTCCTTATATATGTATGTTAATATGTTCTTAATTTCCTTCTTGTTTTTATTTGTAAATCGTGAAATATATCAGAGAACAAATGAAACTAATTTTTTATTGTCAATTTAATATTTCTAAAATAAATATTAAAAATACAAACATGTCAAAGTACATTTTGAACTACAACTAGTAATTTCTTTGGAATGAATATAAACCTATGTACAAATAAAAGTTGAAATCTCGCCCATTCATGAGAGCATAGAAATATCATTCGTTTTGAAATCTAAACTAAAGGAATAACCCAAATTCTGAAACACTACTTATATTTAGATAAGTGTCCTTATAACTGTCATAATCTTAAATAAAATATATTTGGTTGACAAATGCTACGTCGATATGTGCAATGAATAAATTATAGTTATTTAGGTAAAATCTAAGCGACCACCGTAGCATATTACTCCCTCGCGACTTTCCATTACGTATGAAATTTTGCCAATGTTTTCTTCAAAAAGTGTATGAAAATCCATTATTTGATACTGAAATTGTATTACCGATCAAGACAATTTTTCCAGAAACGCCATCCAAAACTTTCACAATCATCATTTTTGGGCAGAAGAAAACCCACATGCAATCTTGGAATCCCGTCACCAGAAGCAGTTTTCCGTTTATGCACTTCAGTGCTATGGCGCGCGAATATTTAAACCAAAATTACAATGATCGCTGGATAGATCGCGGATGACCACAGTCAAGGCCACCTAGATCCCCGGACCTCAATAGTTCAGATTACTTCCTGTGAGGTCATCTTAAAACATTGGTTTACAGCACACTGAGGAGCAGTTGAGAAATCGCATCCTAGTTTCTTGTGAAACTATTAGAAACAGTCCCGGCATTCTCCAAAACGTACGAGAGTCCATGAGAAAAAGAGCACCGTTTAAAAATTATTCTGTCAAATAAATGTTTGTTTAGTGATACATAATTTTTTTTGTCGTAAGTGGTCTAGCGAAATGTAAATGAATGAATTCTATTTTTTTATGCGAATACCGTACTTCAAACGAAAAAAAAATCAAGGAACCAGATTTGCTCAGAAAGGAAAGATGATTTCAAAAATAATTTTGCTTCAAGAAAAAGCAGTGGCGTATCACTTTTCTCTTTAAAATGATTCAGTGCAAATCCCGCACGAACGCCACTGGCAATAATAAAAAATTATGTTGTACAGCAGAAAATTCCTTCTTATGCATAAATATCTAGGGTCATACCAAAGTTATCATCAAAAAAGATTTTTTTCTCAAAACTTTAACACGCTGTAGTACCAAAGTTAAGACTTTTAGGACATATGTTTTTTTTTTCAAAATAGACTCAATAATAACCTCAAATATCAGCATGTTATTAAGAAACACCCTGTATTTGTAGATTCACTGTATTGCGAACTAGATGAAATTAACTTTTTGGAGTGAAATTCTGGTACTTTATAACTAACAGTTATCCAATGAAAGATTCCATTTTGTTGAATAGTCTAAAGTGAGTTTGAGAAATTGGAAATAACGAAATAGTACGTAGTATAGATTTTCCGTTACTATTTATACCTAGGATGGAACTATGGCAGTCCCTGACATAAAATGTTTAATTTTTGTTAAGTTATCGAGTTATACATCCATAATTCCATATTAATTTAGAATGGAAAATATGAAGTTTTGACAGCCTCTGTTGATTGAACCAGAAAGGACAGATACAAAAAAAATGTTATTTACAAAGTTTTTTTACTGATAATAAATGAATTTCAAGCGGAACGTTTTGCATTTCCATTCTTCAATCTTGTTATCGAGTTTACATTCCAAGATATTTCATTCATTTCAACTGATATTTTGTGATAAGTCAACGCGAAATACAGAACTTTGACATACGCTGTAGGTCTATAAAAGTTGAGTTTCGATCAAGAAGTCTTTTCTCTCTACAAAATCTGCGGGAAATATCCCAACAAAATTCCAACCGTAGTCTTTTCGAAACTGGGGAAGTCACCACTTAACACTAGAACTTCGTCACTCTTCATCGTGCTCCATGAAGTATTCGACCGAATTTGGCGGCCTTCGTCCAAAACTCCTTCACCAGATCGGCTCCTTTTTCACCTATCATTATGGCAGGTGCGTTTGTGTTTCCGCTCACCATATTAGGCATGATGGAAGCGTCTATGACTCTTAGGCCTTTTATACCGTAAACTCTGAGTTGTGGGTCCACCACGGCGTCTCCGTCCCAGTACGGTCCCATCTTGCAAGTTCCTACCAAAAATCAAAATTTAATCAGCGAAAATTGAAAAATGAAAGATATCGATAATGTACCTAATTTCAGTGAACTTTTATAATCATTTCGAATATTTGGTTAACCATGGATTATATTCCATTGGTATAGTATATCCATTTTCAATTGAATAAATTCATCTTCAATTCAAAATATACGGTTCGTCCAAAATCGTTCATATTATAATGTTGAATTATGAAAGAAAACGGAAAGATAAATGATTCCCCGTATAAAGTATATTGTAGACCAAATTGAATGAAAACTGTTCGCCGCGTCAAAACCAATCCATAACTTCACTGACCGCTTATTGCATAAATTATTCAATTAGGTAATTTTCATGTAGCTGAATAAATACATTATTATTATTATTCAGAACACTGAATAAACAGTGATGCTCATTATTTTTTTATTTTTTTTGTATTCTTCACTTTCCTGATAATTTGTATATCTTAGATCTCAGATCGCTTAGTAATAACATCTGCCGGTTCCAAGCCCAGGGTTATATGAAAAAACAGTCACAATATTTTCGCGAATATATCCCGTTATCCCGTTAACCCGTTTCCCGTTAACCCGTTTCCCGATAACCCGTTTCCTGTTAACCCTTTGCTCATTATCACGTTATCCCGTTTCCCGTTAACTCGTTTTCCGCTATCCCGTTAACCCGTGGTGATTATCCCGGTACCTCGTTATCCCATCATCCCGTTATTCGAGTTATAGCAAAATGTATAGCGCGAAAATATTCTCCAAGTTCAAATATCTGTGTATTCTAATTTTCACGGTGATCGGTTGAACGGTATAGAAGTTGATGCGCTGCAGCGCTATCTAGTGGCATGCCAACTTTCAAAAGAAGTATGCCATTCCTATTGTCAGTTATGTCAGTGTATACAAAAATTATGATTTTTGCAGTCGCCCCGAGTTTTCCGACTTTCCTTTGTAATTGTCCCGATTTTTTTTTCTTGAAACTTTTCCGGGACTATAACTAACAAAACAAGAAAAGAATTATGCACATCCATCGAGACTTATGGTCTTGAGTTCATACAAAAATCCCATAGAAAAAAGCATTTCCTCGAATTTTCCAATTTTTCCACTTTTTTTTCCTTGACATCTTATTCGGACCATTACAAACATTAAAAAAATAATAGCCAAATCGATTCAGCTGTTCTTATGTTATGCGCTTTCCAACGAACAGAGCAATACATTTTTATTCATACAGGGTATAATCTAATCTGTTGCACACTCGTGAATGACGAGTCTATAATGCCATTTTATAACGAATTACAGTGGTACAACAAAATTTTGGGTAGCGCCACCCGCCTAATTTCAGGTGACCTACTCAGAGGAAAACTGGTGATGAAGTCAGAACTAGTTTACTTCATACTCTGCTTTGAGGACTATTAGAAAGAGAATCAAAATGGCAGACTCTTCCAGACTGATATTTCGGATAGACATCCCATTTTGAAGACCATGTGGGCACAATGAGATTCTACGGATGTGGAAAATGGTCATCAATGTCCCAACTGGTTTTTCCCCGGAAAACATAGATGAAATCTTGAGGGAGATTTATGAGAAGAAATCAGGAGGACATCTGGGAATTATTACGATTCTATACAAGATCAGGTAGAGGTTCAAGGTCCTGATGATGTAGAGAGCTACTGTAGAAGATGTCCACTGTGGCGTGAAATAAACTAATACAACATTGGTACTCCATTTGAACGGATTTCCATTGAACGGATTACTGGACCATTTTCTTTAACGGATAATGCTTATTCATATCTGACTAGTGAAAATGTTCAACTAATTTACCTCCCAGATCAGTAGTGGTCAATGCGTCATTTCATAATGTACAAGTAATTGAAGCCCCAAAGGATTCCGAGAATGACCGGGAAGCGACCGCCAGAAATTCTCTAGGTGGTGATGCGAAGCGGACCTTGAGTCCATGCCAGTAACCAGTCCAGTGAAGTGTGCGGTATATTTTAGCTATGAATTCGTATTGGATTATCTATTAAATTGAACCGGTCGTTACTTGATGAAAATCAATTTTCATTTACTCTTTGTTGGTTGGGGAAAAACTCTAAGTCTGTCTCCATACAATTTATTTTTTATTATTTATTGAAGTTCAAGTTTCTAGATACATTGATCCTCTTACATATGCATTTCGACACTCTCTGTATAAAACTCGACTAATACAATGGAAAAGTAGAACTTACCTAAGGAAATTTATGGGGGAAAAGAATTAATTTATAATTAAATATTTTTGGGGTTAGGGTACAACGTGATGTTATCCCCTGGTTTTCACTCTTGGGAGTGGGACTTATTTTTTTTATTCCATCCTGTTGTTTTTCATACAATACGGCTTGTAATTTATCAGCATCGAAATTATTTGTTTTACCAAAATGTTGGACTTGTGTTACTCGATTTCTTGAGTTGGTGGCGTTGATTTTGTAGTAGAAACCTTCTTGTGGTCTCATTTTGTTTTTACAGTTGTCTGTAGAATTTACCAACTAGGTAAGGAAGTTCAACTCTTGGAGTAAAGATGGCCTTTGCTAGGGTATTTGTGGAAAACTTAAATTCGGTTTGTTTAGACAAAATTCAAGGATTGGAAGAAGGTGAGACATGAGAAATCTATTTGGTCATTGAGACACAAATTTAGGAGTTTGATTTGGTTTCTTTGAAGATTTCCAAAAGCTCTAAAATATCAAGCTTTTTTGGGAAAACCCAGCTATGAATGATCTTATTTCAGCGTTCCGAATAGAAGTTGATGGGATTTTTTCACCATTTTCCTGAAAGAAGTCGATACAAGTTTTTTCTACTTACCCACGGGATGATAAATCGTAGACGAGTATAGTCTTATCATGCATTCCCAGTAGGGATCCGTATACTTTGTTATATGGGCACAATCTGGAAATTCATGAAGCTTGCTGTCGTATGCTTGGAAAGCCGGGGTTTTGCTGAGTGCAACACCAATTTTCACTCCTTCAATGAGGGTTTTCATATCGAAATCGTCCATGAAATAGTTGGGATATATCAGAGGCGAATCAGAAGGTTTATTGCTACGCAACTTTATGAAACCTGAAAAAAACGCCTTCATTAAATATTTCTAAATGTCGCATGATATTGACGGTTTCTTCAAGTAACGTACATCGTGTGTTGAAAGTAATATATTGTTTTATTATAATGGCACAGGAATTAGAACTGTTAGTGGCCATAGAAAATTTGTAAAATGCTGAAAATGACTATAATTGGCGACAAAGGAAGGGGCATTATTATAAAAAAAATTAAGAAATGTCCGACACCAAATTTTAAAGAGGTTTTTATTTAATTGAAGATCTAGCATCACAATTGATCAATTTTTAACCGACGAAAACAAAGGAGGAGGTTCTCTAGTCGACGCGTATATTTTTTTTTTATATATGACCACTCATAACTTTTCACAGAGTAGTCCGATTTCGATGATTCTTTTTTCATTGTACTTCGAAGTTGGTCTCCCATTTGAAATTGGAAAAAAAAAATGCAACCCCTAAAGGTAGCAAAATGGAGGATATTGATCGTTCACCCTTAACCGATCAGGCATAACTTTGTACTGGGTTATCCGATTTAGATTCTTTTTTTTTGGGCCAAAATTATCCACCCCTAAGGGTAGAATAATGGGGGATGATAGATTTTACACGTGTGAACCGATTCTCTCGAATCTTGGCACACATATGTAGTTCTGATAACACTACAACATAATGGATACCTCAATTGTTAACTGATTGAGTAGTAATTAGTAGATTTTTACCACAAAAAATTAAGAATTTTTTTTTTTCAACAACAAATGAAACCGACGAAAAAATAAACTGAAAATAAAAAAATTACCCTTCTTAGTATTAATAACTAAGGTCCTAAATTAATGTAAGTATAGTATTTCTAATCCCAATTGAACCAACATAAAAAGTTTCGGGAAGGAATTCTCTTTGCAGATGCCGCCTTGACAAAGGCATCGGTATATTATTTTTCAGTGGTATTTTTTCAGTTACTTATTCTTACAATCATAGCAATTGATCACCCCATGTAAAAGTAGACACATGTTATCTTAACTGAATTTTATTACTTGTTTCGAAAGGTCTCCTGAAAGCCATATTGATAAAATTATTTTTAATGGATAATTCCTAACCTCACCAACACACGGCACTGATTAAGGAATGTTGTGAACTCGGGAAATCATGCGGCTTCAGATAACATGTGTCCAATCCAGCTAGCCGAGCTTTTATTACTCAAATATATTTGATAGCGCCTTTACTAATAATCTGGGCAACTAGATACACACGCCGGAACTTTTTTATGATTGTACCAGGAACGCTTTGAAAGTAAAAACACTAGTGGCATATAAATTTCCCATTCGCCGGGCAGTGCATATGAACACTCCTCGTAGTGCTTTCATTTTTATTGCCGTTCCAATTGGGATTAGAATAACTATAACTAATTTTGAGTCGGCGCCAATCAAACAATCAACGAAGATCATTAAATTTATTTTTCACATCTGATTTACTTCCCATTACAATTCCGTTAATGTTTATTGTTTACATATATTGACATATTACTTAAATCACAAAAACTTTGAAGGCGGAAATGGAATTTATATTTAAATTGCGATGTTGCCACTATATCTAATATACCTTTGCCACAGATACAAGACACTCATTATAAATGCCAATCCCATTATCTAATAATGGCCTATTGTGCGGGGTGTGATAATCCGTAAGAAAGGGTCAAGGTACGGATTTAAAAATGAGTAAGTAATCTCGTATATATTACACTTTGATGTATGAATTAAAATATGTCAACGTAATTTGAAGTATGACCAATTTGATTGATTTTTAACCTCTTTTTATTAGGTTTGGATTATGTTCTTAAAATAATTAGGACATGTCCAAGTTTCCATGCTGATTTGTGGTTTTAAAATTCCGTTAGCAGTTTGTATTTGTTTGGATTTGAGTAGAAAACACTTCTATTATAGCTTTTCTATAAATTTTCCCTGAAATAATATTATCCATAAGGTTTGGACTATAACCGATATTAATAGCAATTTGTTTAATTATATTTAATTTTTCACCCCACGAATCATAAGTGTCCCATCTATGATTTCGTGCATTTCAGATTTAATTTTTTATTGAAATTTTCTTCTGAAAGCGAAACATCAATTGATCAATTCAACTTCTGCATACAGAAAAGAAAGGCTATAAACTCGACCTTCTAGAAAGTTTAGAAATCCAGATCCACTTAAATAATTCTCCTTTGTTCATCGGTAAGGAGGAATAATGTTTCGCCAACTTCAAGTTCATCTGTGGTAGCTTCGATTCAATCAGAAATGCAGAATATTCCAAATGAAAGCTGTGAAAATTGTGTAGAGCACAACTTGGATGACAATAGTGACAGTAAAATTTATTTATTATTTTTATGACACTCTATTTTTTCGTATTGTATTTGTACCTGTTGAACTCAATTTGTTGAATCTCATGTATTTTTTCACCATTTTTTACATCAAATACATTATGTCAACAATTCGATACATCAAGAATAAGTACCTATTTTTTAACTGGTATTTGGAAAACTGTACTTTGTTGCTTACTAGAAGATAAAAAGGATATTTCAGTTCAAAAAAATAGTATTTCAGAGAAACTCATTGTCTACGAATTTACTATAAAGTACCACTTTCCACACTCGTTAGTAAATATAATATTTTATACCAAAGAAATAATTTGTTAAACCGAGCCGCCAATAAAACATCATCTTGTGAAAATTTCATTATATCTGCTTGTGGGCGGTTCGCCGTTGAGCTTTATCGGCAATTAATAATAATGAGTATCTTAGACGTATTGCAGTACTATACACACAAATTCTCGTAGGGTAATTTAACAATAGGAAATTTCAAAGTTGTGCGACACTTTTCTGCAATTATTGTTCGAGATTTGACGCCCCAGGGGTGAAATTTTGTATTCTCAAATGACTATCGACTTCATACGAAGGCGTAGAAGGGCCAACAACAAAATATTTTTTTCAAACATTTGGAATTGCCACTTTGAACTGACAATTGTCACTTAAAAAACATCTGGAATTGCCATTTTGAAGTGACAATTGTCACTTTGAAGTGACAATTGTCACTTCAAAGTGACAATTGTCAGTTCAAAGTGACAATTGTCACTTCAAAGTGACAATTGTCAGTTCAAAGTAATAATTGTCACTTCAAATTGACAATTGTCACTTCAAAATGGCAATTTCCGATGTTTTTGTAAATGACAATTGTCACTTCGAAGTGACAATTGTCACTTCAAAGTGACAATTGTCACTTCAAAGTGACAATTGTCAGTTCAAAGTGACAATTGTAACTTCAAAGTGACAATTGTCAGTTCAAAGTAGCAATTCCAAATGTTTTTGAAAAATATTTTGTTGTTGGCCCTTCTACGCCTTTGTAACTTCAAAGTCCGAAATACTATCTTCACCAAATTACCATCGAAACAATAAGTATAAAAATGTCTACTTGTTTCATCAACTATCTCAATGTCAATCATTGTATAGTATCATTACAATCAAAAAACCTTTTGTATGCGTACTTTAGCGATTAGCTGGATTAGGGAAAGAGCAGACGTGTGTCAATTGGAAATATGCACACACCAACTGAATCTCGCCCAGAATAGACTAGTGAAGAAGTGAGTTTCCTGCGAAAAATTGTTCCAAGTCTCCAAAAAATACATTCGATTCGGGATGCAATTCTGAGAAAAACGATTTTTTTATTTTGGAATTGTTATTAACAAAAAAAGAGGTTCAGTTTTTTGGGAATAACTCAAAAATTATAAACGTTACCGGAAATCGGAAAAGACTCTTAAAAAGGAGAATATTTCCAATAAAAAGTCTCGAATCCCGGAACAAATTATGTTGTGTTTTTAACGCTTGAAAGAACAAAGTCCTGTTAGAAAAAAAAATGAGTTTATTTTTTCAACAAGTTGGATTTTTTAATTATTCTTTATTTTTCGGCCAATTTAAAAAAGGAAATTAAAAAATTTTTAAATTTAACAAAAAATTAAAAATAAAAAAAAAACTGCTAATTTTTTTTTATCCATATGTTATGCTATTGCTGTTTTGGCATCAAACAAAGGCATATAATAATATCGAAAAAAAAATAGGCCATTTGTTTATAAACAAATTGATTAGTTAAATATTTTCAAAAAAAGTTTGTTTACCATTTTGTTGTCTAGAGAATACAATAATTTTTAAAAAATCCGTAAAAATGTTTCTATTGTTTATATTAGTTCTTCAATATTTCCATTATGTAAATAATTAGTTAAGAAATTGTTTTTTTCTTAAAAATAATTTCTCAATAGAATAACAAATTTTAAAAAAATTTTATTAAACAATTTGTTACAAACAAATTCCAAATCTAATTATATTTTTTTTAAATGACAGAACAACCATATGCAACAAAGTGTCGAAATTTTTTTTTACATTTTTTATAGATTTTTCTAAAATTACGGTACATAAAAGTTGCAGCGGCAACTTGATTTTTTAAGTAACAAACCGGTGTTACTTTTGAACTATTAAAGATACAGTTATCAACATTCGAAATGATTTTATAGAGTCTGTATCTGTCATGGTTTCCTGTTTAAATGCATTTGTTTATAAAAAATTCCGTTATCTACTTCTCACAATGCTTATATCTTTTAAACTAGGAAAGTTAGCCCTTTTGTACTTAAAGACGATTTTGTAGGCTAGTATATTGAAAAAAATTTGGTTTCAATCATTAACATTAATTGTTTATGAAATACGCAGTTTATTTGAATAATGTCAACTTCATCATGTATTCTAGCGATGTTTAATCACACAGTTGTTAATAAATACTCAAGATATACAGTTTTTTTGTAAAATCATTCATCATCTGTTTTGTCAACTATTTTTTCAATGCATTTCCATGACTGTAACTGGTTTTTTTAATTCTTTTCCTAAATGCATTAATTGTGTTCTCTTTAGGAATTTTTTCCAATTTTCCCTAACGCATATAGTTTTTGAGTTTTTCCCAAAAAACTGAACTCCCTTTTTTTGTTAATAACAATTGCAATTTTCGTCAGCAAAAAATTTAAAAAAAATCATCTTTCTCAGAATTGCTTCCCGAATCGAATGAGCTATTGCTCATATTTTTTGGAACTATTTTTCGCAGGAAACTCACTTCTTGACTAGTCTAAGAACATGTGTTCCAAATATAGTTATTCTAATTGGAACGGCAATAAAAATAAGAACACTACGTGGAGTGATTTGTTGAAAATATAAACAGGATGTTCATAAAATCAGATGTGGAATCATCTGCGACTGAAAGATAAACTTTAGTCACTATCTTCCATCGTCAAGATAACCTCTTGTGGGGTATTCATTTTGAAAAGGGAAACATTCTCAATTGAATATTGATAGAAAGATTTTTCTGTGAATTGAAAAATCCACGATTTTAATCGTGGATTTTTCAATTCACAGAAAAATCTTTCTATCAATATTCAATTGAGAATGTTTCCCTTTTCAACACTACGTGGAGTATTCATATGCACTGTCCGGCAAATGGAAAATTTATATACTACCAGTGTTTTTACTTTCAAAGCGTTCCTGGTACAATCATAAAAAGTTCAGTCGTGTGGAAGAGAATTCCTTCTCGAAACTTTTCATGTCGGTCCAATTGGGATTAGAAATACTATACTTTCTGCTGAAAATGTGAATCAAAATAATAAAGACATTAGTATTAATCTTATGATTATTACCTCTGCTTTTGGGTCTCAGCAACATAGGTATAACACTCCAAGCGTCTTTATTGTGGATGGGTTTAAAAACCCGGTCATAGAAAGCATCTGTCAGTCCGTGTGCTTTTTTTATTTGAGCTCCGTTGTCGGAATGCGTCGATCCGGAAACGAAGTGGAATTCTATGTCAGGAAAATCGTTGGAAGCGTTGGAGTATTTGGTGTTGACGAATCCTAAACCCTCGACGCCACCCATGACGGTTAATGGTCCGGTACCGAGAACGGCATACTGCATTAGAGGACCTTAAACAAGAAATAATTTAGTTTTTTCCCGAAATAACAAACATAACTTTTCATTAACTTTCTTATGTAGATTTTACATCACACAGCACGTCAACATATTTACAATAGACTATTGAATATTTAAAAAAAAATTAGAGAATTTAATGTTAACAGATGAATAGCAATTGATAATGATATAGTCTAAACAAACCTAACAGATAATATTATTTCTAAAAAAGCTATAAAATGAATGAAAAAATATTTACAGCACAAAAAGATTAAAATAAAACTGTTATATAGATAGGTAAGATAATTTATTCGCATCTCGGTATAGTATCAACATTGTGTATGAGACATGGGTTTTTTTTTAATTTGCTTTGGTACTAACTGGTATTTCTGCCCAAGTCGTGGTGACTTATGTTGCAGATCTACCCCTTCATTACGCCAACTGTTACATTATGATAAATAAATAATAAATTATAAGTTAATAATATTGAAAAAAAAAACTCAATGATACTCATTGATAAACTTAATGATAATCTTATTGATAAGGTTAGTACTTGATGATAATGTTTTTGTTTGTGTAGGGTGACAGATTCAAAAATCTTAGTTTTAGATCAGAGAAGGAATCACATGTTGTCTAGTTAGAAGTTTTTACCCTTTGCTACTTAAATATTTAGGAAAAAAAAATTATCAGAAGTTTTTGTTAAGTTGTTGGTCCTGTACAATGTATATTTTGATCAACTGTTTGAATGTAACAAGTTTTTTGCATTTCTTTATATTGTCTGGTAGTATGTTGAATATTTTTGGACCGTAGTGGAATATAGTTCTTTGGGTATGAATTTTGTTGAAACGTGGAATATTCAATGCGCGATCATTGGTGTACCTTGTGGTTTTTGTTTGTTCGTTATGCATTTGATTTTTATTTTTGTATGCCCATATTAAGATTTGTTGCATATAGATGCCTCAGGCAGTGATACAGTATCTCATTACTGATTCTATGAGTGAGTTGTAAATTACGTATAGAACTTTTTTGTTCAGGATATTGAGTGTAAAGAATTTGTTTATAAGTTTCCTAGTTCTGTTCATGACATAATTCAGGTGTTCGGTCCACCTCATATATTCATCCACAATCACACCTGAGTATTCAATCTTAGTGACGTTTTCTACTCTTGGGCATCCACAATTGCAGTTTTTTGTGTCCCTGAACAGTCATTTTTGTGTATGTACAATTGTTTAATTTTGGGTTGGTCAGTTTGTGTTAGCGTGAAATTTATGAATTTTGTTTTTTCTACGTTTAAATTTATATAATTTCCCAAGATTGTTCTCGGTGAGGCGATACAACTCTGGCCAATTATCGTGCTAGAAGACTATTGCGGTGTCGACTGCATAGGAGATTATTCTACCTTGGAAGTTTTTTATTTTGTAGATGTCATTCATATAAACTAAAAATAATGGTGGACCTAGAATGGTACTTTGCTGTGACTATCTGTGGGTTGCTCAGGACATTTTCTATTTTAACTCTCTGGGTGCGGTTTTTAATACAATCCGTAAATAAATCTAGGGCCGGCCTCTTATTCCATTATCATATAATTGTCCAACAGGATACTCTAGTACACGGTGTCGAAAGCTTTGGCTAAGTCGAGAAAGACCGCTAGGCATTTTTTTGAAGCATCTAGATTTCCTATAATGTCTTTGGTTAGTTCTAATATAGCGTTTCTGTGGAAATGTTTTTCCTAAAACCAATTTGTCTCTCCGTTAATATGTTGTTTTTATTAATTTAGTTGAGCGTTTTTTCTTCAAGGCAGTATTCGAAAATTTGATCGAGAGTATTTTTTATCGAGATTGGTCTGTAGTTCGTTAATAGATGATGTTTGCCTGATTTGTATATTGGGGAAATCACAGATTTCACCCATTGTTCTGGTAGTTTTTTCTATTGAGAGCTAGATTCATGAGGTAGACTATTGGTTTCAAGATTGATGTGTGTGTGCTTTTAATTAGTTTCATGTTGATATTCCTTGAATATTTCTGCCATAATCTCTGGGAGAATATTGTTTTTTAATATCATTAATATTGCAGAGAAAACTGATAATACTTTCGGTTCATTCATAACAACAGAAATGGGACCAACAACTCTGAAAACTCTGTAATGAATAAATCGATTTGTAGAATCGCTTATGGTATCCGTATCGTCCAAAAAAGTAGAAACGAATATCAACTATGAAACATATTCAACTGTCGACTGAGTGCCAATACGATGCTTAAAAAAAATGGAAAATCAATATCACAAAAATCGCAATATTTTCCGAACGACTAGTTGATTTGTTTTGTTGAACCGAATTGCTATACATTTCGACTTGGCAGTTGGAAAACTTGCATTCTATATTCCTAATTTGATTATAAAACCTGCTTTTCATATTTTTAATGAAACGTTGGAAATAGAAATCAGTCTTCATCGGATAAAGCTAAACGTAACATTTAGTGTATACCATTCAGTGCTTACGTTCAATAGTGGTAAGTCCTTCATTTCATCAATGTTCAGTAGAACTGTGAAAACATAATAACAGGAGTGCGGTGCTGCGAAAGAAACAAATATGTATTCGACCCATACTTTCGGTTATTCCAAATTGACGTTTTTGATTCATTTAGGGAGGAATATTCTTCTAGAATGGAAGATCATTCGAAAGATATTTTGTGTGCCGATGCCCACATATACGTATATATACTTAATAGTTAGGTAACGAATAGAAACCGATAGTCGGGATATCTTTAAAGAACAGTAAAAAATAATCAATCCTCAAAGAATTACATTGTCATTCATTCATAGGGCAAAAACTCTATAGTTTGATTAAAATATAATTATATGAAAAACAAGTTGTTTGCCCAAACCTTCTTCACGTCCATTTTCAGAAAAAGAGGCAGGTCGATTCCAAGAGTGCGAATCATTCAAACATTCAGCCAGTTATCCGATTCCTATGTATTCAGCGTATTGTTCTTTAAACATAGAATGAAATATGTGATGTGATTCAAAAGTATGGAAACATGAATACATATAATTTTCAATACAATCTTATTTGATGTCCTTCCTGCAACCATGTTGGAATCTGTCTATCTATCATGTTGGCACTAATTTTTTATCGCAATCTATAATGTTATTGACCACTGGCAATTTACGTAGGAATTCATTAAAACTTTCTAGAAACTTGATGATTGAATCATTTGTTACATTTTTGACTTAATGTAACCGCACACATATAATGTGGTCTGAATAACTTCTAGAGACATTCTCTTTTGATATTTTTTTTTGTAGATCAAAGGGTCCACAGAACAATTAGGTATATCATTTTTATGGTCTTAACACTTCAACCCTATATGTATGTATACATAAATTTTAATAGCAGTCTGTGTCGAATAAAAGTTCCCCAATGGCTTTCTGGAATGATTACCGTATGTTCAGTTTAAAAATAACAAAGGGGTTGAGTATCAATTTATGATTCACTTATCGTCTGACATTTCCAATTCTGATTCCCATATCTCGCTAGGCTTTTAACATCATAAATTGTTCTCAGTTGGTAGGGTTATTTGTTTGAGGTGTCAGCGCTTATCAAATTTATGGCTGTGGTAATCCGTTAATTATTTCCGGATGTGATGCCCCGAAGGCTATTATTAGAACTTGCTTTCCTTCAGACAGATTCCATTTACAAATTGGTTTTACACTTTTTGTTCCTATCAACTGAAATTATCCCTAGCTATCGGTATTGTACGGGATAGGCTTTACATTTATACAAACCTTAACGTGAATTCCAAAACACATGATAGGCCCTAAAATGATATCTAGAAGCGTTTTTTAATAATTATACATCCTTTGATTATCCAATGCGGAAACTTTCATTTGTAAAAAGTAAACAATAAATTTCAGTATTTTTCTTACCTATTGAATAAATTCTATCTAGTGTTATTGAATCCGGTTTATTGATGAGAAATGTTAATCCTCCAAGTCCTATATGATCCTGCAGGTTATAACCCACTTTCAGATCCTGTATTAGTGGTATCTTGTATTTTTGTAACTCATCTTTGGGTCCAACTCCAGAGAGCATCAATAGATGGGGAGAGTTGATCGAACCAGCTGAAAGAATAACTTCTTTTTTTGCTCTTATTCTGAAAAGAAAACCACAGAATGAAAATTCCCAATCGGTCAATGGAAAAAAGAATCAAAAAAGTTTTTTCCTCAGAGTTTCTCGAAAATGCAAAAAATTCCTTTTATTCTTTATCGGCGCAAGGGCAATGGTCAATATTCGAAGAAATTCTTATCATGACCCGTTTAGGGTGTTGTTCAATTAGAACCCCAACACTTTACACCGATATCATGACCCGGGACAGTTTTAGAATTAAAAACCCCACAACTGACTAGCCATTGATACAAACCGGCCCTGCACACTTTATTTTACTTGGTTGAGATGTTGTTACCAAGTTTATGAAGGGCTATACTTGGTGTGAATTATTTATAAAATCTCACTGGCGATTTTTATCGAGCGGCAGATAAATATCCTACCAATATACCGGGTGACCCGGAACCAATTTACCCCCCTGTATCTTCGTTGTTATTATATATGGATGTTTCAAATTCGGTACTTCGATTTGATTTTATGAATGTACAATTTAGCAAGTAACAAACCAAGTATGACACTTCCGGTTTGACCGGAAGCGCATCCAATTTTTATATTTCAAACGGAAAGTATATATTTTTTTTGAAAATTACGATTCGGTATAGAATTACCTTTCCAATGATATATCACAATCATACTTCCAATACACAATCTGCTGATATAATTGAGATTTTATAAAAATTACTTTTTGTATTCCCCTCGTAACGGAACATTTTCATGAAAGTATGCTATGGAGGATTGAACAATATCATGTAAGTCACAATAATTCATGGCCAAACTTTTTACACAATAAGTTTTATGCAGTTTTACAATTGTTTTTCTTCATTTTTCAACATCAATACACTCATTTCTTTCAAATGCTAACATAGGAATGTTTAAAGTTGGTTAGAAACTCCAATACATATTGAAATACAAAACATGAAAAAACCTCCATATTTTTGTTTCATATTTATTTTTTATGAAGATAATTTCCATGCTATACCTACATTTGTATTGACCGTTTCAACTTCATCTCAATTGGCTATGAAATTGAAAATTCAGAACATTCAAGATGTCAACAATTTGGCGTAAACACAACGACAGAACAATTCAACAAATTTAATTCCATAGCCAACTAACACGAAGTTGGGAGGTTCAATACAAATGAAGATATAGCATGGAAATTATCTTCATAAAAAACAAATATGAAACAAAAATATGGAGGTTTTTTCATGTTTTGTTTTTCAATATGTATTGAAGTTTCTAACCAACTTTAAAAATTCCTATGTTAGCATTTGAAAGAAATGAGTGTATTGATGTTGAAAAATGAAAAAAACTAAAATTGTAAAAATAGTTAGTCTGAATAAAACTTATTGTGTAAAAAGTTCGGCCCAGAGCCGGATTAAGAGGGGCGCAAAAGGGGGTGCAGCCCCGGGGCCTCCACAAGAGAGGGGCCCCCACAATAGAAATTTTTAGGTAAAATTTCCTAACAAATACCGAAGGATATGCAAAATTATATATAAAAAATCTGACAACGAAAGAGCAGTTCTCCCACTTTGTCCTCTAATTTTTCGTTTTAAACATTCAAAAGCGTGTTTCGTATTCTTGTCAAAATCCATGGTTAATATTAATCTTCGATCTGATGAATAATATGTATATGCGAGAAACAATCACCAAGTAAATCATCATACTATTATACAAAATATTATATCGTATCGAAATTAGCTGTAAAAACTAGAACAATTGAATTTCAAAAAAAAAAAAATTTTTTCATTAAATGGAGGATTTTTTGTCTAATGTATTCTTCGAATGACACAAGCGATCTAGAATCACAATGAAATTCAATAATCATAAGCAAAAGAAAATAATATTTCAATTTATGAATATGATTGCATCAAATTATTTATAAGAGCCCTGTGCGCATTCCATAATAGAACAAAAGTTGCAAATTCTGTTGACTATTTTTCTGCCGATTCTACAAACGCTTTGCCCGTCTATACCTGTTTTTCCTATTTATTGGCGTTGACAAGTGTCCGCTGAGTGGCGCGCTTGTAACAGAGAAATCCCCGAAATCTGAAAGGATGACATTCCGCAACAAATGTAAATCCTTCTGAAAAAGGACTATCAAAAAGACCAATCTGAGCTGTTCTAGTATCAAATTCTTGAAAACCAAAATTTCAGAGCTACATTCCCAAACATTGAAATTACGGTGATTATTTTTTGACATTGCTAGAAACCAATGAAAACGTTCAATTGAAATAATTCATATACGTTTTGGCCAATCAATAGTGGGAATATTCTACCTAGAAAATTATCGCGGGAATAATTTGCGGTATTTTGTTTTTATTGTCGGATAACCTATATTTTTAATTTGACGTCTGTCATCAATTTTCATGAAAAGTGAGAAATGAATCAAAACCGGTTTAGTACATTATTTAATTTTGCGAGGAAACGTGTTTATGATCGTAACATCAAAAAATAATCTAAAGAATACCACACGAAAGTTCGATATAGTAGAAAATAATTATCTAGATTTCTTTCTCAAACTTGTTGGCATTTTGCAATAGCCACTCGGGCCAGTTGGTCTCCCTTGTCTATTGCCTGGCAACAAGTTTTCGAAAATCTGTCGAATTATTATCACTCTCTTGTGATATTACAACTGAGAATGTACTTGGTTTTGATGGTGTCGAATTGCACTGGAAAGCGCTCATTTTCCAAAATGAAAAATGTAAAAAATAGGCGAATTACGATGAGACAAAGCCGCCTATCAAAGTTATCGCTTCTTAGCATTGAGAATGATTTTCTCCGGATGCTGGATTTGACCGAAATCATCAATGACTTTTCGTCGAAAAAAGCTCGCAAGAATCCATTCGTTTACGCTGTAATTTAATTTATTTCTTGTATTTTATTATACCTACATATGCTCGTGTCGAAATTATTTGATTTGTTCCGCAATAAATAAAAAAAAAATAAAAAATTGTTTGAAAAGTAATTAGGGGCCTCCACTCCTTTGTTGCCCCAGGGCCTCCACACCTTTTAATCCGGCCCTGGTTCGGCCATGAATTATTGTTACTTACATGATATTGTTCAATCTTCCATAGCATACTTTCATGAAAATGTTCCGTTACGAGGGGAATACAAAAAGTATTATTTTATAAAATTTCCATTATATCAGCAGAATGTGAATTGGAAGTATGATTGTGATATATCATTGGAAAAATAATTCTATACCGAATCGTAATTTCCAAAAAATATATATACTTTCCTTTTGAAAAATAAAAATTGGATGCGCTTCCGGTCAAACCGAAAGTGTCATATTTGGTTTGATACTTGCTGAATTGAACATTCATAACATCAAATCGAAGTACCGAATTTGAAACATCCATGTGAAATAACTACGAAGATACAGGGGGGTAAATTGGTTCCAGGTCACCCGGTATAGATGTTATAAATTTAGATAGCTGGAATCGTTCAAATTATGTACCTCGCCACTCTAGTTAAGGATACTATGCAAATAATTAATGCACTGATAAAAACAAACAAACTATATTAAAAAAAAACATCCTTCGTTACAACAAATACAAACTGAATGGTATGACTTTCTAATCCATACAAATTCATTACTTCCATAGTACTAAATACATGTTCCAAAAATATAATCAAATCCGTTTTACAACTGACAGTAAGTTGTATCAATTTTCTAAAGCCCCTGTATAAAGGAACTGAGATTTCAAGAATCTAACAATTTCAAAATGACTTCGAAATGAACTACAATTTTGCCAAATAAAATAATCTGTCTAAACCAGTTACAAAATAAATTCAGCTTTTTTTAATCACACTGTATATAATATCAAATATTTTATTAATTTAACAATTTGAGACAATTGAAAAACATGGTGAATGAACAAGTATCATTCCCAAATCAATTTTAAGAAAGTTTTACAATTTATTAACTTTAAATGTTTACACATACTCTTGAAAAAGATATCTGAAACTATATTAATTGAAAAAAAAACAATGAAAAATAGAAATTAATATTGGTTGAATGAGCAAGTATCATTCATTGAAACTGGATGAAGGATTCATAAAATTCGGTAATTACAACATTACAACAATAGATTCAAAATCTTGCGGAATGTATTCCGCCGTGACAGAAGCCTAGTTTTTATTTATGATACAGATAATTGGAGATTCCATAGAGTAGTTCAAGAGTCAAGGCTAATTCAATTTCTGTTTCGAAAAAAATAATGAATTGCCATACTCAAATAAGTGAATCAAAATTTCATATGAAACAAGTTCACTTTGGATAGAGATTTCGTAGAAAATCGAGTGATGCCATTCAGTTTAATAATAGTTGGAGGAGTTGATTTGTTGAAAATATAAACAGGATGTTCATAAAATCAGATGTGGAAAAAATCTTTCCATCAATATTTAATTGAGAATGTTTCCCTTTTCAGTTGGAGGAGATTCAATATGACGAATTAAAACAAACAACAAATTATAGCTTACCAATTTGTCACTGTTACAGTTGATGGTTCACAAACACAATTTCAATTGGATTCTAAATTATTAATTATCAATTTATGTTTTGTCTTCTTAGTTATTATTTTTAGTAATTAAATACCTGATCTCTTACGCGCACTTGATTCTAAATTAAACATTTTTCTCGTTCCGATAATTTTCAAACACTGTTTGAACATTTTAATTATTTCTATGTTAACTGAATTTTAATCTAACTACATACTCAATTGACAGACTGACGTAGGTGACTGAGCTTAGTTGCGGGAATGAGAGAGAATTAATAAATTTCTGTCATTTTCTGAATGGTCCCACACGAAGAGTAGGATGGCAGTTTTTTATGGCTTCAATGCGTGGCCATTAGCGGGAAGTGATGAAAGATTTTATATCTTCAACTTATACTGTTAGACTCTGGGGAAGATTAAGAACCCCAATTTATTACGTCCTATATGTTTATTAGCTGTATATATAGGGTTGAAACACATGGAGATCGTTATTTTCACTCAGCTGGGCTTAACTTTTATAATTTTCTTCGTTCGCGGAGTAATTAATGGCCCTTTAGCGGAAATCGTCCACATGTTTTTGATTTTTATAGCGTCATAAATTTGAGATTTTTATGTCTGTATTATCTTAACAGTTTTAGTTCGTGAAAATTTTTTTTTTTCAACCTTATATCTTGGATGGCCTTTTTATCACTTCATGTTGCGATTTCAAGCTCCATATGGAAGAGATTAGTTTAGATGCATTTTTTACAACCTTCTCAGAATAGATTATTCGTTCAAATAACTGTTCATATTCGAGTTGGCCATTTCTTTCCATATAAATTCGTTATGTTCATATATGAATATCGTCGGGGCATAACATCCTCACCTATATAATTTATTGTCCCTGAAAAATTCCACTCCGTATGCGATTTTTGATTTGGGGTCTATCAGTATCCTCGTAACGTGGGCCTTCATTGCGACATGGAGGTTGGTACGAAGCCGTGCTGATCTCACAAATGCTTTTCCGGTCGAACACCTGGATCCTCTTCGGATTGTACCTAGGAAAAATTATAATGCTTCAAATAGTCTTTGTATTTCGAACATTTCATCAGTAAACGTGTCTTATCTCAAATAATTTGAAAAAAACACCTTTTGAATTCAGTGGAAAACAAATTTTCCAAATGAAATTATTTCGTTAGAGTAGCACTTTTGGCATGACTCCAACCATTGGGGAGTATACAAGAGTATATTATTATAAACATCAAGGAGAAGAATCGACAAGTAGGTGTTTACGAACCTTTGAGCACAATGCATCATGGAGCGGGCCAGTCACGCACTGATCAGGTCGCAGATCAACGACCACCGTTGAAAGAAAGAGATGCTGCTACAGGATGCCACGGCCAGATTCCAAGAAATCAGAGAGTACACCTTAGAGGAGGGCAATCAACCCATATTTGCTAAGATTGAAAATACATGCGCGGGGAGGCATCAGAAGAAATGGAATCGTATAGCAGGGAGAACACGGTCTCTACAAACCAGCAGCAAAGGTGAGAAAACTATTATTAATATCTCAACTAAACCACTCAGAGGAGTCCCTGCTGGAAAAGGGATTGAACTTTGCAGTTGCACCTGAAACAATACCTATCCTGGACATTGAAAGCTTGTAGAGTCAACCAGCAGCAGAATGAATCTCATCCAGGCAGAAGAGTTCAGATGGAAAGTGAGAGAGACACTCGAGAAGGAGAGAAATCCCCGGAGTAACATCACTGCAGGAGAAGAGAGAGCCCCTTAAAATCCTACAAAAGGATTCATCCATAAAAATTCTTCTAGCTGATAAAAGTAACGCCACGGTTATCATGAACACCACAACATATGATGACAAGATAGAGTCGTTACTCCACACAGGAAACTATAAACTCTTGAAGAAGGATCTGACACCCACTATAGAAAGGAAGATGTACAACACTCTGAGGAAATTTAAACATTTCATTCCAGACAACGAACGATCACATCTAACGCCACACTACAGCAAACCACCGCATCTCTACGGGCTTCCGAAAATCCACAAACCAGACATGCCACTGAGACCAATCACCAGCTCGCGGAACTCACCAACTTACAAGTTATCGAAATACCTCCAACCGATACTACTACCCTCACAAGGAAATAGTAGTTCATATGTCAATAATTCCAAGCACTTCGTTGACACCATCACAGATGTTGAACTTGGACCAGAAGATCGTTTCATCAGCTTCGACGTGGAGAGCCTTTACACCGATGTCCCTTAGTATCATCAAAAAGGAAACTCGAAGAGGATAACCAGCTGCACGAGAGGACTGACCTTCCTACCCAAGCAATATTGGAATTACTGCAGTGCTGCCTACAGAACTCATATTTCCAGGAAAAGGACCAATTCTTCTCTCAAGTCGACGGACTCCCGATGGGATCTTCCCTTTCTCCAATCATCGCCAACATATACATGGAGTGGTTCGAGGAATTGGCTATACGGGAGGCATAATACAAACCAAAGCTGTGGTTGAGGTACGTGGATGACACCTTCATTATATGGAATCACGAAGATAAACATCTCCAGGAGTTCTTCTCAAGAATTAACAGAATCAGTGATTCAGCTTCAACCATCCGAGTTCGATAAAGAGAGGGATCGTGAGGACATTGGTAGAGAGCGCGACGCACATATGCAACGACGAGGAGTCACTAGATGCCGAATTAAACCACATCAGAGAGGACTTTCACCGGAATGGATATCCCAAGAAACTCCTAGGAGAAGTATTGAAACAACTCCAGAGAACGAAGACATCTGAAGAGCAACAACAAAGCACAGTGCCTTCCGTACATCAGAGGTGTCTCCGAGAAGATCAGATGGATCGAAAACAAGTTCAATATCAAGAGCTGCTTCCAATCCGGCAGTACTTTACGGAGTTTCCTCACCAAGACCAAACCTGACAACAAAAATGAAATCAGTAAGAATTGCATTTATGAAGTTCCATGTGAATGCGGAAGTTCCTACATTGGAGAGACAAAGGGGCCGTTATCGGTAAGATTGGATGAGCACAAGAAATGGACTCAACGTGGAGAAACGTCAAAATCAGGAATCGCTAACCACGCCTGTACTGAGCACTATCAAATTCTATGGGACCACACAAGTGTTCTACATAGAGAGGAGCATTGGTTCAAACGAAAGTTCAAAGTTCACGCACCACCACACCGCGCGAAATTACACGCACCACTGCACATGGCGGAATTACACGCATCATTGCACCGGCAGTCATATAAATTAAGTAAGTAGCACCTAAACTTGTCAGTATTCACATGAAGACGATTGCAGATTCAAACGTCGTGAAGACCTTTTAAATGCATTAAGACGATGGACGTCCGAAACGAGAGTAATCAAATTTACGAACCTTGCATTGAGGAAAATACTTGATGCTACATGGAAAAGTGAGCAATACCAATCTGTAACTAGAAGAATCATGACGGACAGCAGTTTGAAGAAGTTCATATCATGTTTTGACACCATTAGGTGGTCAGGATTTTTGTGGTTAGTCGACCCGTGTCAGTCCAGTAACCGTCCTCCTGTAAAATGGTTTCAAGAAGTAATGAACAAGAGGAATATTCAATCATCTCTTTAAATTGTATATGATGTCGATAAGGATCCCTTAAAATGGTCTCTCTATAAAGAACTGGAAGGAGATGTTTTTCTCTGAGTTTCAAAATTTCACTTGAATCAATCAGTTAATTAATATGACGAATGCGCAGAAATGTAAGGTAACACAAGGTGTTATTCGATTTTGATTCAAAATATAAAACATCATACAAACCTTGTGCCATCATGAATCCAGTCTGGAACTCTCCATTGATATCTCGATTTTCATACCCCAATTGTTTGCCCCCTTCCACGAAAGCCGCCACCAGCGGCGTGTGGTAGGGTGCTTCGGACACCGTGAGATATCCTCCTTTACCGTGGTAGGGGGTTTTCGTCAAATAGGGATTCTGATTATCCTCGGATTTCTTGAAGTAGTGAAGCGCGTCTTTGTAACCCCATCCCGGGTTCCCCAGCGACTCCCAAATATCGTAGTCTTTCTTGTTGCCGCGAAGATAGAGCATGTAATTGAGTACCGACGAGCCGCCAATGACTTTTCCTCGGGGCCAGTTGCATCTCCCATTGTTCATAGCTGTTGATTATATTTTTCATTCATTTGAAAGGTAATTGCAGAAAGAATGGTAGATCATGTTTTTTTTTCACCGCTCCGATCGAAATAGGTAATAAGATATAGTTCTGTTGTTCTATTGGAGAATATGGCTTTTTTTCGACCATGGGAAAATGAAATTGCACAAAGAAGTAATGAAATTGCACAGGTGAGTGAGAATAATATCAGATATGAAATTGACAACAAAAACTTGCACATACAAACCCAGCAAGTTATTTTAAATACATTTGATCGTCTTGAAAAGGAAAATACTCAGCAATCTGATAATGCAATCATAATAAGAATTGCGAAATAACGAACATAAATAATTTTTCCACTTATCGAGTAATAACGAAAGGAGTTGTTGTAGATCATACTGAAAATAGAAAAATGTGTAAGGAAAATTTTAAAAAAATTGACAGAACTACGCAAACTTTATACGTAAATATTTATGATTTATGTGAGGAGAACAGGGTTGCGAAATTGGAAGTTATATAGCAAAAACTAGCAGATTATCCAGATTACACCTATACCAGCGTGGAGACATTGCGTCAAGTTTTAATAAGTTGTGGTTTTAAACATAAATAACTTGATAAGCGCATGGCGAATACCGCGGTAGGATTATTTGCGTCAAATAAAAGACTACAGACGTTGTAATAGACCCATTATTATTTTAAAAGGGGAAATGTTGGGTAGACAATAGTAAAAATTGCTGTTTAAGTGGGCCATGTTCTAAAGGGAAACGGATTATAATAGTACACGCTGGAACCAAAGACGGTTTTGTACCTAATGCGTTATTATAATCTGCTAAAAAAAATTAAAGACTGTGCTGTTGATTATCATGAAGATATGACAGCAGACTTATTTGAAAAGTGGTTTAGCGAACAGCTTCTACCTAATATTCCACCACAGTCAATAATCGTTATGGACAACGCATCGTATCACTCGCGGCAACTCCGTAAGATACCAAATAGTAGCAGTAGAAAAGCTGAAATAATTGCATTAGTGACCGAAAACAATAAACCTCTTCCTGCGACCAATCGTGGGAAAGGCCCAACAAAAAAAGATTGCTTACTGTTATAAAAGGTGCAAAGTTAGAAAAAATATATTATATTGACGAGCTGTGCAAAGAACGAGGTCACACCCTTCTAAGACTACCTCCATTCTATTGCATATTTAACCCTATAGAGTTAATATAGGCAAACGTAAAATCAGAATTACGAAAATGTAATCAAACACCAAAACTGAGTAAAGAGGTTGTAGAAAATGTAAGAAAAGTTATGACAGGAGACTACCAAGAGATTTGGAAAAAATGTGTTGAACATTTTATTAAAAAGGAAGACGAGTATGTGGTTTAACCCTCTGTCCAACCCATTATAATACATCCAAATAATGATTCTAGTTCAGACGAGTCTCACTGTCGTGATGATTGCTTATAAACAACCTTTGAAATTAAAAGGTTTAGAATCGTATTTATTTCTGTTTTTTATAAGTGTAAGTACCTAGAATATTTTCTTTTGTTTTTTTGCAAAGAATTAATTTTCGTATGGTCATGATTTTTGCTTTGAAATTTCGTTTTCCAGAAAAAATCGAATGGGGTACAAAAAGGGCTCAGTTCACGACTGGTACCCTATTTAAACAGAACGCCCTCGTAGGTAGATAATCTTTTTTTCTGCGTTTTCTTATTTAATATTTACTTGTACGAACTTAACGACCTCGTATAATGAAAAAAACTTAAGAATGCTATTACATTTTAATTTTAGATGAATCGGTTTTCGATAGGTACTGTGGATTTTGAAGATAATTGCGCTTGATCTACTTTTGCATAACGTCGCCCAGTTTATGATTCGGATTGCCTATCAATACATACTTCCTCGCTTATTGCATATTTTTTTTATTTTGACGTATTTTTAAAAATATTCAAATATCTAAATAAAATTAGTTATTTCCGCCTATGCTGCGCTGCTCAAAAGATACAGCCTCAAGACTGCAAAACTTTTTTTTACGCTTCTACAATTGAAAATGGTTCAACTATACTCGTTTCAGTTCAAAATATCCTAGTCACCTAGCTATAATCTAGTTATGAATGAAATGGGGAAAGGAATTCGATATGTGTGAAAAATTATCTAAACCAATTGGTGTCTAGACACACTTTTGTGTATCTATTACTGTTAAATTGAAATTCCATAAACCTCACCCAAACAGGCTTGTCCTTGAGGCTCGCTTTTATACTTCCAGTCCAATGCAGATAGTTGAAGGTAGGCGGCCATTATCGGTACATCGGAAATTTCTGTTTCATCGCCTCCTGCTTCCAATAACAGAACATTCCATTTTTCTACTTCGCTCAGCCTATTTGCCACTACGGCGCCTGAAGAATGAAAAAAGTGGTGTATTGGAGATGAATTAGTGATTATTATTTTTCGATTTCAATCCGAGATTCGAGCAAGCAGTTCGTTTTCTAGGAAATTTTTTTGTGAAAAATTGTTCTTTTACTGAAAAAAATATTTATATGGTCATTAAAAATTCGAAAATTCGATTACTAGTTTTGCAAAAGGTATTATTTTCGGAAAGAGTCCAGTTCTAATAAGTAATATTTTCTGCGAATCATTTTTTTTTTTTAAGTAATAGATAATATTATTATGAAACAAAATATTCCGAAGCGATATTGTCTATGCAATAAGTAAAAAGATTACTTTGTATATTTGTGCCACCTGTTTGGGAATAATGGTTCATTAAATAATACTCCGGTAGCGTAATTCATTCACCGTCTGTTTTCGGTGAATATTTCCTGTAATATCCACACTGAGTTGGGTGGGTATAGCTGAAAAAAATATGGTTCCGAGTGTGCAAATTGCCTCTGTGGATGTGAATTTTTCCACATAAGAAGAAAGGATTTATTTTCAACCGACGAAGAATAGGAGGAGGTTCTCTAGTCGACGCACATATTTTTTTTATGTATAACCACGCATAACTTTTTACAGAGTAGTCCGATTTTGATGATTCGAACAAATAATAAAGAATGTGCGGTGCGAGAAGTGAATGAGAAAACAATGGGGCATTTCAAAGGACTAGAAAAGAAAGTTGATATACTTGAAATCCAAGACCACCGTGACAGGGTTGCCACATTGTACAATTCCGTAAAACCACCGACTTTTGATGGCAGTCGGAAGCAGTTTGATGCTACGGCAACGGCCGCATGGGATGAAGAAAAGTCTACTGCACTTATGTAGCTTTGAGAGGATCTGCTTTGGCAATGTTACAGACCATCCCAGAAGACTAACATCGCAAGTATGGAGACCTGATTGCTGCTTCAGAATTGAGATTTGAGCCCAACATAGAGAACAGCTTTACCGTGCACAGTTGAAAACACGAGGGCAGAAATCGGGTGAAAGTCTGCAGAAGTTTGAAGCAGATGTGCAGAGACTCATCCAGCTTGCCCAGCCAGATACCCCGGAATATTTCAAAAAGTAATTGGCGAGGCAGGTATTCATTGATATCGAAATAGAAAGGGCCCTGAAATTAACAAACTTTGAGAAATTCAATGAAGGGTATACCTCGAAGTCAATTTTACAACGTATATAGAATCGCATCCAAAAAGTGAGGAAATTATAGTCCATCCAATATTAATTGCAGAAGCTGTTTCTATAGGGAGCAAATGAAAACTCACTTCGCTAACACGAGCGTATATGCGAAGAAACGGAACGAAAAATAATCTGTACTACTCGTAAACATTTTCCGTCGGCAAACGGTAGATCAAAAGAGCCGATAGTCAACGTGGACTCGAGTGAGGGCTGTCAGTTGTACAACCGATTCGTCTGGACCAATCAAGTCGGACATAATGCTGGCAGATGTGTCTCTACGATAGGAGGTCATAAATCACGCGTTATATTTGTGTTTTAATAGCTATGAAAGATTAAAAACCAGTAGCGTCTATGGTCTTGGTGTGTGCCGATCGAAATACGTTTTAGGATATAATAATAACCTACATCAAACAATGAAAGAAATTATTTTTCTTTCTTAATGTAGTAGTAGTAGTAGTATTTTATTAATCACCAAATTACATGAATTTATAAAAGCATACAATAGAAAATATGGGCGATTAATATAGGTAGAAGGAAAGGTTTGTCAAACCGAGTATTATTACTGAATTTATATCAGCGGAAGCATAGGTATTGAAGATTCACTTAAGTTTTTGGAAAACTTGTCTGTGAAACATCAATATCGTAATTCTTTCCTTTGAAGATGGTCAAGATATAATGTATTTTGAGATACTCGGGCAAACATTATAATGCTTATATTTCTAAGTAGTATTAACAATATCAATAGTAATGAATAATATTCTTAGTATACTACTAAAAAGACACAAATATAAAATCTAAAATCTAAAAGTATAAAATCTCTAAAGGTGTAGATAATGTGAAAATGTAAAACATAAAAAATTTAATGTGTAAACGTATAAAAATATTAAATGTTACAATATAAAATACAAAATACAAACTCGTGTTAAATTAAAAGTATTCAATGTGCTAGGTGGGGATGTAAAAATAATGTGAAAATTAAGAGAATAATTCAGTAAAATTTGTTCATAGTCATTTGATCACTGAAATCTTGAATAACTTAAACACATGTTCCGTTTTTATATGATCTGGAGCAAGATTGAATAATTTGGGTCCAATATATGTAATTGATCTTTGTCCAATAGCTTTGTTCATTTTCGGTATATCTAGGCTACTCGCTTTTAGTCGGGTTTCATGTCCATGTTGATGATTTTTTAACTTATTTCTGTTGTGAAATATAAATATTAATTATTGTTTAAAGTAAAGATATCTCAAACTCATCAGTTCACAATATTGGAATATTTGTGCCGATGGGAAACGAAAATTTAAATTATAGTTAATTTTGAGAAATCGTTTCTGTAATACCATAAGTGGTTGTACAGTTGTACTATAGACCCCACCCCATCCTAGATTTCCATACATTAAGAGAGACTGAACTAACGAAAAATATGTACTGCGCAGATCATTGATACTCAGTATTTTTTTAAGTGTTCGAAAAACATACAAAAGGGCTCTGAGTTTTTTACAAAGATAGTCTATATGTATTTTCCATTTTAGATTTTGGTCAATGTGTATTCCGAGATATTTAACTGAACTGGATTTTTTTAGAGTTATGTTTTTATTTCTGCTGGTTAAATGAATATTGATGTTTTGTGCATTAGGAAAATCATGACTGTTACTACAAAAAGAAATGTAAGATGTTTTATCAATATTCATTGTCAGGAAACTATCATCAAGCCAATTAACTATAGTGTCAATATCGTTTCTTGTATGAGATATTACATCTTCCCAGGTTGTTCCATCAATTATTAGCACTGTATCATCAGCATATGAGACCAATTTTCCAGAAATATCAATGGATAACATATCATTCAGATATTATATAAACAGGATTGGCCCTAAAACAGTACCCTGGGGAACTCCGTATTTAATTTCTAATGGGTCGCTCAGTACGCCGTCTATTTTAACCATTTGTACTCTTTCATTGAGGTAGTTTCTGATTAGATCATTTGCCAGACCTCTGATACCAAGATTATTCAATTTCGACAGTAATTTTTCATGACTAATGCTATCGAAGGCCTTGGCCAAATCGATAAATACTCCCAGGCATGGTTGTTTTTCATCTAAGTGTCCATATATTTGTGTGACTAAGTTAACTATGGCATCAGAAGTTGATCTTCCATTTTGGAAACCAAATTGGAAATCTGAAATTATATGATGTCTCTCTGTGAAAGCCATTAGACGTTTTTTTCGAATATTTTTGCCAGATTGGATATTATGCTAATTGGACGGTGATTGTTTAGTTCGTTTTTTGCGCCCGACTTAAATACAGGTTTAACAATTGTTATTTTGAAGTTTGAAGGGCATATGCCAGTGGTAAAAATAGCGTTTATCAAAATACATAAATACATATTCAGCTAATGTTTTGATAACTTTCACAGAAATTCCATCATACCCAGGTGCAGTGTTTGTTTTTAGCTCTTTAATTATATTCAATATCTCAGCCTCATCACATGGTGTTAGGAAAATAGTATCACCCACAGTATTTACATTTTGGGGTATTACTTCCTGTGCTTCTTGCCTGATTTTTTGAGCCATTTTTCCCCCACAGTTGAGTAATGGTTAACAAAAACATTAGCAATATCGAGTTTGTTAGTGATTATTGAGTTTTCTTCTGTTTTTATTTCTTTCAGTTCGACAGTTTGACTTTTTTTATGCTTTCCTGAAATTTCATTGACAGTAGACCATAGGACTTTTGAGTTATTTCTATTCTCTAATACTATCTTCTTGTAGTTGAGTTTTATATTTGTTGAACAGTTCTTCATTGTTAGGAAATTTTTTATGTTCCTTAAATAGTTTGTCCCTT
Source organism: Gonioctena quinquepunctata (assembly GCA_018342105.1). Classification (NCBI taxonomy): domain Eukaryota; kingdom Metazoa; phylum Arthropoda; class Insecta; order Coleoptera; family Chrysomelidae; genus Gonioctena; species Gonioctena quinquepunctata. The sequence goes on from JAFIRS010002502.1 coordinate 169,515, forward strand.
GTGTTCATCCATAAAATCATTTCTGATGTGATCCATGGTCTTTTATTATATAGGATTGGCTTTTGACGTGTGACCCTTTCCATTATTTTCTTTATTTTTGTTGTTAAAATTATAGACATATTATCAACATTGGTATTTTGGCTGAATTCATTCAGAAATACCAATAATTCATCAAAATGTTTTGCTATACTACTAATGTTGAAGTGAATTAATGCAAATTTATCATTGTAGGATCTGATGTTCAAATGGCTCTTACATTCTTCTATACTTGACGTTACTAACGTAAGTGGATCTTCAATAGTAACTTCGTTTATATATTGGTTCATATTTTTATGAGAGCAATAATTTCATGTTATTCGTTATAGTCAAGAGTATACATTAGAGTTATAGATAGGACATTTATGTACGAACACAATATTTACACAATATTTACGACCTGTTTGTGGTGGTGGATGCAGTTCGGCTCCAAGTAGCCTTCTGAAAACCGGTAGGACGATTTTCCTTAACCTGATTCTTAATCTTCGGCGTTTCTGGAACTTTTGTGGATGTCTCCCCTCTGTTATTGGTTTTGTTTAGTAGTGGTTTTTTATTTGTGTTGTTCGTATTAAAAAAGATTGGTGTGGAAGGAGCACTTTTTGGCTTTGAGTGATCTGCGTCTTCTTCAGTCTCGTTTTTTTCCAGTTCTTCTGGTAAGTATGATTTATCATCAACAATAAGTTTATTTCTCCTTATAAAGCAGTTCTTGTTATTTCCGTCTAGGCGAGCGAGATTGAGGTGTTTTCTTAGTATTTGTCCTTCCTGTCTTTGTTTGGGTGTGAGATCGTTCGCAATTTTGATGTGTGTACCCTTAAGCTTGAAGCAGTTTTTCAAGATTAAGCTTTTTCGAAAATTGTTAGTCAGTTCAATTTTCACTGGACAATTTTGTCCTTTTACTATTGTGTATAGGTCGCAAATTTCACTTTGGTTTATCTCGACGTCGACTAGTTGTTTTATTTCACTGATAATGAATTCTTCTCCTCACTTGGCTTATTCAATCCGAAAACCATAAGATTCTTCTTTTTACTCTCTCTTTCAAGATACTCTATTTTTCCCTTCAAACTTTCGTTTTCCTGTTTTAGTTTGTTGATTTTCTGTTTCTCCTCCTCTATTTTCAACAAGAGTCTTGTTTCACTTGGTTCAATTAAATATTTCAGTTCATTTCTGGACTTGATAATTTCATCAAAGATATCATTGTTTGTTACTAGAAGTTCACTATCTTTCATTTTGCAAAGAAATCGAAGTCGAAGTGTATGGTTCCCTTTATGAATCCAACAAAAAAAGTTCCGATAAGGATTGCCGATGGGATTTTGTTTGGTTAATTTCAACACAAATATTGTTTTATTTATATTGTTTTTGCTTTGATCTGAGTGCAGGCTGTGTTTTCTTTTTTTAGATAAACTACTTGTAAGCACTAAACTGAACTAGATATTTATTGTTTTTGAAATTTGTTATTACCTTATTTGGTTTAAATATCATGTCCAAAGTGGAGCTACTCACAATAATCTTTACACACACGAATGATATATATATATATATATATATATTTTTGTATAAATAAAAGCTTGTCTTGTATGTATGTATTTGTATAAATAAAAGCTTGTCTTTATTTTTTTTCATTTTTCATTATTTATGAAGCATTTTTAAAATCTTAAAATATCTAAATAAAATTAGTTATCTCCGCCACTGCTGCTCACACGATTTCGCCACAAGACTTTTTTATGCTTCTGTAATTGATATTGGGAAAACTATACCTACCCATACAAGTTCCTAAATGTTATGGATTGGTTGGCAGTTGAAACACTAAATTTTGTTACATTATTTTTGGTTGGTTATTTAGGGATAAAACTTATATTCAAAAACATGCTATTATGATAAAATATGGAATACCAATCACATGGAATTTGTTACCTGCTGATCCTGCACCCACCACTATGAAATCATATTTTTCCAGAAATTCTTCTGTAGGAACGTCAATGGCCCTGCTTTCCGGATCCATCTGTTCGAACTGAAAATAGGCTATTGCTGACATCAGTGCCGGTAGAATAATCGCCAAATTCGTTGCGGCAGAAGTTCCGAGCCCTAAGAGAGGCGAAACTAGCGCACTCATCACTGAAAAACAACAATAAATGATAACACACGAAATCATCAAATCGAAGATATATATATCGACTAATGAAGGCAATGTCGAAAAAAATCATTGGAGAACCATCACACTGTGGATAAACTATTTGGTTATTATCGGAACCTAATATTCCAACTAAAAATGACTGGTGTTCTGGTTTTTCATTAATCAAGAATGGCATAGATTTTAAAAGAGGTAGAATGAACATTGTGAACCATTAACCCTCAAACATTAATATGTGTTAGTAAGTTTAGTGATCCAATCAAACATATAATATTGAGGAGGTTTGTTGGGATTTGGATCAATTTTGTTTTGAAGAAAAACTATTATTTCCCTGCCAACGTTTCGAATTTTAATGAATTCATCTTCAGGGCTCTGTGAAATATATTTCTGAAAAACTTGCAAAAACGATGAACGAGGAAAATTCCAAGATCGCCTTTTCAAATGAGTACACTGTTGGCAAACAGTTTTATTCACGCCAAAAAACGAAGACTTCTACCCATCTACAATCAAACGTCGTTTATAAAATCAACAGTTATAATTGTACAAAATGCTACGTTGGTCAGACAGTCCGATATTTTAAAAAACACATATCTGAACACGATAGGGACACAAAAAAACTTAATGCCCAAAACCCACTGCTCTAGTAGAACATACATTCTTTTGATTTCGAAAACCCCATCATCTTCGATAAAAAACCTTTCCTGTCAAAAAGACTTATAAGCGAAATGATCGAAATTGTCCACCAAGACACCGTCAATACCAGGAGAGACATAGAAGGATTGAACACGTCCTATTTCAACTTGATAAGTCAGATTCCTAAATGATTTGTTATCGTTTTCTACCACAATTGTTTTTCTCCATCAATAAAAGAACTTATGGTTCACGGATATTTTTTGAATTTATCTCAGTATTCGTTTGTCTCGCACTTGATGTTAAACCTGTTGTCCCGTAAAGTTTTTCGTTTGTATCTAGAATGTCTGTTTATGTATTATTTTTATTTACATCCAACTCGTAAAAACCAATTTTTGGTGAGTCTTTCCTTTTTTAATAATCTATTTCACTGTGAAATGTTCCAATTCTTGTGGTCAAATGTTTCTTAATTTTTACTAATTCTTAACCCCTTCAACTTACAAAAACTCATTGTTACAGAGCCCTGAAGATAAATTTAATAACATTCGAAACGTTGGCAAGGAAACAATAGTTTTTCTTCTGAACACGATTCCGGCGGTCTCATACTGTTTCCCGTAATCATTCGTTCCTTCTTTATTAGGTGATTTTTAAGCACCGTTTTCTCGCACAAAAATCACTCGCAATGCCTCCTCCTTTTCACCAGCATAAATTATAAACGCCAAATCACCCCACAACTTTGCATAAAATATAGCCGGTTCTATCGAAAAAATCCTTCTTTAACAACACATACATCCTAACCTCTAACATCTGACCCAGATTTTATTTGAAAATGAGTGATTGAGTGTTCGTAGTTTATGCTGTTTGAAAGAAGGAGGCATTTTGAGTGATTTTTGTGCGATAAAACGGTGTTTAAAAATCACCTGATGAAGAAGGAAAAAACTATTATAACTCTGCAAAAAAGTTTCACATTATTTTCAGGGAGCATGAGCACGACGCCTATACATTTACCGGTTTCGGTAATATACAATCCAACCAAGAATATAAAGCCCTAGTTCCTCAGAAGTGCAGTACAAGATGTTTACAGACGAACCATGTTGAAAGACATATGGAAGTGTAATGTCTTGATTGTAATTTTTGCTCACAATTTGGGTAAATTGATTGGGAAAGGTGGCCAATAAAAATTCTGTAAAATATTTTAAACCTATTCAATTGTTATCAAGGACTGCTCCTTTCATTTGCTTCCATACCCTATCCCGCAAAATTACTGAACGCCGAAAGGAGTTTTAGAGCTAATCTATAAAGATAAAATTTAGATCAATTTGTTGCATAAAAATTTCTAAATTTTGGTTTGATGATGTTTTTATTAATAGCGTTGGCATCATTTTAGTCTTTAAAAGTCCGTTTAAATCAATTGTTTATCGATATGTATTGATAGAAGTTAGTAGCATGATGAAGAAGTTATAAAACAGTTCTGTCCAAAAGTACAATTTTTTTCAATTCAGATTTTTTGTAAATTACAAAAAATTGCAAAAACTGAGAGTTGCAATAGAACGTACACATTTGAGACATATGTGTAAAATTGGACATTTTGAAATATAAACAAATAAGCCTATTTTAACAATTATTAAAAAAATGACTGGTGCGAAAGTCACATTTTATCAATATGCTGAGTTGAAAACTCAGTGAAAATCAAAATGTGTTTGAAAAATCTTGTGATGTGGAAATCTGAAACAGTTATTTAGAATTTATCACACAAAATGAAAAAGCACCGAGCCGAAACTTTTGACTGAATTGTATACATGCCCTGGGTAATTGACAAAATAATTATGTTTACATACCACCAGTTAGAAATACCATTATCACTGATTCAAACACTTCATGTGTAGAGTATCACGTTCAAAACCAACATGATTCAACCATTTTAATCGATAGCCGAATGTCCCGAATTGTATTTCAATTTTGGTCACATATTACTTTCTATTGAACTCCCTGTCACAGAATGTCGAAAGTATTCATTGTGTAAACAAATGAACTTACGATTTGGAACGAAAAATCAATGATTCAATGAAGACCACTCAATAACTGACACAATCAAGCATTTTTTTCTGATATTTTTCTGGTGCAACCATCAAATGAGAGATGAAACTGCATCATACAGAGAAAGTTCAATTGAATTTGTTAACAAATTCATTAATTATTCTCATCGCGTGGATTTATTTGTAACGATTGTTTCGAAAATTTGATGCAATGATTCGAAGAATATCAATAACAGTATTTTCGTACGTGTGGTATAGCATGTGTATGGATAGTAGCCATCTTCAGTTCGTCCAATCGGAAACGAGATAGTTTCGTGTTATTTCGAAAAATACGATTTGTTGAGCCAATATAGTTTTACACCAAAAGTAAAACTACAGTTTTACTCCAGATAGGTTTATCAAACCGTTATGTGTAATGAAAAATTGAAAATTTGTACATTTTACCATTTCAGAAAATACCAAATTATAGTAAATCTAGGGAATTCAGTAAACAAATAACTTGAATAAATGAGTGTCGGTGAAAATCACGTGAGAATTGTATTTAGAGGTCCTTAGGAAGTGTTCTACAATCAGTTTTGTTTTTATTTTAAAGAGATTCTATCCATGACTATGATTCCATCAATTTATCAACCTTTTAGAAGGCGGCACTTGATAAATTTCTGCAGAAAGGCTATAAATAGCTCTCTGTAAAATTTTGTCTGGAAAATATTTACGGTTACTTTAATCAGAATGAACTTAAATTGGATAATAACAAAACAAAATGTATGATTCTATCGACATTCTCTAGAATTCATCTGATTGATCTGGAAATAGCTTCACTTCATAAAAGAAGAGAGTTCGTAGCTGAATTCTTAGGTTTCATGCTACTCAGAGGTCAAGTGAATAAATAATTTTTCCACAATTTATAACCTATTGTACTTTTTCAAGACACAGGTTTCAGACTTTATATTTTTAATATTTTAATTAGTAACGTTTCAATGAATTTCAATGTGTATAATTAGTTGACGATTTAAAACATGTGTTGCCAACTTCAAATTCAGAACTTATATTTCACCGTACTTTACATGAAGAACATTCATAAACAACATAGAAACTAATCTCAACAAAGATTATCCCTGAAGATGGAAATAAAACATTCCGAAAGCTTGGACAAACTTTAAAGAGTACACTTTTTCTTTTGCTGCATACCCCAATAATCAATTTGTTACACCTAACTAGTCAGCAACGACTATCTTTCACTATATATATATATATATATATATATATATATACATATCCAAATTTTGATTGATACCATTTTTGTAGAAAAAAACACGAGCTACAACTTTCGTTCTAAATTTTTTTCTGTATCTCCATTATTTTTGCAGTTACAGCTAAAAGTAAGAAAATTAAAAAGTTTTTTTTTAACACGCTCTTATTAGCTTCACTTGTAACTAATAAACAATGTACTCAAATCTTGGAAGTCAATTTCAACCTACTTCTAATTGTCGTATCGAAATGAAACTTGGTATGTATATGTAGTTTGGACGACAATACTATAATTTGGTATCTTGGAGCTGATCTGATGATGGGGCCAGGGGGTGAATAGTGGTACTCTTCAGTGGCTACCAGTAAAATATGGTGAATGCACTGACGCCGTTCTCAGCATAATTTACAATTCAAAGATATGGCGAATGCACTGGTTCTCAGCATATTCGTCAAAATTTAGTTATTAATAACTTCCATCTCATGTGCATGAATCAATCGAAAGTTTTTCTCCCGTAGTAGCAATATGGACTAAAAATGTATAAAGTTTGAAAAAAAAAAACACGCATATATGGCAATGAGGACTAAAAAGTTGAAAATAATAAGAATATAGTCATTGACCAAAAAATTTTCTTTTATGTAATAAAAGCGTGGGGAGCTCTTCACTCACTTTTCATAATGATATTAAGATAACTGATATCAAGCACCTCACGCTTTTTTACATAAAAGAAAATTTTTTTGGTCAATTACTTTATTCAGCCCTTATTGTCATATAGCGTGTTTTTTTAGTTTTTCAAAACTATAATTTTTTTATTTTTAGGGCCGTGGCATGGTGAAAATTGCTTGCTCGTTTTGTAATTTTTGTTAGATTTTGGTGAAATTTTGTTTCTATTTATTGGATTAACTTTATTTAAAGTCCATACTCTAGAAGAATGGAAATGAAAACATTTCATTTGATAAGATATATGGCAAATATACTACTATATTCTAAACAGAAGCCGACATTAATTCTGATCAATCGGCATTAACTATTGATTATTTACCGCTTCTTGACTTACTTTCTGTATTTCGTTCCAAGAATATAACTTATAACTGTAGTTGCGGACTAATTATAGAATGGACATGAAAAAGCCCAGAGGTCACTTCATGAAAGCCGTGAAATCAAATGAACGTCAATATTTGACATATGCCTTTTTCTCGGGAACTATTTATCTGCCTTGAATTTGTGCAGGGTAGAAAAAGTGGGAGACATAGGCTTTGTCTGTGAAAAGGATGCCCTTCTGAAATCGATTGGTTGCTTCAATAACAACTACTTTTAGTATTGGTATATTCGAATTTCTTCACGAGGTGATTCGACTAGTCCAATTGAAAAACAAATCCAGTATCAACATATAAAGGGTTTTTCCTTTATTTTTTGATATTTATCTAATCGGGTATTTCTTTTATTTCACGTACACGACTTGAATCGTCTGTATATTTCTACAATCCATCATTGATGCTGGCTTATAACGAATATATAGTATCAAGTAGCAGATTATAAATATTATGCAAATCTTATGTGTATTTTATGCAAGAAAATCTTTATGAATCGACATGAAATGATTCATCACCGCATTCGAGTTAACTGACCTGACATATATACATAACTGCTGTTTTACTTACCTAAATTATAGAATTATTATTTTAGCCAGAAAGTTCAGAATACACAGTTCCAAAATTCAGTGCTTCACTCTTCTCACAGCATCACACAATTTCAACATTATATAACATTCCAATTTTTTCAACGATATGCACATAACAATTTTCGAAAAACTTTTTTTTTTATCTATATAGGCAAACACAAAATGTATTCTCTATTCCAATACTTGTTAGATCGACTAATGACGTTGTTCTTGTACTTGAACTTGACTGACTTCTTGTAGAACGTTATACGCACTCACCGGAAAATGCCGAAGGAAATATTCACTCTCTTCGTGCCTGACCACGATTTACAGTTTCATATAGGTGAAATGTGTCTTCGATTCTACACGGCGAGACAAGTTTGATCTATAGAGAAGTTCTTAACGAGTTTTCAAAGTTCATTCATTATAACATTTCTGCGACTCTCGATAAAACAATGTATAGCGTGATGGTATTTTTTTATTACGCTATTCAACAGATACGAGATCCAATTTCAGAAATGGAGTATACAGCATGAACTATTCAACATATATGTAGCAAAAAAAGTCAATGGTTTCATTCATCTTATCGTATGTATTGCACATCTTATAAACAGGTGCATTCAATTTAACATTGGTGTGACAAAGTGGAAGATAGAAAGTGTGGTTTCTCCGGGATGTGAGTCTTGGAATATGAAAGTTCAACATATCCAAAATGCAGCTGAAGTACAAAGTGTTGTGATTAAAATTGAAAAATAAAATAATTAATAAAAAAACCTTTATGCAAATGCACTAAAAAGTAAAAATGAATTGCTTTGGAGGGCATAACTTTGCAGAAAAGATAAGACAAAAAAATAGAAAAGATCCACATAGAAATGTTATGCCTTCGGATAAAACACTGAATAAATCCATATTTCTAGAGCCAGTGTCAGAAAATGAAGTAATTGAAACTATCTCAACATTGAAAAATAAGTGTGCCGCTGGAGAAGACGAAATATCCACGACATTAATAAAATCAGTACATACTAGTATTATTGTCCCTTTGAAACATTTAATAAATTTGTCTTTCGAAACAGGTATAATACCTTCCCAGTGGAAAAATGCAATTATCACACCCATTCATGAATCTGGAGATTACAAAACCCCTAGCAATTATAGACCCATCTCAGTAATAAACAACTTTGCAAAACTATTCGAAAAGTGCTTGAAACATCGTTTGATGAAATTTTTTACCAAACATAAGTGTATCACAGAGAAACAGTATGGATTTCAGAAAAACATGAGTACAGAAGATACAATTATGGATCTAACTAAATATATTGTCGGAGGCTTGGATAAGTCAAGAAAATGTCTTGCGGTATTTCTTGACTTGGCCAAAGCTGTGTCGCACAATATTTTACTTGAACGTCTCAATAAAGTTGGCATACGTGGCACAGCACTGAATCTATTAAAAAATTACTTACAAAACAGGACACAGCGATTAAAAATTGAAGAGTGTCTCAGTGATCCACTAAAAATCACAGTCGGTGTTCCGCAGGGTTCAGTGCTGGGACCAATATTGTTTCTCGTGTATATTAATGACATTGCCGATCTAAATAACTATCATGGCCATATAGTATCATATGCAGATGATACTGCTATTGTTTTATAAATGATACATGGAAAAGGTATGAATGTACTAAATTAAGCCTCTCTCACATCCACAGTTGGTTGAACCACAGCCTATTAACAGTTAATTTTCATAAGAGTAATTTTATTACTTTCTCTTTAACTAGTGAAGACCAACCTACAGAAAGATACATTTCAGTACATAGTTATTCTTGTGACGAAATATGCCTCAGAGGGTGTCCACAGATTGAAAAAATTAATAAACTAAAATATCTTGGCGTGATGGTGGACCAACACCTAAGGTGGGATGAACATGCATCATATATAACAAAGAAATTACGACAACTAATATATAAGTTTTATTCGTTACGTGATATTCTCAGCAGGAAAAACCTTTCCATAATTTATAACTCATTAGCTGAGTCAATTTCAAGATATTGCATAGTAATATGGAGAGGTCTCTACCAAAACGCGCAAAAAAAATTACTACTCAAAATTGTTTGCTAAGAATACTCTACAAAAAGGACAGATTATATGATACAAAAAGTCTGTATAAGGAATCCAAGCAACTAAATATCAAAAACTTATTTGCATATCATTGCCTACTACATACCTACCGTAAAACAAAGCCCGTTGTTAATCCACTTAAACATTATGTTACCCGATTCATAGTAAACAAATCTATTGATTGGCCGATTTTCAAGAAAAGTCACTTACAAAGATTCGTTTCTTTCATTGGTCCTAAACTTTATAATTCACTACCTCTGTGTGAAAGAATTAAGAAGGGAAAAAGATTTCAAAACTAAAATAAAGGAGCTCATAGAGTCAGATGAAATTAATGTTGATCTTTATCAAAATTTTAGAAAAAAAAACCCTCATATTAATTCTGAAAACTATCTATTTTACTTAGAAACAAATATTATTAATCACTGTTATGATGTTGTTCCGAAATTATGTTGAACTATTGATACTAGAAATTTTAACTAAATATCTAATACTTACCTCGTATAAATTTCTGTCCTCCTCCTTTACTTTAAAATCAATATTTACTGATCACTCGTCTGATTCATAAACTGTGTCTATGCATATTTTCTGGCTGATCATTAAGAAGTGCAAAACACAAGCATTCTGTGCTTAGTTTGTATTCTTACTGATCGAAGGAATACAATGATAGTTAGGTACATATATTCGTAAATGAATGAATATATATATATATATATATATATATATATATATATATACTTAATACTGACTAACTGTATTGTAACTTACCTGATATTTGTTTTGGAATAAATTGAATTTGAATTTGATGTTTGACGTATGTTCCGTGAGTTATAGATTCGAAAGCTTGTCACGCAAAGTTTTCAGATCGAATACAAAAGTGAAAAGCTTTCGACTCTATAACTCACGGAATATAACCTACGTCATACATCCAAAGAAATTATTTTTAACTTTTTAGTGCATTTGAATACAAGCTTGTCTTTGAAAAGTTTTTTTATTAATTATTCTATTTTGTGCTTTTTAGTGCTCAAGTACGCCTTGATCTATTCATTTTTGTTAAAATGAGGCTTTCTAGTCCTTCAATGAGGAGACATTTGAAGAATAACTCACCCGCCATCTTAGAGTTGCCATCTTCAATTTATGAATTTCAACTAAAAATCAATAATCTTTGACTAAATTCATAAACCCACACATACCAATTTTGAATAGAATCGGACCATAAACACAAAACTCCTCCCCATTTTGGAGCCGCCATTTAATTTATAATTTACAAAAAATATTCTCCGACCCGAAAACCCCACATACCAATTTTGAATGAATCGTACCATAATCACAAAACTCGTCCGCCATCTTGGAGCCGCCATTTTTTTTTTTCTCTAACAAAAATTTATAATGCATTGCCCGGAATTATGAACACCTGCCAAATTTCAGCTCAATCGAACATCTTAGAGCCGCCATTTTGTTTTTTCTCTAACAAAAATTTTATAATGCATTGCCGGAATTATGAACACCTGCCAAATTTCAGCTCAATCGGATGTCAAGTGCTCCAAAAATGGATTAAAAATTTTGAACCGGAAAGACTGACATAATGACATACGATCGAAGCAAGTTAAATAAAAGTTTGTAGAAAGAATATATCCTGTTACCTATTCCGACGAGTTTCAAGTGAATCGACTGAAAATCTAGAAATAAGTTGTTCATGTGGATAACCTACGTCTGGGTAGTTGCCCCATCATGTTCAAAACATAGATACTTCTTGAAAAAAGTCATGGGATTTTTCCAAATAATAAAATAATGCCCAACTTTTTAAAAAAAAAAAATTTTCATCCCTTCCAAAATCTTTTGACACCCTAATTATGAAATAATTATTTCAGTGCATACATTTTAATATCAAAATTACGATTTGACTGAATCAGTCCTTATATATATATATATATATATATATATATATATATATAATGATTACATGCCAATAAAGATTTTGCAATTTCATACATGTGTATTTTTACACAAGTAACTGAACATTTTGCAAAATCTCAGACATTTTCGCTAGTTATTTATCCAAATATATGTTTATTATTCATAATTTTTCACTTTACTAATATTCGACTGGTTCGTTATATATTATTGAATACCGTATAGTAAATACTCTTCTAGGTTTGCAAAATATTTATAATTTTCATTGCAGAACAGCAATAGATAATACAATTTATTATATTTAACCATTTTGCCGGTCTCAGATTATTTCACAAAATGGGATTTACAATGTGAACAATGATCACTGTTTACCAAACTTTTTTCAAAACATTTGTTATTATTGTTAATTTTTTATCTATTTCTACTGGTCTGATTATGGGAAATTTCGCTCAGGTTTATTAAGACATTATGTCAAGGTGCACCAACTTAGGTGTCTTATTTCTAATTGGATTAATTTATCTAGATAACACATCAAATGGGTGTTTGAGTAAATTTAATCTTGCATGCGTTATGATTTTTTCATGTCAACATTCATCTCAAAAAGTCAAATATTCCTATTTGTATTCAAATAAATATTCCAACACAAAAGTTTCACCTACCTTCAGTGATCATGATTTTACAACAAACTGCTCATATACTTTTCACTGACAACTTGCATAATAAAGTGGCTTTACATATTTGTAGCAGTCGTTAAAAACAAATTATAAATTGTGTTTTCGGATTTTTTCTAAATGAAACAATTAAAATATATAGATTTTATAGATGCGTTGGTAGAAGAAAGGAAATTGATGGTTTGGAAACAGTTTTACGAGAGTACGTATGATGGATGCATTCATGTAGAGGCTTTTCCCTGAACCTCATAAACGCATGGTTTCATGACTAACTCTCGATGTTCAAGAGTAACCATTCATTTCAATCAAATGCACATTTCATTCACCACATGTGAATGAACAAATAAGAAAAACAAAATCTCAATTGATGTACTTTTGTGGACAAACAGAACTTTTATAAACATTATTGATACATTTCGGTTTAATCGAGAAAACATGATAAAAGACTCCGAAAAAACAACTACATTTCTTAAAAGTTGTAACAATTTTTTATTCAATAGAAAAAGATGCAAGTTTCGGAACGGCCTGTATGATTCCTAAGACGCCATCGCTTTGTATAGACATGCGCGAAAGAAAAGAATCCGTATATTTCATTTGAATCCATCATATTCACAGACAATTCTCACTGTCCAGGAACAGTCAAAATGTACGACAATGATATCAGTATTCATATATGTAATAAACACAGATATCAATTATCTCTGTATGTGATTTTGTTTCGTGAGGAAAGTTGTCTTCAGGAGATCATTATGGCCAAAAGAATTCCTGAATATAAAAAGAAATACTCGTTTTCTAGAAAATAACTTCAATCGACCTGTTGGTATTCACTGGAATAAGATTTTTTACAAAATTAATCCGTCTTTCGTCGCACCTAACTTAGCACTAGGGATTCGATAAAAAAGAGATCGTTGAGGCGGTGTACAGTGGGGTATCTACCCTAAATAAAAAATAGTTTAAAAAAACTAAAAAACACGCTTTTATAGAAAACTAGACTAAAAAAAATAGAAAATAAGAAAAAAATTTATTTTATTTTGAAAAAAGCGTGGGGTGCATGGTATCGCCTCGGTGTGTAATGTACTTTATAATTATTGATACCATGCACCCCACGCTTTTTTCAAAATAAAATACATTTTTTTCTTATTTTCTATTTTTAGTTGTTTATTTATGAACGCGTGTTTTTTTAGTTTTTTTTTTTTTTTTTTTTAACTATTATTTATTTCCTACTTTTTAGTGTGGTTTATTTATGAACGCGTGTTTTTTTAGTTTTTTTTTAACTATTATTTTTATTATTTTTTTGCAAATAAAAAAATTGAATAATCTTATCAAATTAGGTACTCATAATCTCCGACCCCAAAAACCCCCACATACCAATGTTGAATAGAATCAGACCATAATCACAAAACTCGGCCGCCATTTCAAAGCCGCCATCTTGAATTTTTCAATTTTTACAAAAGAATCATAATATTCGACCCCAAAAACCCCCACATACCAATTTTGAATAGAATCAGACCATAATCACAAAACTCGGCCGCCATTTTAAAGCCGCCATCTTGAATTTTCCATTTTCACAAAAGAATCATAATATTCAACCCCAAAAACCCCCACATACCAATTTTGAATAGAATCAGACCATAATCACAAAACTCGTCCACCATTTTGAAGCCGCCATCTTGAATTTTTCAATTTTGACAAAAGAATCATAATCTCCGACCACGAAAACCCTCAGATACCAATTTTGAATAGAATCAGACCATAATCACAAAACTCGTCCACCATTTTGAAGCCGCCATCTTGAATTTTTCAATTTTGACAAAAGAATCATAATCTCCGACCACGAAAACCCCAGGATACCAATTTTGAAGCGAATCGGACCATAATCACAAAACTCGTCCACCATTTTGAAGCCGCCATCTTGAATTTTTCAATTTTGACAAAAGAATCATAATCTCCGACCACGAAAACCCTCAGATACCAAATTTGAAGCGAATCGGACCATAATCACAAAACTCGGCCGCCATTTTGAAGCCGCCATCTTGAATTTCCAATTTTCACAAAAGAATCATAATATTGTACCCCAAAAATCCCCACATACCAATTTTGAATAGAATCAGACCATAATCACAGAACTCGTCCACCATTTTGGAGCCGCCATCTTGAATTTTTCGATTTTGACAAAAGGATCCTAATCTCCGACCACAAAAACCCCAGGATACCAATTTTGAAGCGAATCGGACCATAATCACAAAACTCGTACGCCATATTGGAGCCGCCATTTTGTTTTTTCTTCACACAATTTCTTAATGCATTGTCACCGGAATTATGTGCACCTGCCAAATTTCAAATCATTCGGACGTCTGGAAGTGGGTCAAAATCGCGCCCAAAGGAGTCGGTTACAAACAAACATACAAGTGAAGCTAAAATATAAAGCGTGTAAAAAAATCGTTTTCTAATAGTTTAATAACTTGTTAATGACATCTCACCCCCTCGTATCCTTCTCGTTACACCCCGCAGAATACAGGTTGTCAGAACTCAGTCGTTGTCTAGTGTACTCTAGGTTGCTCGATACTTTCATTGTTTATACAAATTACATCTGCAGTTTAGAAGGATTTGGGTAATAAACAAGTTGGATATGGAAGGTGAAGGTATGATTAGTAATCACACTAATTTAATTTGTAGTCCCATAAACATTTTTTGTTAAATACTGAATACAATCATACAGAAGTCCTCTTTTTTGTCAAACAAAATAAACAAAATTGTTTTTATACGTGTTCCGGGCACTTCCGAGCAATGTAGTCTCACTTCAAATGAAGTTTAGGACTTGCTAAAGAGAATTGCAAAAGAAAAAGTTCCGCTTTTTTCCGCCATTTCGTTTGACAGACATTCAAACATAATGATAATCGTATTGGTATGTTACATGGTTTACAATAGATTCTTTTTACTTTTAGATTCCATTGGGAATTTTAAGAATACGACTAGGAAGCAGTTATACGATATAATGCAATAATGTCCGGAAAAGAGAACTGATGATAAGATGGCGTTTTTTTTGAAAAACAGAGCCCACAAAATGTCCTGAAAATATTTTGGCTATTAATATTTCAAAATTGAAAAAAGGAAAGGGCTTTGTTTCAAAATAAATAATAATTTACTTTGTTTTGTTATTGACATAAAAAAATTAAAATCTTGAAAGATATTATTTATAGGCCTTTTTAGAAAAAACGAGTTTTAAGAAATAAATACAGTGCTGAACTTAACCACACAAAAAACATTAAGGATAGAATCAAACTTAAATTTATATTATGATAATAATGATGGATTACATCGTATATTATCTTATTTTTTATGTTATTAGATTTGCTTAATGTTTGTTTAACTCAAAATTATTTCAATTTAACAATTATTTCTATCCTTCTGATGAAGGACTAATAATGGGTAATAATAATAAATCCATAAAATCACAATATTTGCTTAGTGATCATATCAATAAAATATTTATATAAATCAATCTTTATCATATATATATATACAGGGTGTAACTGAATAAGTGTAAAACATTTAAGGAGGTGATTCCTCATCGAAAAAAAGATAGGATCTTTCATATAAAGAAACTTCATTGGAGCATCCCTTGTTAAGATACAGCCCCTTAAAGGGGGTACATAAAATTTGTATAACAATTTTTCACAAGCACTGAAAAAGTTACAATATTGAAATTAACCTGACGTTTTGTACTACCAAAAAGACACTTAGCCAGTAATTTATTTGGTTTATCCATGGTTGTAAGGGGTGAAAACGCAACCCCTAAAATTTATTTCCAATGTAACTTTTGTCTTATTATTTGTTTACCATTTAAAATTTATTTCCAATAGCCTGTTTCATTCTAAACAAAAAATGTCTCTTGGGTTTTTTGCCCAAAATAAACCAGTAAGCAGCAAAACATTATTTTACGAACAACTACAGAGATACATCGTCATAAATGCGAACTGGATTTATTGTTATTTTGTAGTTAGTACCTGCATTAAACGATTAAAGGGTCATAAACAAAACTAAGTTATTAATAACAAAACACACAACATGTAGAAATCATAGTGAATGTTCAATATGTCTACCTTCAAACATTACGCATGCGTCTAGACGTCGGCGCATTGAGCCACGTATTCGCTCAAATATTCCTGGAGTCTCTCTGATTACCCTGCACGCATCGATGATGCGGTTTCTTAAGTCCTCTACATCGCGAACAGGAGTACGATATACCAAATGCTGTGAATGGCCCCAAATAGAAATCGAGAGGATTGAGATCCGGGGATCGAGCGGGCCATTTATGTGGTCCTCCTCGACCTATCCACTGATTTGCATATGTTTCAGTTAAATGCTGACGTGCTACTTGACTAAAATGGCGGAGCCCCATCATGCATAAAAACATATCCCTTCTGACGCCCAAAGGAACTTCCTCCAGCAGTACTGGATGCACTTCTCTTAAAATTGAACGTATGCCTCACCATTTAATCGAGGAGGTAGAAAATGAGGCCCAATTAAATCATCCCCAATAACCTGAGCCACACGTTAAGAGAAAACTGTTCTTGATGGCTAGTTTCGACAATAGCGTGAGGGTTTTCATCAGCCCATATGTGGTAATTATGAAAATTAATAATCTTGTCCCGAGAAAAACTACATTCGTCTGTGAATTCTATCGTCTTCAGAAAGTCACAATTTCTTCTAATCATTTCCAGCATCCAATTGCAAAATTCAAGACGGTTCGGAAAGTCTCGCGGTAACAGTGCCTGTACTCGTTGCAGATGGTAAGGGTATAAGAGTTGTTCCTTTAAAATTCGAAATACCGTCATATGATCAACATTTAGCTGGAAAGCAATCTTTCTAGTACTGGTAGTAGGTTGTTCTTCAATCAAATTAAGTACTGCTTCCTCAAGCTGTGGTGTTCGTATTTCTCGATGGCGACCACAATCCTGCGTTCTTTGTCGAATGAACCATATTCTCGTAATCGTTGATGAAGTCGAGCAAATATTCTATGTGAAGGATGCTGCCGTTGAGGATACATTTCAGCATATCTTCTAGAAGCTTCTAACCCATTCCCTGCGACAGACCGTAAACGTAATGCATATCAGCCATTTCTCATTTGTGTATGCCATTTTATTAACAAGTGAATTATTAAAGTAACAAATTAAGAACAGAACAACAACACACAATTAGTATTAATTCAATTTCGAAAATTCCCAAACTGACAGCGTCATACCAATTTAATTGTCACTATCGCTAATAGCGACCTACTAGATAGATTAGTTTCGTATTTTCGCATTTATGACGATGTATCTCTGTAGTTGTTCGTAAAATAATGTTTTGCTGCTTACTGGTTTATTTTGGGCAAAAAACCCAAGAGACATTTTTTGTTTAGAATGAAACAGGCTATCGGAAATAAATTTTCAAATGGTAAACAAATAATAAGACAAAAGTTACATTGGAAATAAATTTTAGGGTTGCGTTTTCACCTTACAACCATGGGGTAAACCAAATAAATTACTGGCTAAGTGTCTTTTTGGTAGTACAAAACGTCAGGTTAATTTCAATATTGTAACTTTTTCAGTGCTTGTGAAAAAAATTGTTATACAAATTTTATGTACCCCCTTTAAGGGGCTGTATCTTAACAAGGGATGCTCCAATGAAGTTTCTTTATATGAAAGATCCTATCTTTTTTTCGATGAGGAATCACCTCCTTAAATGTTTTACACTTATTCAGTTACACCCTGTATATACATATATTATATATATATATATATATATATATATATATATATAAAGGGTACAGGGTATTTACAATTACAAAGTTAGTCAAAAGTCGACAGCAATAGTTATAACTGTAAAAAACATGAAAAATTTGGCCAGGTTTTTGCCTCAAATACCCCACTGTGCGATTGATAACGAAAAGTTTCAAGAAAAGGTTAAGAGCTAACAATAAATTTCTAATTAATTGAATGGGATACATGATTTTATGGATTGATAAATAATACGATTATGAGTCTTGTTAAATGCAAAATCTCTTCATAACTCTTTGAAAACACTTTTCATTCACTTTGAGGCCACACAAAATCCAAGGTAAGAGAAAAATCAAAAATGTTTCTCTCGAGCCAACTGCTATAAATGTTTATTTCCCGATTCCAAGCCTCATCTCGTTTTTTCCCATTACCCCGATATAGTTGATTTGAAGCAAAGTTTAGTTACTAAATTTGAAGTTTATATCAGTATTTCTTAGGAAAGAAGATACGAATCTGATCGGTTGATTCTTTTCCAAGGAATTGGACATATTTTAAGCACCAAACTGACAGTCAGGAGTTAATATTTTATTGGTAATCATCCACGTATTAGCTGAAAAATGGCGGAATAAAAGTGCAGTGTGAAGCATGAATATACGTATGCAATTGCTATTTTTAGTTTGAGGTTTATTGTTGTTGACAATTTCCTTGCGAAATAATTATATAGAAAATATATGTAAATGCCATTCCATCGATCGTATTCCGAGTGTATTATTTTTCATATTTTCTTAGGTGGAGAATACTAGTTGTAAATTATCCTGTTTTCCTGAAGTTCCATTATACATGTCCCAAGAATATTCGTTCATAATTTGTATATATAATCCTTTAGTTCATATATATTAGTGAATAGGTTATATATTTAGATTCCTTTTTTTACTTTGAACTAATTGGCGCCGATTGATTTGTTAATTGAACATCTATTTTTCAAAAATCTCAAGTATTCACGACCTATAAGCTCCCGTAAAACAAAATTGAGCAACCGTTAGCAAAATTGTAATATCTCCAAAAAAAGGAGGGTAATACAAAATGGCGACCAACGTACTGGGCCCGAGATTATAAAATTAATTATTGTTCCTTTCAAACAGATATAAGTATAAATTTCCAGATGTTCGAATATTTTTGAGACATTTCAGTTATTAAAAAAAGGACCTTCAGCACGTTTTAAGTTTTCTTTTGCCTCAATCTCATTAAAAAAAAGTTTTTTTTTGAATTTTTAAAGCTTTTCGTTATTTGGAGCGAGTGCGCATCGTTATTATACAGGTTGGATCGTTTTTTATATAAGGATATTACTTCTGATCACACGGAATTTCAATAGGGATATTATTCATGAAAACCGTTTATCTCTTATCTGAGGAACTGAATATGAGTGAAGATTGAGGGGTTAGTAACAAAAAAGGCTAGCTCCAAAAGAAAAATCTGAATAACGTTTAGCTAGTGGTAGTCATAACAATGATGATGTGATTCTTTGACTGATCCCGAATATGATATTATTACAGAACGGCAAGTTATAACAGAAACATCAGAACAACTTAGAACTATGATAGGAGATTTTAGTGTTCCGGAAAATGATTCTGCGTTTCAAAAAATTAAATCACGTTTGATATACATAACCTATAGAGTTCAAAGAATAGCCATTCCAAATTCTGCAGATGAAGCTAGTATTCGCGATTTTAAAAAATCATGTACTTGTCGAGTTAAAGCTCTGCATATGAGAAGTGATGTTGATGAAACTCCTCACAAAAGCTTTCATCCCCTTAGTTTGAACAGTACCTTACAGATTCCTAGAACGACAGTAGTCAATAATCTCGTTCAGAAGTCGGTACCAGTGTTCAAATGGAACCTCACGAAATTCAACGTTAATAGTAATGCTCTATTTACATTCATGAATAAGATTGATGAACTTGCAAAATCGCTAAACGTTTCCAAAGATGATTTATCGTCTTCTGCTGCCGACCTATTTACTGATAAAGCTTTTATTTGGTTCAAATCTATAGAAAGCTCTGTGAAAGATTGGGGCCACTTGGTTTCATTGTTAAAAACTTACTTCTTACCTCTATATTTCGATGAAAGCACCAAATTGAAATACATCAGAAAGGGTATCTTACCTCATTATAATGAGCGTTTATCAGTCGTTACTGCACCCATAATTACAATTGAAAATTTGCTTGAATGGTGTAGAAAAATTGACGAAGGTCGACAAAATGGTAATGTGTACCGTGCCCCTCCAAAACTAGTTTATATCCCGAGTTAGTTTATTTGAGTAGCAATGAACCATCCACCTGAGCTTCAAATAATTCGATTGTACTATTTCTCGTAATGACCAAGAGGGCGATTTTAGAGGTAAAAGAAATGGTTACTTCTAGAACCTACACGGGTAAATCTTCCAAACCTAATGACTCTCCAAAGGTTTGCTGGAATTGACAAAATATAAATCATAGTTTCAAGTAAGGAACTAAATTTTGCTCCAAATGTGGTAAACAAAACGAAACCAGTCAATCTTGTGATTTTCCTGGGATTCTACACAAACAAACTACATAAAGCAAACTACACATAACGAGAAAACTAAAAATTTTGGCATAAACAATTTTGTAGGAGGCCGAACGAACACACAGTAAAAATAAACATGACGGACTGGAAAGAATTATTTGTATATAAACTGTATATATTATAATAAGTAGCTTTTAAGAAATGCCATGTAATTATACCACAAAAACTGTAAATAAATATTTTTGGATTGGATTGGATTGAGTCAATCTTGTGGCTGTTCAAAAAAGTCTTAGTGGGGGCAAATGAAATGGCCGTCAACTGTCTCCAAGTCACAAGGCCAAAATCACGCGAAAGAATAAATGTGTAAATAATTATAGAAAATTAATAAAAAATTATTGGATCAGTTGATTGATCCATGTGTCATATTTGTATAAAAATAATTCCTTTTTGAACCATAATGAGATTTCTCCTTTGTTCATAAATCAGCCAGCTGATAATAGACCTTATTTGGAAATGGAAATTTTTGAGCATCCTTTTACAGTTCTTCTTGATTCAGGTGCTACTCAATCGGTTCTAGGTGGGAAAGCTTTGTATATAATAAATACATTTTCTTTTAAGTGTTGACAAAAGTAAGGAGAAAACTGAACAGTAACTGGTTCAATAAACTCGAGAGAGAAAATTATCTGTTAAAAGAGGAACTTGAACATCTGGAAAGAAAGAACAAGGAAAAAACATCGTCATATTTGGGCAAAAACATCCAGGCCAAATCACCCTTGATTTCATTACTCGGGAACTGAAGACTTGTTGGAATAGAGGTAATCGACTGATCTGAGTAATTTCTACGTAGGTAAAAGGGAATCTTGTCCTATTAAGGTGGGGTTCGTGTCTTATTTGAAGGAGGCATCATCAACAATGTTTATAATATAGGAGTATAAAAAACTTTATACCACTGTATTGGGGACTTCTTTCATATGATGATGCTAACTACCATGTCTGGTTCAATAGCTATAATTATTAGAACTGTGTGTATATGAGTATATATTTTTTTATAAGCAAAATATATTTATAAATGTATATACAAGGAACCGTTAATAACCAATTTTCTTCTGTTTATCCAAATGTAAGTCTAATTACCCATTTTTGTGAAATCAGTAGTCTCCGAGCTAGTGATGGATATCCCCAAACAACGATATAATAACTGATTCGAGGGTATACACGTACAGATTTAGTAGTTGTTCTTTATTGAAAATATGTTTCAATCGATGTAACTTGCATTGATTTTTTGCTGACATTTTCAATAGCAATTCTAAAAGACATCCGAATCTAAATGAATTCCGAGAAAATGAACAGATGAGTTTAAGTGGAGTAAAACAGTTTTTGAGGCATCCAGTATCATACTATTTTTGAATGACCATTCGGCAAATTTATCCCCTAAATAATTCAACCTTTCTTGTAGCTCATGTGGATTATTACCATATGCTGCAAGTGATATATCATCTGCGTTTAATACCAGGCAATCAGTGTTCATGTAGTTTGGAAGATCGTTAATGAAAATGAGGAATAACAATGGCCCCAGTATTGTACCCTGCGGAACTCCGAAATTAACATATTGGAGATAATACTCCACTTGAAAAAGCTATTGTGTCGTAATTTTGTAAACCCAGTTTAGTGAAAATCATTTAGTGAAGTGTTTGTTTACTTTAATGATTTCTTTATTAATCCACTCGTTCTTGGTACAGTTTTTCAGATGAATATCTTTAGTAATCAAGGGACAAAATAATGCTAGGGCATAGTTAAAAACTTCCAGGAAATTATTAAATATTGTATCAACATTTTCGATACAATTGTACACTGAAATGAACGATTTGCTCTCAAAGAAGTTTTGAAGATTCATAACATTATTTTCGTTCGTGTCTAAATGAAATATGTTTTGAATTTATGTCATTTTTATAATAATTTTGTTTTTTCATGATTATTCCTAAGTATCGCCAAGATTGAAATTGCATACATGGTACATTTTGGGGGCAATATAAGTGACAATATAATCTATTTTTGACTTATTACTGTAAGATCCGCTTTTAGACTATTGTTTGCTCAATATTTTTAAGAGAGAGTTTGAAACTTGCGATTATATCTGAGCACATATTTCTTTGATTTGATTATTTGGTGAAATCTATTTTCAACCGGCGAAACCAAAAAAGAGGAGATTCTCTACTCGCGCATATATTTTTTTTTGTGTATGATCACGCTAACTTTTTACTGAACATCCGATTCCGATAATTTTTTTCAGTGGATAGTGTGTACTTCGAAGTTGGTCCATTTGAATATAAAAGATGAAATCTACCCCTAAGGGTAGCAAAATGAAGGATATTGATCACTCACCCTCTGAATTCTGGTCCGTTAACCGATTCTATCAGGCATAACTTTGTACTAGGGTTCTTCTATTTGGATGATTCTTTTTTTATTAGATAGGGTATACCTCATAGTTGATCATATTTGGATTTCGAATGGAATTATCCACCCTTGCGGGTAGAAAAATAGGGAATAATTGAGTTTTCACTTGTGAACATTGGCACACATATGTAGTTGACAATTACAGATCGCTAATGTCATTATTTTGTTCTCCTACATCCGTCACAATCACTATATTCTATGAGAGGATAGAATGATATACAAAGTAATGAAATAAACTAACCAGAACAAAAATAATGTATATGACAACAAATAGTAAAAGTAGATAATCATATTTTTTAACTGGTAATAGTGGGTAAGTAAGTATTTCAGCTACAAAAAATTGAAAAATAAAAACTTTTTAACAAAAAATTAACCGACAAATACGGAACTGAAAAGTAAAAAATTAAATAAACCTTATTCTCAATAACTAAGCTTCTAAACGAATGTAAGTAACTAATTTTGAGTCGGCGCCAAACAAACAATCAACGAAGATCATTAAATTACTTACGCCTTACCTAATTCCTTTGCTTGTTTATTTGGCGCCGACTCAAAATTAGTTACTTACATTAGTTTAGGAGCTTAGTTATTGAGAATAAGGTTTATTTTATTTTTTACTTTTCAGTTCCGTATTTCGTCGGTTTAATTTTTTGTTAAAAAGTTTTTATAATATCACTAAACAGAATAACTTTTTCGATTTTTTCATTGAATAAAAATTAAGGATTTCGGTAACAGTATCCAAAAATATTGTCATGTCTCCACTAGGTGATCTATAAGCAACAATCAAACAGTATTTAATTTTTTTCGTTGGAGTCAAAAATTATTGAACAATATTTTTGCTGATCCCTAGCTAACAACTTTCTTGAATAACTTCGACTCAAAATTCCATCATTGGTCAAAATGTAACTCCATCGCTATTCAAAATCTTGTCCATCAATGATCTTGCTGAAATAATCCATAGCAACAAGGATGTGTTTGTTGCCATCATACCACAGGAAATGGTCCAGCTATATCGATGACAATCCGTTCGAATGGAACATCTACATTGCATTTCTTCATTTCACCCCTGGACCTTGCTTTGGGACATTTTGCTGTTTGAACTCTGTACGTATCTTACACTAGCTCTCCACATTGTCTCGATATCGAACCCAATAGAACCTCTGCCTGATTTTGTCCAAAGTCTTATTGACTTCCAAATGTCCTCCTGATTTTCCCGCATGAACTTCCTTCAAGACTTCATCTATTCTCTTCTTGGGCAAAACCAATTGGGAAATGGACGACCTCCCATGAGCTGACTCCTATACCAGTCTAAGTAGTCCATTTTCAACCACCAGGGAAATCCACTATGCCCACAATGCCTTGAAAATGGGATCTCTGGGTATACGAAGAGAAACCGTTGATACTAGGTGGGAATCTGTAAAAAACAGCCTCTCATATCGTCTCCGAATGCGATGATATAGAAAAGAGGCACAAAAGAACTTTCGGACAAATCAACCCGATCCGTAAAACCTAGTAAACGGACTTTTAAAAGTCTCAGGTCTATACAGGGTCATTCACGGTCGATAGTAGGTTAGATGTTAACGGAGACCGGGACATAGGATTATTCTGAAATTTTTGTTTCTTGGGTAATTAGTTCTGCTCTATCGATCTAAAGCACTATCGATTTTCATCACTGCGACGTTGTCGCTTATATTGGAAAGTAGCAACAACTTTGATATTTTAAATGAGACACTCCGTATATTTTATATAAAAACCACGAACAAACATCGAATATGCAAAGCTTCCGTATGTCGAAGGTTTGCCACTTCAACTATGCCACATCTTAGAAAACGAAAACTTCAAAATCAGTAAAAAATGTAAAAACACGGTCAAAAATATTTTTTCCACCAGATAAAAACTAAAACACAAAAAGACCAAAAATTCAATATCATATAAAAAAACCATGTGCTGATGGAAAAGTATACATAGGACAGGCAGGAAGATACTTAAAAACAAGCCTGACCGAACATAAAAGAGACTGCAAAAGTATTCACGATACATTAAAAAAACAAATCCTACAAATATTACAGAACACTCTAAGTCCTCCCTCCATTCCTTCAATTTCGAATCAGACATCGACATCGACAACCTCAACACGTCATATTTCAATTGGATAGGGAAGATCAAACATTAATTGTAAATCGTTATCTGGAGTAGGTGGTTTATTTTAACTTTTTATTTCTTGTTTTTTCATCGATTTGTTCAAATGGGGATTTAAAAAAAAGCTGGGTTGACATCACACGATTGCCAACAGTTCAGTTTGTTTATCTTTGTGTGTATGGTGGTCATGTTTCATTAAACCTGTATATGTATTTATGTATTATGTCTATTTTATTCTTTTCTGTTTTTGTGAACAAGGAAAACCAACCTAAATTTAAGTAACATTGTTTATGTGTATCTGTTTTTTCCTTTTCTTCGGAGCTTTTCTCCGCTGATCAATTGTCATTTAAAGCAATCTTTCCAATTTAGTTTTATATATACCTACATTATTCAATAACTTTATTCTGAATGTCTTGTTTTTTATTCTTCAGATTCCTGAAGATAAAACAATAAAGTTTCGAAACGTCGACAATTTAAAATTTAGTTTTCTTTTTTCCTCAAATCGAAGAATGTTATTCTGGAGGTTGAAGGGAAGAATATTTCGAAAGCAAAATATATTCAACTAACTTTCCATATCACTTCTTCATATTTCAAAATACAGGGATACTTCACTTTTGAAAAAAAAATGTGTTACTTCAAGAAGTTCTTTTCTGTGCAGGGAACATGTTTTTTTTCTAATTTTCATATTCAATGTAGAAGTTTTTTCAAAACTCTGTAGACAAAGATAATTTAACTGTGTTTTGAAATTTTGGTAGTCGAAAAATCATTTATCATTATATTGGTAATTATTTTTATGCTGCCAATACTTGACGAAAATCCATGTTAAAGCAAACCAAAGACACTCACCGCACTAATGATTTTCACTAGTTTGGTGAAATGTCTTTTGTTTGCTTTCAAACGAAAAAAAAACAAATATCTAATTTGGAAAATCTGTGAATGAAACCTATATATCTGCAGAGTCTAGTTCCTTGTTATAAATACCAATGTAAATGTGTTTTTTAGCACAGTTATTATTAAAACGCTTATATAAATTACAAACCAATTTTGTCAGTTCTAAGCCTATATTATATCACGGCAAATGTGAAAAAAAAATATTTACAATCCATTAGTTGTACTGATCCAATAAGTAACTTGAAAGACAATACCTATGTAATTCAAAAAAATATTAACAAAATTTGGTAAATTATAGAAAAAACTAGCTTTGTAAAATATTACAATTCTGAAGACATTAATAATAAATATTTCAATACTGTTTTCAACTCGCCATTTATTTTGATTTTGAGCAAGTGTTGATAGATTACAATTTTTCAAGTCTCCAGATGAATCGACGAAAAATTCCTAGAATTCCTTCAAAAAGAAAACTGTGTATTGTACCTTGCTTCCTTTCCGGCGCATTTGTTCAGCTCCTCCTCTACTAGGAACCGCGCAATTACAGACTTCGTCCGATGGGTGCACTCGGATACTGTAAACTATTGTTGGCGATTGCCATGGAAACCATATTATATATATATATATATATATATATATATATATATATATATATATATGGTGATTGCACATACTTATGACGGCTATGAAGAAATATAGTGATTTTTGACATATCAATTCTACAGGTATAAATACAGATAGATGATTTTCAAATCAGGATTTTCCTACTTTGCACATGCGCCAAACCTAGGTCAAGAAATGTTTATTATTTCTCGGATGGCCAATGAATAATTCTTTGACATTGTTTTAATCCAGATTAATGTACACCTACAAGGGTACAAAACAGAATGTATCGACTGGCTTATCTGAAAACACTTACGCAAAGACGACGCGCCACCTATTATCTGTATTCTTAAATATCACCTGACCATTGAGTTACTACCTTAGATCAATAAGTTTATTTATTGATCTGAGGTTACTACTATAAAGTAGCATTATATTAATTTTTGATGTTTGTATCGTTATAATATTACTTAAGACAATGATCCAGCCTTCAGTGACTTGAGATGGCGTCAGAGGCCAGAAGTTCTAAGTATTTGGCTCTGTTCACCCGTGTTTTGATAGTTGTGTTAGCTAATTATCGATAGTTTGGAAAAACCAACGATAGTTTTTGAATGATGGCTGTTTTGAGGTCTGGCTACAAAACGAATAAGTTTTTTTAAATCATTTCCGCACTTTTGATTTATCTTAACCATTGATTAATCATTAAATTGATCAGCCGAGTATTCGAGTATTGCTTTGGATCTGTGGTTGTGAGGTAGAAAAGAAAGTAGACAGTGATCTCTGTGATTCAACAAATTTGGAATTCACAGCTTGGTTCGATTTGTGTGGTGGGTGTGACATGGCTAGCGCCGATTTGTCATTTTTTAAAATGAGATGCAATTTTGGACAAAAAAAATTTATATACAACTTTTTTTTAGAAATGAACTCTTAACCATTTGTATGTAAAGGTGGCGCTACCTATTATATGTATTCTAAAACAGCAAGATGTGACTATTATTGATTTTCCACCACTCAATTATGATGGTTTTATTTTCATCCCACACTTGAACTCTGTTTATTATTGTATTTTTCACTCTGCTATTGCTTTCCAATTATTTTTCATAATACTTTCCTATACCTATCACAGCGGTTTTCGAAAAATTCATTGATGTTCTTATTTTTTGTGCAAAACATAGCTTGGCCGTGGAATGGGCCTGCGAGATCATCCTACCTAACGCCACTTGATTTTTACTTGTGGGGGAATTTGAAAAGGAAAGTTTACATGACATCGGATCCAGTAAACAAGACCTACGCCAACGAGTGATCAATTGCATCGAGGACTAGATGCCAATGAGATAAAGAGGGCCACAAATATTTATATATGTGTCCGGATTTCAAAATGTTTGGAAACCAACGCTGCTCATTTTGAACGTTCTCTAAATTGTTATACATATTATGTTTTTGTATTAACATTGTTAATTGCTGTTCAACCGTTTTGGTATTTGTTATTTTACATAATAAAAATTGTTTTTATTAGTTTAGTAAATTTCGTTTCGCTCTAAGTTTTGACCCATATCTGATGAAATTATTTTGTAATCGCACAAATTTTCTCTTGTTCATAGGTTGTAAAACCTTCTGCATGTTCTTGCTATAATTTGATCACATTGACCATGAAGAATGAACAATTTTATCAAAATTCATTTTTAATCTTTTCAGATCAAATTTTCATTAATGAACGTTTTATTATTGATGCCCTGATTGTCGAATTTTCATAATGACGTGTTCTATGACATTTCATAATGACGTGTTCCATGACATTTCATAATGACGTGTTCCATGGCATTTCATAATAACGTGTCCCATGACATCTCATAATGACGTGTTCCATGACATTTCATAATGACGTATTCCATGACATTTCATAATGACGTGTTCCATGACATTTCATAATAACGTGTTCCATGACATTTCATAATGACGTGTTCCATGACATTTCAAAGCTCTGTTTATTTCGATCTGACTATTTAGATATAGGAAGATGATACATTGTATGAAAGGAACTTCAATTGTCTCTCAGAATATTCGATAATATACAGGGTGTTCCATGACATTTCATAATGACGAGTTCCATGACATTTCATAATGACGTGTTCCATGACATTTCATAATGACGCGTTCCATGATATAATCCGATTTTTATAGGAACTTGCTTTTATTTCGGAAACCTGACTATTTAGATATAGGACATGATGCATTGTATGAAAGGAACTTCAATTGTCCCTCAGAATATTCGATAATATACAGGGTGTTCCATTTAAAAAAAATGCACTTTTCACCATTTTTGTATCTATCACAAATCACAAATTTTGAACAATCCTGAATAAAAGAAAACAAATTCTCGGACAACTAAAACACAGGACATTGATGGTAAACTACACCCAAAATTTCAGCTTTCTACTAATCCAAATAGCGCAGTAATAAACATTTAATTTAAGCTATGTTTTGCACAAAAAATAAGGAAATCAAATAATTTTTCGAAAACTGCTGGATATATATGTATATGGAAGTATCATGCAAAAATAATCGATGAGCAATAGCAAAGCGAAAAATGCAATAATAAACAGGGTGTCTCATTTAAAAAATTAAAGTTGTGGCGACTTTTCAATACAAGCGGCAACGCCGCCGCGTTGAAAATATTTCAAATCTATAGAGCAGAACTAATTACCCAAGAAACCAAAGTTTCAAAATAATCCTATGTCCCGTTCTCCGTTAACGTCTAACCTACCATCGACCGTGAGTGACCCTGTATAACTTGCTGACCACTGACACAGGCGCGGATCCACCAATGTGGGCAAGCCCACAACCCTAAAACACACACACATACACACATTGTGAGCGAGCACATTGGTACATTTCATGTTTCAAACTTGGATCGAGCGAACTTGAGCGAGTCCGTAGTCCGACTCGCACTTGGCCGAATTTCGGGTGGCCGTGCCCACAACCATTTTTGAGGGCTGGATCCGCGCCTGCACTGACAACGGTGCTATACAATAGTCCCCCGCATGTTTTAGCGTTGGGGAATCCCCAAAGAAAGGCCCGTTCTCTCGTTCGTCAGCCTTTAACTAACCAACTCCAGTCCCCCTACACGCTCTATTTAGTCTTTTATTTTATTGGTACGCTCTGTATTTCAGCAACGCGATGACGTATTCTTAGACGAGGTTGGGCTAACAGAATTTCTTCCAGTCGTACAGTTTGTTCGTTCAATTAGGTGTAAAAGTGAATTACACTTTCTGTTTGTTTTGTTTGTCTGTACAGGGTGATTCAAAAGTACTTTGACAAACTTCAGGAGGTGATTCCTCACAATATTCTATGAATTGTCCAAATAAATATATGTCCGGAAACGCTTCGTTTCCAAGATACAGGGTGTTAAAGTTTTATTTTTATGTTCGTTTTTTTTTAATTACTTTCGAAATACTGACCTTAGTTGAACGAAAATTGGTATTGAGAGGTTTTTTGAGGTGTCTAATTCGAACCTGATGTTATTATTGCTCTTACTCGTAGGGGGCGCCACCTACACGTCTTTCTCTTTTTTTTGAAGATCCATAACTTTTTTGAGCGTATTTCTAACACATTCCTCTATCATATCTACGTATAAAAGCTACCCATGTTACAAGTCGCTATAAGCAACCGTTTTCAAGATAATTGGACTTAAAAATTTCAAGTCGATTATTTGATGCGTATTGAAGTTATTATCATCATTTTGCATTTTTCACAAGAATGCTTAGGAAATGAATTTGACGTTTAAGTAAGTAGTTTTGGTAATTACATATTATGTGACAGTTGAACGTTTTGTTGAAGTTTCTGTAAGTTTTAAAACACTAATTTTGAAAAAATGGATTATTTAAACAATAATGCTCATTTAACCGATATGCATTTCGTTTATGGCCTTGCGGATGGCAATGCGCGCGAAGCAAGACGTATTTACCAGGACCGATTTCCTAATCCCTTTAGCTCTAACATTTACCAGTCTTCACCGTCGTTTGGCAGAAACAGGTAGCTTTAAGAGGGCAGCTGATATTATTGGAAGACCACGAGTAGTCCGAACCCCAGAATTGGAAGAAGCTGTTTTAAACGCTCTCGAGAAGAATCCAGAAACAAGTACAAGAATAATTGCTGAAGCTCTCAATTCTACATAGCCCACAGTTTGGAGAATTATCTACGATCAACAATTTTATCCATACCATATTCAAAGGGTACAAGCTCTTTTGCCACGAGACTTTCCCCAACGCATTACTATGTGTCAGTGGTTTTGGAGAAAATTGGCTGGAAATCCTCAATTTTTAAGATATGTACTCTTCACGGACGAGACAAACTTCTCCCGAAATGCTATCACAAACTTTCACAACAACCAATGTTCGGGCTGTGGAAAATCCGCACGCAGTTAGTGAAAGACATTATCAGTATCAATTTTCTGTAAATCTATGGGCGGCTATAATTGATAATTACTTGATAGGTCCTTTCTTTCTTCCGTTCCGACTGAATGGCGCAACTTACAGAGACTTATTAGAAAATTAATTGCCGGGACTACTTCAGAATGTACCATTAGAAATTTGTATCCGCATGTAGTTTATGCGTGATGGGACTCTGGCCTATTTGAGCGTTGTAGCCAGGGAATTCCTTAACACTGTCTATCCAAATCGATGGATCGGTGGGGGTGTAGAAGAACCTAACCAGGTGTGGGCACCAAGGTCCCCAGATCTAAATCCGCTAGATTTTTATTTTTGAGGACATTTGAAGTCACCAGTTCATAAAACTCCAGTAGCGAACGAAGAAGATCTAAGAAACCGAATAGTAGACGCCTGTGTAACAATAAGAAACATACCAATAATTTTTGAGCGGGTACGAGATTCAATGACTAGAAGACTGAATGCCTGTATCTTTGCTAAAGGTGGACA
Organism: Gonioctena quinquepunctata; assembly: GCA_018342105.1. NCBI lineage: Eukaryota > Metazoa > Arthropoda > Insecta > Coleoptera > Chrysomelidae > Gonioctena > Gonioctena quinquepunctata. The sequence continues at coordinate 201,266 of JAFIRS010002502.1, forward strand.
CTTTGAACAATTTATTTGAATACAATTTAGTTTCCTTTATTCTATTTTATTCCACATATTCAAAATTTCTTGAAATAAAATTGATATTTCTTGCAAATTTTATTAAAACAAATACAGATTTTGCACCCTTGATACAAAAATAACTATTTCAAACGAGTAAAAATAAATAGAATAAGTGGCGCCCCCTACAAAAAACCAAAACTAAACGTCAAATTAATTTCCTAAGCATTCTTGTGAAAAATGCAAAATAATGGTAATAACTTCAACACGCATCGATTATCAAATAATCGACTTGAAATTTTCAAGTCTAAATATGTAGAAAACGGTTGCTTATAGCGACTTGTAACAAGGGTAGCTTTTTACGTGGATATGAGAGAGGAATAGATTTTTTTACTGAAAAATGTGCTAGAAGTACGCTCATAAAAGTTATGAATCTTCAAAAAAGAAAAAGATGTGTAGGTGGCGCCCCCTACGAGTAAGACCAATAATAACATCAGGTTCGAATTCGACAACTCAAAAAACCTCTCAATACCAATTTTCGTTAAATTAAGGTTAGTATTTCGAAAGTTATTTAAAAAAACGAACATAAAAATAAAACTATACCACCCTGTATCTTGGAAACGAAGCGTTTCCGGACATATGTTTATTTGGACAATTCATATTAGAATATTCTGAGGAATCACCTCCTGAAGTTTGTCAAAGTACTTTTGAATCACCCTGTATATTTATATTCACGTCTTAAAGGTTGTGCCGGTAATTAACGCGTTATTCCCATTAAATACTGGTGTAGCTACACTGATATAATACATAATATGATATGTATCTTACTCATTCTTCACTTGAATACATATGGATTCGTGTATTATAGTCCGTAAACCAGAATAATTGAATTAAAAAAAACTAAAATCGACGAAGTTTAGGAGGCATTTCGTTTTCCTGACATTTTCAAGTAGCTATACTCATCTGTTTGTATGAAAAGAGTATAAGAAGCTATTTCGCAATTGGTTTACTAATCAAATAATAATAATAACAATATATTTTGCCTAAACTTGATTTGGATCAACTTTAAACAAATTCATTTATTAAAACCAATTACTACACCACATGTCTTCACTTTTTTGAAGTTATATGATATTTGATGACCATTACCTTCTTTAACAAAATTATCAACCTCGTCAGTACAAGTCTTCCATACAATTAACTAGTCGATAACCTTTGTTATATTCATCAGTAGACATTTTAACCTCAATGTTTATAGTATGCCAGTGATGTTATGTTTAGTTTGGAGGTTTTCTATTAACTTTCATGATGGTCAACCTTGTATCGTTTTTTATGTACATTTTAGAGTTCCTGAAGATGACAAACTTTGCCGAAATACATTGTCAATTTCTTTCTCAGAAATGAATACCCTTTACTGGGGAGCAGACTTCGTTTTCAATATTTTATTCGTTTTATTTTATTATTGAACCAATAAAAGTTAGAAACCTACCCCTACGGGCAAATTATAGTTGCCACTTCTTGCAGGCATTGTCATAATTGACGGGTACCCCGACGAAATCGTCATCATAGCCAAAGGCAAGTACGAAGGAACCCTCTGCGATCTTTCAGAAAGAGGGAGGGCTTGAAATCACTGGGAGATGGTGCCTCCCAGTGGGGTCGAAAATCAACTCAACAAAAACCCTAATGGCACCCTTTACTAGAAAAACAAGGCTCCAACCCTCAAGACAAGTTCGCCTTGACGGAGAAGACCTAGAATGGAAGCCAGAAGTATCTAGGACCTACCTCAGATTCTGAACTACTTTAGAACCGACACGTGGAAAGGGTCAATTTCAAGGCAATGTCCTCATTAATGACGCGCAAAAGATTGCAGGTAAAACGTGAGGCTGGGACCGTCATTGTGAGTGAGACCAATGACCTACGGAGCATAGCAGGACCAAGCTGGCCACAACAGGTCTTGGAGAATGTGCACAGACTCAATTCCAACAGTAGCACCAGAGGTCACACTAGACCTCACGCCTCTCCACATCGCAGGAGAGAGAGCTGCATGGGGAGCTGGAAAAGTCGAAAGGGAAAATGCACCTTACAAGAGACTCACCCCATACTAAAGGTACATACCCACCATCGGCTGAAATTGTTAAGAAATTCAGCTCCGAGAAAACGGAGCAAACAAAAGAGGAAGGATCATAGAATCCATCTAAACGCTGTTGGTTAACCCGCAATGCAGCATTAAAGAGATTCAAATTATTTACTCGTGCGTCAAATGGCATGAGCAGTCACACACAAGTGGTATATCAAATGATAATTGATATGCACACTTCAGTGACCTATTCATGTTTATTTGCCATGAGAACAGCTTATGGCTTTTACATTTATTTATATTTGTTTTACTATTTTTTTAACATATAAGAAATTTTATATATACACAATGCTAATATATTGATTAAGGGTTATATTTCAAAATAATTCATTTGTTGTATCATATTAAATATTATGTCATTTTCAAATCATCATAATCCATCTTATGTATCATAGGCAAACATAGTCACGCTCAAGGAGTATAACACTTAAAACTGTTATACACTTCTGTGGCTTTCCTATGTTTATTCATAATACTTTCAATTATATATGTTTTTTCATTATTTTATGCGAATACACATTATTATTATTATTATTATTTCCCCGACTAGTCGTCGTGGATTCGAACTGCCGAGGGCCAGGACCATTTCGAATTGGACATTTGCAAAAATCACCTAGAAAGAAAATTAACTCAGGAAAACGATTAGTAGTCAAGTTTTTGGAATAGTAACTGATATTTGTTTTCCAAAATTGTTTGATGGCGATACCACATTTTGGTGCATGAAGGTTTGCTTCCTTGCGATGAAATGTACATTGTGTAATGAGTATGTTCTGATTTTCTATAATTGTTTGTTTTCTGTTTTTGTTCGCAGTCTTCTTGAGATTAACGTCCTAGTACTTTTCTAATTATTTTATTTCCTCCCATTCTGTTGATTTTTTTTTTCCTAATCAATTTTCAACCCTTCCATTTTCGTACCATATATATTAATTTTCAGTTCCTAATTAATTCTCCTTGTATTATATACCAAATATTTGTTGATTTATATGTCACTTTTTCCAAGATTTTGAAATTATGTCAAAATGAAGACGACTTTGATCGGCGAAATCAATTCTGCGAACAACTGCAACAGCTATGCAATAATGATAATAATTTTGTAAAAAATATATTTTTTTCTGACGAGGCTACGTTTGTTTTGAACGGCCACGTCAATAGACAAAATTGCCGTTATTGGGCTACCGAAAATCCCCGATGGATGATGGAGTATCACGCTCAAAATCCACAGAAAGTGAATATATGGTATGGCATAGTCGACGGAAGAATTCTGGGTCCCTATTTCTTTGACGTGAACCTGACTGGTGCAATATATTTGGATTTTCTTCGATTCGACCTTATTCGTGCACTAATAGCTGTGTATCCAGATCAAGAGGAACATCATCATCCGAGAACTGATTTATTCTTCCAACAAGATGGTGCATCTCCCCATTATGCAGCAGCTGCCCGCGACTATTTAGATGTGGTGTTTCCGAATCATTGGATAGGGAGAAGGGGGCCGATTGAGTGGCCAGCTAGATCTCCAGATTTGACACCACATGATTACTTCTTGTGGGGATACTTAAAGAGTAAAGTGTATGTTAATAGGCCGGAGAATTCAGAAGATTTAAAAGCAAGAATTCGTCACGAGATACAATGAATACCTCCTGACGTTATTGACAATGTTCAAAAAGAATTTATTCATCGTCTTGGCTACTGTCAGATAGCAAACGGTGCACAATTTGAACATTTAATTTTATCGTTGTTTGAAGCTATCATTGTCAATAAATTTAGTATTTTCATATTTCAAAATACTTTTTCTTATTTTATTTTCATTTCACCCATACTCATAATCGCCGTTTCACATTCCGTAATGAAAAATGGAGTTGCCATTAAAAAAATACCGATGACGTCATATCTCATACACGAATCATTCTGTATGCATTAATTAAATTTGAAAAAATGCCCAAATGAAAATAAAATTCGACGGCATCAAGCGTTCTTAGCAAAAATTATTCCTTCAATTTTTTGCGAATTTATCCACTTTACGAGAGCAATGAATTTAACGGTCGCACTGTATACAAACCCTATGTGTGATATATTTTTGAAATCAGCTTTCCACGGAGATTCAAAAAATTGAATGATATATAGGGTGTTCTATTTGAAAAAATTGTCGTGGACGTTATTAGTCAAACGTGGATCACCAGGTATATTTAATTTTCATTCATTTCAAAAATCGACCTGTTTCAGGAGATTCCTCAGAAACGGATAGTTTGGCTAAAAATTAATTTATTCAGTACTTTACGACAGCACACATTTCAGTTTTCTTTATTCTTTGCTTTTACCTTTTCCACGAACCAGGCAATAATGTCAACCTAATCTGGTAGGTCAAGATAAATATAAGTACCTACTTGATTATTGAATACCGACAGAAGTTTTATAAATAAATCTTGAAATAACGTCCTGTTGGTTTTTTTTGTTTTCCGTTAGAACACCGGTTTGATGTTTTGCGAATCCATAAAAAAGATGAAAAAACTGTTGTGGGAATACCCAAGCTTACGTGACTATATACAGGTAGAGCTGAAATTCCAATGGTGAAGACAAGAGAAAGGGTTTCATTTAGATTCATCACTCGGCTGATTCACGGTATTCACAGTTAGAAATACCGCCGCGTCATAACAATTATTGTGACTTGTTCTTTCTTCTTTACTTCGAGAATGTCAATGGAGTGGCCTTTTGTTCTATCTCTCACGTTTGAGAGTTGTGGAGCATGCAATGAATGAAATTACTTCGGAAAGTTTGGTTTAGGATTTCGACACAGATCAATATTTTTTCGGGAAAAGTAATCGCTGAATTTTTATGCATATAACTCATTTTTGAACCGAAGAAAAAAAGATGAGGTTCTCAAGTAGACGCGTATATGTTTTTATTATTTTTTATGTATGGCCACGCATAACATTTTACAGAGAAGTCCGATTTAGATTATTTATTGTCGTACGAGTTGGGAAAATACGTAACCCTTTCAATATTTTCAACTCATTTTTTCATCTTGAGGAGTAATATATTCAGCTTAAAAGGGTTATGCACCGTCAGAATCCTTCATCTGAAATAAAATAAACAGACCTTGCTTGCGAAAATCCCACTCGGAAGGAGACCTGAACAGCTAGGTAAATACAGGAAAATGCATTGAATTTTCAACTTTCAACTCACGGCAATATTTTACAAGGCAAATAGACTATATTACAATAAAAAATTGCCTTGATCATAAATTACGTACTGTTAATTTAGAAAAGAAACCAGTACCTTCCGTTCAGTTGTAATAGCTCAAACACACCTTCATTTTCACACCTAAACCTAAAGAGTTATATCTTCGTCTCATCCCAAGTAGCATTTTTAGTGGACGGAACGTAGCGGCCACAATTCTGGAAAACTTTGAGGTGTTTGACCACAACCACTGCCACGTTATATACACGGTTCTATCACGCGGCGGCTACCAAAATGATGAACACTTGTTTGGTGGCTGCTACGTTCCGATCTACTTTCCTGGATCTCAGATAGCCACATTCCAACCACGTTGTGGTCACCTGGCAAAAACGTGGATATGTAGTGGCCGACACTAGACACCTTAAACAACTGACTGCGTTTGTGTAAATAATATGTTCATCTCTGTTCAGCAACATATTTTTATGATAAATGTTCCTCACTCTTGCATTTTGCCTGACTCATTTCTAATACTTGATCAACTATAAAAATATATCAAATCAAATTATTTATAAGAGCCCTGTGCGCATTCCATAATAGAACAAAAGTTCAAATTCTGTTGACAATTTTTCTGCCGATTCTACACACTTTGCCCGTCTATACCTGTTTTTCCTATTTATTGGCGTTGACAAGTGTCCGCTGAGTGGCGCGCTTGTAACAGAGAAATCCCCGAAATCTGAAAGTGTGAGTCTTAGAGAAGGATGACATTCCGCAACAAATGTAAATCCTTCTGAAAAAGGACTATCAAAAAGACCAATCAAAGATGTTCTACTATCAAATTCTTGAAAACCAAAATTTCAGAGCTACATTCTCAAACATTGAAATTACAGTGATTATTTTTTGACATTGCTAGAAACCAATGGAAACGTTCAATTCAAATAATTCATATACGTTTTGGTCAATCAATAGTGGGAATATTCTACCTAGAAAATTGTCGCGGGAATAATTTGAGGTATTTTGTTTTTATTGTCTGACAACCTATATTTTTAATTTGACGTCCGTCATGAATTTGCATGAAAAGTGTGAAATGAATCAAAACCGGTTTAGTACATTATATAATTTTGCAAGGAAATGTGTTTATGATCGTAACATCAAAAAATAATCTAAAGAATACCACACGAGAGTTCGATATAGTAGAAAATAATTACCTAGATTTCTTTCTCAAACTTGTTGGCAATAGCCACTCGAGCCAGTTGGTCTCTCTTGTCTATTGCCTGGCAACAAGTTTTCGAAAATCTGTCGAATTATTTTCACTCCCTTGTGATATCACAACTGAGAATGTGATGATGTCAAATTGCACTGGAAAGCGCTCATTTTCCAAAATGAAAAAAATAGGCGGATTACGATGAGACAAAGCCGCCTATCAAAGTTATCGCTTCTTAGCATTGAGAATGATTTTCTCCGGATGCTGGATTTGACCGAAATCATCAATGATTTTTCGTCGAAAAAAGCTCGCAAGAATCCATTTGTTTGCGCTGTAATTTAATTTATTTCTTGTATTTTATTATACCTACATATGCTCGTGTCAAAATAATTTGATTTGTTCCGCAATAAATAAAAAAAATATATTTGAAAAATAATTAGGGGCCTCCACTCCTTTGTTGCCCCAGGGCCTCCACACCTTTTAATCCGGCCCTGGTGTTGTAGCTCGATTGTGAGCACGTGCCATCTGAATACTCTTTATTTTAGTAAAACATTATAATTTTGGAAGTAACTCGCCTCTGAAATTATGTACTTAAATCCCTAGAACATTGTTTTATCAATCTTGGTTAGTTGAAACAAATACTTACGTAATAAATTACAACGTGTGATGCGGTGCTGACGACAATTCATCTTTATTGAATATTTCGATCAATTCTCTAATAATGGCGACCCAGCATATTCCTGTAAATATGGCGGCTTTTGGAGAATATAACTTTAAAGTGTCAGAAAGGTAAATATACCACTCTAAAGCTCCTGCCATCATGAAGTGCCCAATGGAACTGAATTATTAACTTTTCCACCACTGGAAAGTGGCACCCACGTCGCAGGCCCATGACTCACCACTTCAAAGTTATAACCTAAAAATTACAACAGGTCTTATACCCTTGAAAGGGGTGAACACGTCGGGCTATTATAACCTACCTCTTCAAAGTTATAACCTCGAAATTGCGGGTACATGTTCATTATATGTTAAAGAAGGACATGTAGCAAGTATAGTGGATTTATGCAGC
>JAFIRS010002503.1:0-208775 GCA_018342105.1 Gonioctena quinquepunctata
CAAACACTGCGGGGGGGGGAATCCAAGGGTGGGGTGCTGTTGAAAAAAAGGCCAGAGAAACATCTACAAGTTACCAAGGGCATTCCCAAGATAAACCGTCCGAAGATGTTGGAAGGGGTCTCGCAAACTAAGAATACTAGGGGGGCCCAAAAATCGGGGGGATCTAGCAATTCAAAATTGCCGGGGGTATTGATGGGTTGGACTGGAGGTCATAAGAGGACTAGGCGATATTCCAACCAGCGGCGAAAAGATTTTGGTTTCTGTAACCCTCTTCCACGACCGATCGAAGCGTAGTGTTCTTCCATCAAATTTTACGGTCGATATAAGTCATGCAATATCGTCACACTCAATGAAATTTCGGGACGAAATGTCTTTAGAAGGGGGAATTAACAACCCCGGGCCCCGGACCTGTCGCCTCACATGTTGCCGGGGGAAAGAAGATCATCCCGGAATATTCGAGAACCTCCAGCCCTCTTCCGCGTAATGCAACGGTCAATTTTGGGGAAACAATTGGAACATGCCGTCGCCAACTGGAAAATTCAAAACATCGAAATGCTGTATCGGAAAAAAATAGAAGCCCTCAAAAGGGGGGTAAACATCTGAACGAGCCCTACCATCATTTAACGGTGGCGTATAATATAAATTAATTGTAGATTAAGTGTTAAATAAATTAGTTGAACAAAGTTAAGTTTATTTACGTTGGTATGGCATCATAAACATTGGCGCCGGTCCGTTATCATTCGTTAAATCTTATTTGTCCTCAACTGTCTGCGTGTGTTTTCATAACGAACGTTTTTATCACTACCAATGCTTTTCATCGAATCATTTTCCCTCAATAAAAATTTTAAAAAAAACCTGAAAATTACAACCCCAAGTTGATCGAATTATATGTTCTATTATTCATCTGAAAGGGATATAATTCATCCTGAAAAGGGGCCATATACGACTCGATGATAACATATTCACAATATGAATCTATAAAGTGGGCAGAGAAATAATATTATCGTATATACTTTCAATAGGGGAATGTGAATAATCAAATACATGGCATTAAAAAAAATATCTTCATTTCAGTACTTTCCTATGAAGCTTCTTTTAAATCAAATATATTGCTTTCCCGAAAAGGTTGTGGTTGAATAAAGTTAATGACATCCAATATCCTTCAGTTTTCAAGTTGCGTAACAATTTTTTTTCAATGATTGCTAGCATAAATATCAGCATAATACCCCACCTTTTCAAATCCCAATTTCATCATTTTTACAATCAGTTGTGGAAGTTATTGTTTGCTGGGGGTATAATTCATTCCCTCTCCCAATCGGGTATCTAGGAACATGAAACCATTCTACATACATTTCATGGTAACTATCTGCGAAATTTTATGATATTAACGGTATACGTTCTACTCTAACTCATTTCTTTGTTGACCATCCTCATTTCAATGTCCTATAATCACCATCGAAATTTGTTCCACAATATTAGTATTTATATCCATAAAACTGTTTTATTCCGCATCAATCTTTGGTAAATAATTTAAATATTTTGCTCTAGTCACCATTCCTGATTTCTACCACTTCCGTTGAATCATCCATTCATGTTAAAATTATGCTATTCCACGTTATACATCATTTATTTGTACAACCCACTTTCATTTTTTGCAAAACTCAAAAACTTCTCCAAAGTGCAAAACTTATGTTTTCGGTGTTTCAATCGTTCTCCTTTCATATGTCGAATAACAAATAAGAATCAGATTTTTCGGAGCATGCAAGCATATATTACCAATCATAGCTTACCGTAGCGATATGAATCACATACCCTCATTTTCATAGTTATCATCGAATGCACACACACACCTCGAGGAACCGGGTTATACTATTCACTTTTTCGTCAGTTACAGACCATTTCAATGTCGTGTACCATTGAAAAATATGCATGTCATTTAATTATTCACATGTATATAACTTTTTTTTTGCATCCACCTGCGAGTGAACACTGATATCATTCACAAATACCAAGCTAGTTAAAAGATTGAACCATGGATTCCATGAAAATCATTCACAAATGTTATATTCCATCCACTATTGTAGATTGAAGCTCATCAATCCAATTCTCTCAGTATGCATTTCAGATACATATGTAACGGAATATGAAAATATAATTATCATCTCACCAAACTGCCTGTTGCTGACTCAATGTCGTCAATATATTTTTGGATGATTCAATTGGTAGAATTGTAGAAAACTTGACTTTATTTATATTAACCTCCTTTTTTCTTTTCTGTCACTAACTTGAAAATCATTATATATGGTCAATAATGAAATTGAACTACCATAAAACTCTAATAAACTGAATCAGGTCACAGGTATCACTGCCTGGTCGGAAAACCCCCGACTGCACATAAGTGAAAATAACATTAATGAATATATAGCGGTAATCGTATGTAACACCCATACTTCGAAAATATTCACACATAACATCATAGTCCACTATTACGGTCTTAATGCGCCTACACCAACCACGATTTTATACGACCCCAGGTCCTTATCATATCTGTGAAAATATATTTGAAAAATCTATGATATTCATTTTCGAACTACGCGTTCTCATGTTTCACTTTGAGGCAGCAATCAACTATCGAATACTATCATATCCATTTCGAATTAATCACTCTTATTCCTCCAATTATTGAATGCCAAACCAATTCGATATTTTCCATATGACAAATATCTAAGAATATTGTGAACCAAATCTTCACATCAACCAGCAATCAATAATATTACCATAACTAAGCTTCATCCGATCACTTCAACTCCTACAAAGCGCTCGAGTCATGCTCAAACAATTTTATTAATTACAACAAACACCAAAAAAAAATAATAAAATAACTAACAAGCACCCAATCAATACAACAACCAAAAAGCAATAAAGGCACCATCAAAAAACGTCAGTAAGATACAGCCAATACTGAATCCATATATCAATCAACAATCAATAATTGCACCATTATTAAGCATCAGTTTGATTCATCCAATCGTTCGATGAATGTTCAACCATCTACATATGCTTTGTGTCAAATTCCGAAGAATACAATGTACCAAGTCCATACACTAATCAGTAATGAATATTATCATAATCATCTTTCAGCTAATCCTTTCCATCGACATTCAATAATAATTATAAGTCGTCTTTGTATTTTATTTTGATGTCATCATACATTTCCTCACCGATATACCTCCGATCAACTATTGAACTCCATCACATGTTAGACTCCGCGAGCGTGGATACACATTCATTTCAAATACCTCAGTCTCATTCCTCCAATCATTCGTGAAATATCAAGCCCAATTCAATATATTTTCCCATGTCTGATATCGGAGAACACCGACAAACAATCAATAATATTACCATTACTAAACTTTATCCGATCACAGTAACCCCCTACATTCGCTCGAGTCATGTCCAAAACAACTTCATATATTTCGAGGTCGAGTACTTAATAAACCGAATCAAAACATCAATCAACAATCAATGATAGCACCATTATTGATTCCTTCAATCGTTCGATAAATGACCAAACCAACTACATATGCTTTGTGTTGAAGAAACCGAATCCATACACCAGTCAATAATCATCGCACTGCCATTAATTAAGCTTCTGCCGAATCCTACCCGACTGATTCCTACAATCGAAAAATGCCCATATCAACTTCATATTTTTTATCGAACCGAACGATACATCATCCGGCAATCAATAATAGCAACATCATTAAGCACCACTCTGATATCTCCACTCGAGGAGTGTTGAGATCAAATTCATATACTTTGTGTCAAATACTGGAGAATTTAATATACCGAGTCCACACGCTAATCAGCCGTGAATATTATTATAATTAACCCTCATCCCAATTTCCCCAATCGAGTAATTCTCAAATATCTGCATATATAACCTACAATCAATAAAAGTGTCATCATAACGTTTCAATGTAATTCTCCTAATCGTGAAAAGCCCGAACCTACTTCATATTATTTCTGCGACAAATATCAAATCCATCCATCAACAATCGTCATATTACCATTGATAAGCTTTTGCCGAATCCCGACAATCTAATTCCTACAATTGAGGAGTGATGAGATCAAATTCATATACTTTGCGTCAAATGCTGAAGCATACAATATACCGAATCCATACGCTAATCATCCATGAATATTATTATAATTAATTCTCATTCTATCGACATGCAAATATTTTATTTCAATGTGCGTTATCGATAAATAGAGCAGATAATACAGCAGGTAGTGAAGGTCGGCGGACGGACCCTTCCACGCGGCGCGATTGATCCGAACACCTGCAAGCGCTTGACGCGAACTCGCTGGGAGATTTTGGACAAAAATTACCAGCTTGGACCTTAGATTTCCTTATGGAGATTAACATGGGAAAACGGATGATTTTGGCCCGGAACCCGCCTAGCATAACTACTCGTAATATATTGATTAGATTTATAGAGAGGACCGAGACACGCTGAACTTATAACGCATTTGTTTAAATATCTGCTTCTATTCAGTGCACTTTCATTTAGAGACTGACTGTCATTATTGTGCCCAAATAATAATCAACCGCTACCGAAATCCCGCGAGCAAAGAAAAGCGTTATTTGAGAAGATTGGCTGGCCATCAACTTGGATGGCAAGGTTAGCCAAGTTAGGTTAGGTTGTGTTCTCTTTTTCTACGTTAGACATTAACTGGATTCTAAGATCTCTTGGAATCCAGTCAATGTTAGAAGGGCTTGATTTCTTAATTTTTAAGAAACACACTGTATAAAACTTCCAATTCACATAATTAAAATCATCACAATTAATTATTTACCTGAATGAATGTCAACTCTTCATATAAAACATATCTTCAATTATCGTATTTATAAAGCAGTTCTTACTGTTAATAGTGCTTGTTTCGTGAATAATTGTGAAATAATCCTTTTCAATTACAACTGTTCATGCCATGAAATTAGAGATATTTTACAAAAACAATAATATTTCCGACTCTTTCCGCGGAAAAATGTTGGTTGCTCGACAAAGTTTAGCGTGTTCTGAAGAATCTATGAAAATTCCGTCAAATTCGGTAAAAGAGTTAAAATATCTAGATAATATCTCAGAACACAGTGTTGTTTTTGAGTATGATCGGCATAGCGATTTGGGCATAGGTCGATGGAGAGTCACACAGACAAATATTCATCTGATCATGAAGCACATAATACCAGATGTTGTTCTGCTTACCGCGCTATGTATTTGGTTCGAACACAACTTTTTTTTCTTTAGAATAACTTACTTTTTTACATTTGATTAGTTTTTTTTTATATTTTACTTAAATATTAAATTATATATTTAACGTGAGAGAGAGTTCGTGGCGTACAGACAAGAATTTTTTTATTCTAGAAAAAGATATCCTCGGGCAGGGATCGAACCCGCGTCCACATGATTACTAGTCAGGTGTTCTTCCAACTGAGCTACCGATGACGTAAATTCGCATCTGCGGTCGAGATATCATTTTCTAGGAATTATTGTTATAAATTCTTGTCTGTACGCCGTCAACTCTCTTTCACATTATATATTACAGACACAAAAATTTCTCTTCTTATATATTTAACAATTGAAGTACTTTCTTCTGTATTTTTGGGATTTTCTCTTCTCTGGAAGAGAAAATAATTAGCATTCACTTATTCTGAAAGGAAAAATTAATTAATTAGCCCAGATACGTTACAGCGTTTTTTTAATACGGGAACGAAGAAATTTTCAACTTCTCAGCAAAGTACCTATCGTGAAACGATATTTTTTTCTGGTTAATCCACCCCAAAAAATATATCGTTAAGATTGAACAAGCAAAAGTGTGAAATGTGTTGGGGATCCGACATCGAGGAGCCATCAGATACTCGCAAGTTGTGAATGTGTTTTGTTATAAAAGGATCAGTAAAGGTCAGGTCAAGAACCTCTATTCCAATCTCATTTATGAAGCTGAGTTTGTTACCCCTATTGACAATGTATATATTAGTAGCATTTTTTGAAGATATAGAGATAGTTAGTCAATGGCAATGTAAACTGCATTGGATGCTGTCCCATGCCAACTACCTCTGTATTATGGCGTCCTCTTCCTGTTCTGTGGAAGTTCCATTGCAGTACAAGAAGATTCCTTCCTAATGCTCGAATTTGCTTGGTTTTCTTTTTTTTACTTTACAAGTAGGGAACGAAACCAAGACCTTCAGTTAATGACTCAACCGTACATAACCTTACCAAACCAGGGTTCAAGAAGTATTGTTTATTCTCTTTGTGCTTTAATTTTTCATTTGCCTTCTGTTCTGAAAACATGTTCTCGACCCATATGAGGGACAAAAAATCTTCATGTGATTTATAGTTAACTTTATCATGTTCGTAGAGAAAAATAACATCTCTGAACAATTTCAAGACAGTTTTTTTACTAAGTGAAAACAACAATATGAAATTAAATAATGGAATCGAGTGTGTAGTACTACAATGTGTGTTTTAAAAAATAACGTAACCCCGTAGTATATAGGTTTATTCATCACTGAATTTCCACACATTCGAAATAATATACATGAAAATCTTACTGAACTAGTTGAGAGAGAACAGTTTTAAAAGATTGTATTTGTGTATGTATGTTAAGTTCAGTTCTAGTTGTCCGATTAACGTAAAATTTGATGTGTTCATAGTCTGATGACAATGCATTATAAAATCCGAAACCAAAACACAAATCTAGTTAACAGTCAACACTAGGAAGAACAAAATACCACAAAATATATCAGGGCATAACCGCAGAACGGTATAACTTACAGAGTCAAGATGGGATGGACCTTCGAAAAACAAACCGAAAGAATTGGCACCGGTCCTATCAGCTGGTAGTTCCATTACATCGAGTTACGTCTAACGGGTATCGTTCCTCAAACAATGATTACGACGTGACTAGGAGACCAGAGTACTAACGTCGTCTACATGTCGTCTCCCATGGAATCCAATCGATATCCCATATGATTGTTTTACTATAATATTACTCTATATAGAATATTAGTAGCATATAAATATTCTAAACGGTACCCACCTCGTGCGTTTGTGTCCGTACTTCCCCATGTGAGATGATGCGCGTTCGCGTCGCAGCACAGATTGAAGTGCCACATACCAACGGTTTGGTCTGATCAAAAAGACGAACGGTAGATATGCAAAAAACCAGAAGGAAAGCATACGTGTTTTCATTCGGACACTCTTTTCTGGGTCCAAGGTTGTTGAAGACGAACTGTAAAGTGCTCATCTGGAAAGGGTTGTCACTAACCCCAACAGGTCCTGCGGCCTTCACCACTCAAAAGATCAAATGGGCCATCAAGAGCTCCAAGCCCTTTTGAGTTGGCCGGAAAGGACGGAATATTCTCCTAATAAAGCCCTTCTCCAAGGCAGGTTTCATTTCCGGTCACAAGGGAGGGCCCAGTGGTGTTCATAACAAAGACTGGGCGTTTCAAAATCATTCACCAAACTTTCAGAAAAAATAGAGATTTTATGAACAAAAACAGAAAAAATCAAATTATTTCAACCGGAAAATCAACCGGAGTTTCATATAAAAATATCGGGTGCAACACTTATTTATTCTCAATGAGGAAACCCCAGTTCCCAGTTTCGCACCCCAACTATGAAATATATTTTCAGTCAAGAAAATTTTGGTTTCTAGAATTCTGCAATGAGAAATGAATTCATATTTCAGGATACTCTGCTCATTTCAACTAGATCAATGATACCTTCGCTTGAACCAAGAATATAATTTTTATTTTGTAAAAAAATGCTATTTTCCTATAAAACAATTTATTCCATACAGTTATAGTATAGTATAGATCTATATTTTTATTCAGGAATACTTTGAGTTTTCTCCAGATATTCACACAAAATGTGTATTCTTGAGTTAGAGTTGTTTGCTTTTATTTTGTAGAAAACATTTTCTATGATGGACCTAAACATGATAGTTTCTTTTGGAAAATTCAAATTAAAAAGATACATTATTTTAGAACAGATATCCACTGCCTTGTCATATTGAAAAATGTATATTTGATTCCATCAAAATAAATTTGGATTCCTTCAATTTTTGTGATATCTTCTACATGGCGATAACAAAAAGCTGAATTGACGACTTCTTGGATTGCAGGAAGTCCTTCGCTTCTTGGACTGTTTTTTCTATATACAAAAATGATAACTGCGAATCACGTATGGTGAACTTGGTCGTTTGAGATTTTCCACATACGTCCTTTTCAATAACTTTATTTGGCACGAAAAACCCGTGAAGGGCCCACAGAACTACTACATCTCGTCCATCTGAAAAACAAGTCAATTCGTGTTACTAAAACTGGCATGAAGAGACTACTACTTTCTCTTTCTAGTTTCTCAAAGGTGAAAAAATACAGAAATATCGTAACTCTGATCAAATTTGACCACTATAAACTGGACAAGGAGCATGATACAAATAAAGGCCAGGGGGCAGCCGTACTCAAAACTCTTTGGACTTAATAAGGCTCGAGTATTCTACTCAATCTCTCTCATTTACGACAGATATATGGGAAAATTCATTTTTTCCGAAGTAACAGTCATTCATTGAAAAGTGAAAACAACAGAACCTCATTTGCCATCTGTGAATCGTTAGGTTTTAACCTATTGAATCATATGTCTCTGCAAGCATCAGATGATGGAAAACAATTCAAGTTTGTTAAAAGTTACATCAAAATATAAATCAATAAAAATCAACACTGCTACAAAAAAAATTGGAGTGAACATTGAATATAAATGTTGATGAAATGAAATTTAAAATTGCTGCAATTACCTGCCACTTTATTGTTCCTTATAATAAATATAATAAATGGGAATAAAGTTATAAAAATGACATCTTTTTTTTTCCTCGGATGCCAATCTCGTCGCCAGCTACACCTCAGCCTCTTGGGCTTTTTGTGCCTTCCGGTTTTTGTTTTACAGCACCCACTCCGGAACTCTAGCCCTCTATATCAGTCTGTACAGGTTCTTCACCGGTTGGCTACTGTATTTTTCGGGGGTTACACTTGGCTGTCCGAATATTGCTTGTCTTTTGCGGTCTAGCGCCTCGTATTCTAAAATGATATCTTATCAGCAGACATAAATATCTCACATGTGACACTGAACACTCAAAACTTCTACTTCTATAACCTATATAAATTCCCGTGAAACGAATATTATAAATGTACTCGCGACTTTGAGTGCCTAAGTCAGAGTTAGAACAGTTCCCAGAACCGTTCATACTGCGTTCCCGAATATGTATATTGAATTGGAGGGAAACTCGTTGATCGGTTCAAGCGTCGTTTGGGGCGGAGTTGAATCATGGCATTCACACAAGGCACTCGGACATTGACAACAAGACGAAGTACTTTGGGTGATGTTGAGAATGATTGATCGATGAATTGAGTACTCATATCAATGCATGGGTGTATTGGCTAATGTTCCCACATTAAGATGGGATCACATAAAGAATAATACAAATTCTACGCAGACAAAGTCGCGGGCACCAGCTATTTGATATATTAGAGTACAGAATGTCAATGTCAAAATATGTGTCAAGTATTTGATAAAAGCATGGCAAATAATGTAATTGTCTAATGGTAATTTGTTGATTTTTTCTAAGAGCAGGAAGAACATCCTGCTCTCAGGTGTGAAAATAGTTCAAGATGACCTCCGATTCGAGTTTAAATTTGCAGATTGAATTATCAAGTAGAGTTCAAGGTTATAATGATATAATGATAATAATGGAATTGATGACTTCCATGAACATTTTCAATATTTTGTTAGTCAACACCTACTGCATCAACGCAACCGGAAAACTTTTTTCTTTGTACTACCAAACTGAAATTGAAATTGTGCGGGACAACAAGTTTTTATAGTTGAATGTTCAAATGTGAATGTTTTTGGAAATTAAATGTTAGAAGTTTAAGTTGAAAGTTGAATATTGGGCTGAAAGTTGAATGTTTGTATGTGAGAATGGAATGTCGAAAATTCGAATATGATTGTGGAATATCGATAGTTAAGTGTTGAAAGTGGAGTATTGGAAGTAGTATGTAAGAAGTTGATAGTTGGAAGTCGAGTTAAATGAAAGAAGGTTGTTGAATGATGAATAATGAGGGATAGATTTGTTGAAAATATAAACAGGATGTTCATAAAAATATTAGAGTACAGAATGTCAATGTCAAAATATGTGTCAAGTATTTGATAAAAGCATGGCAAATAAGTTAATTGTCTAATGGTAATTTGATGATTTTTTCTGAGAGCAGAAAGAACATCCTGCTCTCAGGTGTGAAAATAGTCACCTATTGAGTGCGTATCCCATTCACAAAAAACAGATTAGACGGGTCATAAAAAACATCTTGAATGAAGATGCTATAAGGAAAGTATTTAAAAAAATATATAAAAGTGTCAGAATGACAATACTGAACATAAATAAGATCAAAAAGTTAGGCAAATAATTCGGCGTTAAGAGAAGGTAAGTTCAAAAAAAAGAGTAAATATGTGATAATGGTTCATTACCATTAATATAATTTTCGAACTCGTCTACAGTGTGAAAGCATTCTTCTATTGGGAATTTTTTAAGTTTTTAAACATTTTGAGCTCTTCATGAAAGAAGGACGTTTGTAATCGGTGCCTTTTTTTTAAGGAGTGTTTTGCCAAGTTATTAATATATTATTTTTATTTCTTGTATTGTGGTCGTGAGTATCACAATGTTTATCAGAATTGTTTTTGTTGATATGAATGAATGTCATCAGTTTCATTATGTATACGGATGATACTGTGAGAATACTATAATTTTTAAAAGTATCTTTGCAAGAGGTTTTGTAGGACAGTCCGAAAATATGCCGAATGATTTGGTTTTGTGAAATAAATAAACGTTTTATGTCAGAGGCTTGGCCTAAATAACAATTCTGTATGATATTGCTGAATATGCAGAAGCATAGTATACATTTAATAGAGATTGAACGTCTAGCATATTTTTCAACGTCAATATCACATAGTAGCATCTATTCAGCTCACTGCATATGCTATCTATTTGCTTTTCCCAAGAAGGATTGCAGACTGACTGCATGCCCAGAAATTTGGTGAATTTGGATAATTCAAATGGACGCCCCTCAAATGAAATGTGTTGGATTGTTGGTATTTGTTGTAGAACTCTATGCCCACCATTTTGTTTTGAGCCTATTTTTGAAACATCAATCTTTGAGTTCTACTAGCATAGTATCGATTTCATGTGCTATTATTGATTTCGAAGCATCCGAGACAATTACGCAGGTGAGATCAACATACATCAGGACTTTTCCTGAGCTTATATGGTGTAGGAGGTCGTTTATGAAAATCAAGAAAATCAAGGGCCCACGAAGGAACTCTCGACGGTGTCGAAAGAACGTGTGATAGGTACTACTATTTCCCCGATGTCCATTTGATCAGTGATATATTGAACACACTGTATGGTCCCTGTTTATTGTTTAATAATTTCAGTGTTTTCGTTTTCATTGACAGGGGCAAAGTAGAATGAATTACGAGTAGCCCGCCCTGTAGTGCAATTAATCGATGGTTCTGATCCGAAGTGGTGAGTGATTTTCTCATTGATTACGTTTGACAAATAGTTTTTAAAAGTGGCGGCAGTGTCTTCTGGTTGAGTCAATGTTTCACCTTTGTAACAAATTCCTCTGATTTTTCGCATATTTTGCTTACCTTTGGTCGAGTTAACTATAATCCATACTAGTTTGGTTTTATTATTGGATTCATTATTAATTTTACCGTGATGTGCTTTTTTACAAGCTTTTATTCAACTTGCTTCGTTGGTATATCATTCTGTCATTCTGTCACTCTGTCACTCTGTCATTCTGTCATTATTTCCGGTTCAAAATTTGTAATCCATTTTTGGAGCCGACAACCGATTGTGCTGAAATTTGGCAGGTGATCATAATTCCGGTGACAATGCATTATGTAATTTTTGTTAGTTAAAAAATCGAAATGGCGGCTCTAAGATGGCGGACGAGTTTTGTGATTATGGGACGATTCGATTCAAAATTGGTATGTGGTAGTATTCGAGAACGGAGATTGTGAATTTTTTGTAAAAATTCCAAAATTCAAGATGGCGGCTCTAAAATGGCGGACAAGTCATGTGATTATGGTCCGATTCGATTCAAAATTGGTATGTGGGGGTTTTCAAGGTCGGAAATTATGAATTTTTCGTCAAACTTCATAAATTTAGAATGGTAGCTCCAAAATGGCGAGGGAATTTTGTGATTATGGTCCGATTGTATTCAAAATTTGTATGTGCGGGTTTTCGAAGTCGGATATTATGAATTTTTTGTCGAAATTCATGAAATTGAGATGACAGCTCATGGAATTTTTGTTATAGAAAAATACAAAATGGTGCTCTAAGATGGAGGACGAAATTTAGGTTTATGGTCCGATTCAATTCAAAATTGGTATGTGGGGGGTTTTAGGGTCGAAAATTATGTTTTTATTTATGAACAAATTCAAGATGGCCGACGAATTTTGTAATTTTGGCGCGATTCGATTCAAAATTGGTACGGGGTTTTTGGGACAGAGATTATAAATTTAGTCGAAGATTATTAATTTTTGGTTGAAATTAATAAAATGAAGATGGCAACTCCAAGATGACGGATGAGTTAATCTTGAGATGGTCTCATCATTGAAGGACTAGATAGCTCAGAACTTACAGGAAAAAGTCCTCATAATAACGATGTTTAATAAAAATGCCTAGATTTAAGGCGTATTAAGTACTGAAAAGCACAAAATAAAATAATTGATGAAACATATTTTTAAAAGCAAGCTTTCATTCAAATGCACTATAGATTGCAAAATAATTGCCTTGGATGTGTGACGTAGGTTATTCCGTGAGTTATGGATTCAAAAGCTTGTCGCTTTTGTTTTCGAACTGAAAACTTTGCGCGACAAGCTTCTGAATCTATAACTCACGGAATAACCTACGTCACACATCCACAGCAATTATTTTCTACTTTTTAGAGCATTTGAATGAAAGCTCGCCTTTAAAAAGGTTTTTCATTAATTATTTTATTTCTAGTGTTATCTGTTCGTTAACTTCTTTTCTTAACTGTTATCAGGTTAATCTTGGATGTGTTTCCTTGACCAATACGTGACATAATTCATTGAGGAGCCAAACAGAAAACAGACATATCACATCCACCGCTAGAGGCGCGTGCGGGCATCTTACCTGGCAACGATGTCTATCTGTCAAGAAGCCAATGGCCGCCGATTATTTCGTTTTAGTCCAAACTGATTTTGTGTGTTTAAATGGCTCACAATTGATTTTTTTATAATTGTGGGGAGTTGTATGTGGTCCTGACTCCATCTACTAGTTCTGACTTCATCTACCAGTGTGTAAATAACGAGGTTCGTTTATTTCAAATGGTGATATCATGATCGCTAGTAGCCTGCAACGAATGTTAATGAAGATTTTCGAACTCTTTTTATATATTTCTCAAAATTTCACATTTCTGAAATAGGTTTTTTACTTTTCCAGTAGATAATATAAATAATCATAAACATTATAGGGAATAAAACAGTCAACTTTCGTAAAAAACAATTATTTACCAAACTCTCGCTTAGCTAGCTTGTAGGAGGCGAGAAAACACTAGCCTAATTTTCCAAATACCCACTCCTAGCATATATCTGTCTGTCTGCCAACCCCAGTGGAATCGATCCACTTCCCCCTCAACATAATGAGGCAAGCAAGATAGATGCAACAGAATGATATGTTTCCAAAATATTGTTACTCACAGCAAAAAAAAATGACTGCATGGGCAAAATTTGTGCATAAGTTTTGTTTGGCCTTTTTCGGAAAAAGCACCCATACCAATGTAGCAACAGATTGGTAATACTTTCAACATAAAGTACCTCTCGAGTTAGTCGAACGATCTAAGGCGCCAGATTCAAACTGATTTACGAAAGGAAGCCGGGGCGTTCGTCTGGAGTGTCGAAAACGGCGCTCCGGGGGTCGGTTCGACTCTCTCCGGACTGGGGGTTGCGCGAACAACCTCGTAGTCTGTAATTATTGTATATATGAATAAATAAGTTGGTAATTAGGCTAAATCATAATATGTGATTTTAGAAAAATGAATAAATGCATTTGGAATTGGACTTGGTTCACGAAAGAGAGCGTGGGTTCAAACCCCAGCTCGGGTAGCTTTTTTTTCTTTTTTTCTTCGAAACTGAAAAATGATTCATTTGGGGCGAATATTCATCCAAAAACAAATCATTTCCCATGTCTAAGAGCTGGCTGCAGAAAACCTGGCTGATCGAGTAGTAGAATGACATCGGCTTACAAGCTTTTATTTCATTTCACATATGTAGGTATGTATGTTTAGTTCAAACCTTGCAAGTGAATTTTGATCCATTTCTAATTGCCCGATAAACGGGAAATTCGGCATGTGTTCATAATTCCGGTGACAATGCATTATGGAATTTTGCAAAAGAGAAAACAAAATTACCGCTCCAATATGGCGGACGAGTTTTGTGATTATCCTTCAATTCTATTCAAAATTAGTTAGTGGGCATTATACACATCACCACCACCACAAAACTCATCACCATATTGAAGCCGCCATTTTGAATTCATGAATTTCTACAAAGAAATGATGATGTCCAACCCCAAGAACCCCCACATACCTATTTTGAATAGAATCGAGCCATAATCACAAAACTCGTCCGCCACCATGACGGAAATGCCATAATGCATTGTCGACGAAACATCTGCCAAATTTCACATTAATCGGACAACTAGAAGTGGGTCAAAATGCACTTGCAGCCAGCTCTTAGACAGGAAATATCATTTGTTTTGGGACAAATATTCGCCCCAAGCAAAATAAAAAAACTGTCAGCGCTGGGGTTTGAACCTACGCCCCCTTTTATTATTCATTTTTCAATCTGGCGCCTTAGACCGCTCGACCAACTTTATGTTGAAAGTATTACCAATCTGTTGGTATGGTTGCTTTTTCTGAATCAAAAGGCCATTCAAAACTCATGCACAACTATTGCCCAGGCGGTTAGTGATTTTTATCGTTTGCTGTAAGTACTAACATTTCAAAAAACATTTCATTCTGTTACTCGATTGGCCAGGTTTTCTGCAGCCCGCTTTTAGACTATATTCTAGGATGAATCTTTGTACATATTTATTTTATACTTGTATATTCAGAGTGGGAAAAATTGACTGTGCAATTTTTCATTCAATCTGATAGTTAATTTCTGATTACATAAAAAACTTTATAAAAATAAAAAATTTGATAAAATAAATAGACCACCAATTGTGTCAAAAATTGAATTGAGCGCATTATCTTAATTGAAAACTCATGCAACGTTTAACTCACGTAGAGAGGTAAAACAACCCATAGCCAAAAAAATCTGTTTACGAAAGTTTATTAAAGAAAAACACAAATAAGATACTTTTTTGTTTTAATTCAAATAAAAAACATTTTAAATTTCTTTACGTTTCTTTATTGCTATTTCAACAACTGTTCAAAATCAGCACCATTCACTTCTTGCCAAAGAGCCACACGATGATCAAATTCACCCTGAAGTCCCCCAAAAGTTTCTGGTATAATTGGTCGATATTCTTTTCTTAATTCATTTTCAAATTCTCCAATATTACGAGGTTTTTAGGCATACACTTCAGTTTTTAAGTAACCCCATGAAAAAAAATATAAAGATGTGAGATCAGGAGATCTTGCTGGCTATTCAATTGCACCCCTTCTTCCAATCCACCTATTTAAAAAAAAACATCCAAATATTGGCGTACATGAACAGCGTAGTGAGGGGGCGTACCATCTTGCTGTAAAAAAAATTCTTGGATCGAGATTTTTTTTCAGTCTGAAATGTTTAAATAAGTTCTAGCATCAACGTATTCTTCAAAAATTTAAGATATCTATCACCAGTTGAATTGTGATAAAAAAATATTGGACCAATAATTTTATCTCCAATTATTCCAGCCTACACGTTGATTTTTCCTTGGCATTGACTATGCTGCTCAACTATGTGGATTTCTTTCTACATAATACCGACAATTTTGGCGATTAACCTAAAATAAAGGGACACAAAATCACCTGCTCAGAATACCAAGGTTATGTACACAAAATCCACGACGTTTTATAAAGATTTGAAGAATACCTACCACCCCGTTCAAGATAAAAGTGGCTTCATCTGAAAACAATATCCATTTCAATTGGATATGCCCACCATCAATTGGGTTCATTATCGTCTCGCAAAACTTCACTCTTCGATCGGGATTATCTTCTAGCAACTCCTGCACCGAATTCATTTTAAAAAGTCTTTTCCCTGCCGAATTTGGAATATTCAAAACAGTTTTGTGGTACAAATCATATTTCCTGCTCATTTGCCTGGCTGGAGTTACTGGATTTCCTTCATATCTAAAAAGAACATTCAGTTTTGTGTCGTCGTTCACACGTTATTGTCTTTCTCGAGGAATACTCCTCATTCCATGCATTCTAAAGTGAGCCTCAATTTTACTCACAGTACTCCGACTTAAGGGATGTTGCACTTAAAATAAGGCAACAACTTCAGCTTAGGTGCGTATTCCCGAACCTCAAGCATCATTAAAATTTCTATCTTTAAAGTTTCGGTTAAATACGCCGGCATTTTTAACGTCAATGAAAAATATTTGAAGAATATTCAGCAAAAATAATTCATTTCATTCTTCCACACGGCTGATAAGAATACGATAATTCTTTGCAGTAAACTTTTTTCGATTCCTTTTTAGACAATAAAAAAGTGCAATATTCAAATATAGCAGTATATACACACTTTTCCTTAATAAATGTAAAGGTGACCGTCCACACACAAAAATAATTACATAATTGCAACTTCAGGTAGGTTAAACGTTGCATAACATTTTATGGTCTATCTAGTTTTTAATTATTGTTTTTTTTAAGTTTTATTTTTTTATTTGAAAATTAACTCACATTAAAATTAAAAAAATACATGGAATTTTTTTTTAAAGCTTTTTAACAGGGTGCCACCAGTAGTATCATCCGATTTAAAAAAAATAAGGGAAAGGGGTACTTTTTTTATATGACTCGAAAGCCTACAAAAAAGCTCAATTGTTTTTGCGTTTATCTACATATTTCATCCTGACGCTCTAGCAAATTAGTTCCAGTTGAAGTCCCCACCCTGTATTAGGATTGGGTAGACTTATATCTAAACAGGAAATAAAGATTTTTGAATTTGACGTGCCCCGAAGATCAATGTACTTTTAACCTCAATAAATATAAATGTATGCGGAGACAGACCTCGAGTTTTCCCCTACCCCAAATACTTCATAAACCATCGCGTTATATTTTGTGCTGATCTACTGGCTCGAGTACCGCTCGTTTATGGAGAAGTGCTTTTGTTTTGTGAATTCATAAGAAGGCTTATTTTTCGGCAAAATAAAATGTTTTGATGGTGAATTTTGTGCGAAAAGGGTGAAATCTAGAATGTAGATTGGGCTGAAGGGAAAAGCAGATTAGTGATAAGCCAGCCAAAATACGTAAGTACCCCAAACTTCAGGAAAATCAGAGGCGGAAGCAAGAAACAGCGATTTTACCCATTATGAAGTTCCAGTTTTTATATCATTGTGAATATCCTCAAGCCCAACTCAATCCCAACTGAAATGGCCTTAATTTGCAAAAATAAAATGATTGATTTTGTAAGGAAAATATGTTTGGAGCCACATATAATTTGTTATATACCGATTTTCAAGTTGATCTACTGAGTGATGAATGAATATCGATTGGCATTGTCAATCCATATCAATGAGGAAACTATAAACGGTGTTTTCTAAATGTATCCTTGATCAATTTTTAATGAATAATTTTTTGGACATTCTTCATTTCTTGTGCAATCCAAATTAGTTGTTTGGATATTCAGTAAGAAGTTTTTGACATGCAAAGTCAAGAAAAAAAATTGTTTTCACCAGCTGGTGAAACGAATGACATTCAAATAATAATTTTTGGAAGTTGTATATTTTTTTACTTGATGCAGCTGATACTCAATTAAAATTCGTATGAAAGACATTCACTTTACTAAATGATTTTCACTGAACATGTTTACAAAACCACGACATGTGTTCAACTATACATACATATATACAAAAATAGAAAGGAAGATTCAATTCAATAAAAGATATATATATATATATATATATATATATATATATACATATATATATATATATATATATATATTTACAACATTTATTTGAAATAAATACACAGTATTGATTTATGAACTCCACCTAACTGAATTCCAAATTCTGGATGATAACGTTAGGGAACAGGTTAATGAAATAAAACAAAAAGTTTTTGAAACAAAAACAAAAATTCAATTCATTTTACAAAAACCATAGAAAAACTCAAAACAGTTTTCAAAGTTCTAAAAAACTTTCTGAACATAAGTTTTTCAGTAGATTCGTTAACCAATCCAAAACAGATTTTATTTCATACGAAAAAATATTGATTGCAAAAGGTTTCAACTATGACCTAAAACCAGAAATCAAAGAACAAAAATTTGAGATTCTATGAATTGAAGCAGAAACAGCGTTAAAAGGTACTTCCGATTTCAAACAAACATTATTTTTGTTGATATATTGAAATCTGATTATTCGAAATCTCAAATAAAGTACAATGAAGAAACATTTATTACAAAAGGAATGAAGAAAAAATCCATTGAAAATGACATAATTTTTTCACGTGCGGACAAAGGAAAAACGGTGATTGGAATTGATAATGACAATTACATACAGAGAACTTCAGATTTCTTGAATTAAGATTTATAAAACTCCAGAATTATTCCACATTATTTTGCCAACAAGAAGTAAAAAAAAACAGAAATCAATTCATTGTATTCTGGATGAAAGAGATAAATTTAGACAAACTATCATGAATCCACGAGCACCTGAACTTTATTCACTAATTAAACTCCACAAACAAAATAACTGTTGTATCTTTCATAACAGCACCGTTGGTGAAACTTTCCGAAAATCTTAGCTATTTGATCAGGACATATTGTTATTAGCTTGGAAAATAGTTACGAACTAATTGATAAAATCAAGAATATACAACTTCCAGGCAACTCAAACATCATCTCCTTCGATGTTCCAAATTTATTCCACCAGAAAATATACTCATCATTTTGATAGAGAATAATGTCAATCCGATTATCAAACGAAAGTTATAAGATTTGCTTAGAGTTTGTTTAACTCAAAATTATTTTCAATATAAAAATAGTTTATATTCTTCTAATGAAGGACTAATAATGGATAATCCCTCGAGTCCTTTATTAACCGAAATATTTACAAAAATTCTTTACTTGAAAATTTCTTATATTGGTATAAGTACGTCAACGACATTTTAGTGTGCTTTGTGGGAACTGGAAGACAATTAGAAAGGTTCTTCGACTTTATCACCCTTCACAAAAGAAATGGAAACAGATAATTCTATAAACTTTTTATAGACCTGACTATAACAAAAATCAGTAATGAACATAACTTTTGTATTTTCCATAAACCCTTATATACAGATATCACAATACACAATATCTCAACACATCCATACCAACATAAATTAGCCGTATATAACAGTAGATTTATCAATAATCCTCTTTCAGAGGAAAATTTCAATAAACATTGAATATAATCATAAAACTTTATGGATAATATTCTTTCAAGAAAACTATACGAAAAATGTTTCCTACTCAAGACGAAAAACATGATTTCAAAGTTATTACATATTTAGACTATCCTACCGAAAAAAATTATACTTTCTTGCGTAAGAACAACATCAATATCAATAAAAGAGATCATTTATTAGGAACAATAAAGATAAAACTGAGAAATCTGGAGTATACAGAGTGATTCAAAATTCAGAATCAAGATTTCAGAAGCGTATTTTTTAGGTCAAAATAAGATTTTTTTTTCCATAAACATGAGCCCGCAAACGCTTCGTTACCAATCTACAGAGCGTTAAAGTTTTAAGATTTTTTATCTTTTTCTTCTAGCTCTTTTAGTTTTCGCGATATGTATTAAGATCAAATTGGAAACATAGGTTACGTTTCAGGGTTTACATCATCCAGTATACCGAGTGATTGTAAGACCTTTTTCACCCCATAAACTTTTTTGTAGTGTGCCGCTGGTGAATTCTAACATATCTAATGGATTTCTTGTTTCGTTTGTAAATTTTATGGTCGCGTGTAATTTTTGGAATTCGCTACATTCAATTGAAATTTTCAACAAAAGGTGGAATCTATTATGACAATGAAAACAAAAAACGCTACTTATTTGGTTCGTGATCTGAATTACAAGTTTCCTCAAACATTGCGTTAAAAATAAGAAACCTAACAAACCTTGACTTTTTATAAAAGGTGATGGAAATATCCTCCTTTTTCTGCGATACAACATTCCATTCTTCCATTCTCACAGTCTGCCGTACGCGTTCCTTAAATTCCGGGAGTGTTTCTTACGTAGTGGAAGGCATCCATAACTCGTTCAGTAAGAATTTCGATGGAAGGCACTGGTTCTGCACCATAAACTGGGCCCTTTACATGTCCCCATAAAAAGAAGTCCTGCGGGTTGCAATCTGGGGACCGTGGGGGCCAAGCAATTGGACCCGCCAATCCACTGTATCTAAATACACTAATATCTAAATAACCGCGGACGATGACTCGAAAATGAGGGGGCGGGGGCATCATGCATAAACCACATTTGTTGACGAACTTGTAAAGGCACGTCCTCCACTAATGCAGGCCATTCTTTCTGTAGGAAGTTTAATGTTCGCGGTAATGTTTACGCTGAACTGGTCCTGGTGTCGAGATTGTCGGATCATGTGTGGATTTTCTAGTGCCCAAATATGAACGTTGTGGTAACTCACTACTCCGTCGCATGTGAAGTGAGCTTCGTCGGTAAAAAGGATACAAGATAAGAATGCAGGATCCCCAGTACAGCTGCGCAGTATCCATCGGGAGAACTGCAAGCGCCGTGGAAAATTTCGCGAAAGCAAACCTTGGACGCGCTGAATATGATATGGGTATAGCATGTTTTTGTGTGAAACCGTCCAGACAGTTGAATGGGAAAGATCCAAATCCCATGCTATTCGTCGAACACTCTTACCAGGATTTCCATCGGTCTGCCAGCATCATGCCTTGGAGTCTGAAATCTGCCGTATTTCCGAAGGTGTTGATGAGAATTTTTTTAAGTTCTATAGTTGGGAACCCGGCGATTAGGAAATCTTAGCGCGTACAACCTCTGAGCTTCAAGTCCATTACCATTAGCCAATAAACAAAATGGATGTCAGCCAGATATTCAAATGAATATGGTTCATTTTCCATTTCAATGTTAAACAAATACACGATGAGACATCCACCAAATTCCAAATAACGTCACATGCTTCAAAACAAACCTAAATGTCAAAATGAAAATAGCAGTCAAAGCCCACTAATTCTCGTTTTCATTGTTTTGTTTAATTTTTTTGATAACGGTCGCAGATGCGTGAAAATTGCAGGAAACAAAAAAATATATAAACAAAACAAATAATCCATTTTATATGTTAGAATCCACCCCTGAAAAAATATCTCCCTGTAGATTCTCACAATCGCTCGATATACTGGATGATGTAAACCCTAAAACGTAACCTATGATTCAAATTTGATCTTATTATCGCAAAAACTGAAAGAGCTATGGAGAATAAAATTATAAAAACTTGAAACTTTAACGCTCTGTAGATCGGTAACGAAGCGTTTGCGGACACATGTTCATGAGAAAATGAGAAAAAAAGGACTCATTTTGACCCGAAAAATACGCCCCCGAAATTTCCATACTGAATTTTGAATTTAGAAAAAATTAACTTGTGGCTCTTGTGTAAGTTTTAACATGGCCAAAACAGACAGAACATTTGAAAAACTATTATCAGAACATAGGAAATGTTTCGTCAATGAAAAAACAAATTCAACTTCTGCTACTGATTGAAAAACATAATTTTGTTAACGATTTCGAAATATTACATATAGAAAAGAAAGTTTATAAACTCGAACTGTAGAAAGTTCAGAAATTAATGAATGCAAAACGTTGTAAGATTTGCTCAATGACCGGATCAACTCGAATAATTCTTCATTGTTGAATTTGTTTTACTGAAGATTAAACAGGTAATGGATTTAATTCCCGTTCTACTTAGTTTCAGTCCTAATAATCACCTATCGGATAATTCGTAATATCCTTTCAATTCTCGAACAGATTCATGTACCTTCTACTACCTACCTTGATTATTCAATGTAGATATACCTTGATTATTCAATGTAGATACATAGTGATTGTGGAGTTAGTATTATCTCCACTTGAAGAAACTATGTATATCGAAAAACGTGTCGTGGTTTTGTTAACACAGTTCAGTGAAAACCATTTAGTGAGGTGAGTGTCTTTTGTTCACTTGGAAGTAAGATATTTCAAATGATCTGGAAAAGTCGATAAAATACTTCTTAAATTTATTATATGTATTTCAGCGTGACTCAAAAATAAATCGAGTACAACACTGGATTCTTTTTTGCTCTTAGAGAGAAAAACCAATATACAGCTAAAACAGTAGTTTCGAGATCTATAAACAACAAAGACTATTCATTTACTCTTGGTATCTCTACAAACAAATCGAATCGTCACATTCTTCGAATGAGAGCCTATTGATCGGAACAATGTATTTTATGTTTTTCTGTTTTCAAATATCCAATAATATCAGATTGTTATGGTAAGGTTTTTCTACAAAGCGTTGATTTTAAGTGGTTAGTTTATGTCCATTTCTATCAAGACCAAAACTTCTTTTATTATTTTAATTAGATCATTCTAGATCGATGATGAAATATGAGAATTGATTATAATTCAGCATCTGCCTACTAGTGCTGCCAAGGTTGATATGTTAATGGTTTCAATAATGAATTATAATGAATAATAATTTTATAAATTTGGAAGCCAAATCCGGTAAGATTCATAAATATTCAGAAATCTTTGACTATACCCATTAGAAACAAATAAAATTGCCTTGAATCCAATTTTCTCATTTGAAATGATAAAATACAGATATTTTATGTTCTACTTTTATAAACATTGGAATAATTCTAAAACATAAGAACACCTTGACACTTTTTTTGGGATTATAACCTCCCACAATCTGAAAACAATTTCAAGGATAATTTATGCCTAATTAATATGAACTTCATTGAACTCTGAATGGATTCTCATCTATTTCAACTAGTTATTGTTATTGTATATCTGTTTTTAATCTGATTTGTACACTGATCTTAGTGAAAATTCCTTACTCACTCCCATTGTAGCTTTTATAAACAAATGACTAGCCGGAGCATAATAGCGAAAAAAATAAATGAAATTTGAGAAATCTTGCCTCTAAAAAATCCCATTACATCGGTCGAGATTATTTGGAATGGACAAGAAACTTTCTATTATGTACCCATCAAAGCATAAGGTTGAAAGTTTTGCATTTTTTGTTCTTGACAAATCTTACATGATCGTATATACTTAAAAATGTCTAATTCAATTTTCGGCCAGTAGTAATACTCAGATACCCTTTTCCAGGTTTTAAAGAATTACCAGAATTGTATGCCGCAGATCGGTTGTCAAAGTCATATACAAAAAATAAAAAGCACTATGATCTCCGTAGGAGAGAAATAATTTTCAAAGTCGGAGATAAGGTTTGGAAAAAATAAAGTCCTTTCTGATGCTGCGAATGAGTTTTCGGCGAAATTAGCTCCACGTTTCGTTTTATGCAGGTCATGGAAGTACGTTCAAAGCTAGCATATGAATTAGACAATATGGGTGGGTCTGATGCTGGAGTATGGCATGTTCAAAGGTTGAAACCATATTGGGGATCGAGTTCTGATCACGGAACACTAAACAGTAATGTTTAGATTTGAAAAGTTTAGTAACCCTGGTACAGGTTTTCAAGGACTGTTTCAGATATAACGTAGATCTATGCCTAATCACGGGCATATTATCTACAGTATATGGAACTTTGGTGTTTCTTTTATTCAGTCAGAGTGAGTTTTGATTTATTCAAAATAGGAGCTTTTGAATTTACGGGGATTTTCTGTTATAATAGTCTTTCCGTGGAATTTTGACATAAATGCGGGATGACAGTTTCTAATTTGGGAAGACATTTGAAGGAGTTTGTTCAAAAACAATCCCAAATACAGGGTGTTCATATGGTCGACCAGCATTTAAATATCGTATATATCTATCTATATATATATATATATATATATTTACAACATTTATTTGAAATAAATACACAGTATTGATTTATGAACTCCACCTAACTGAATTCCAAATTCTAGATGATAACGTTAGGGAACGGGTTAATGAAATAAAACAAAAAGTTTTTGAAACAAAAAAAGAAATTCAACTCATTTTACAAAAACCATAGAAAAACTCAAAACAGTTTTCAAAGTTCTAAAAAACATTCTGAACATAAGTTTTTCAGTAGATTCGTTAACCAATCCAAAACAGATTTTATTTCACACGAAAAAATATTGATTGCAAAAGGTTTCAACTATGTATGTATAAAGCAATGAGAATTTCATATGCAGGTTACGTTCGGGATAACTTTAGGAACTCTTGTTCTTGTTACATTCGGGAAGGAACTTGCAATAAGTTGGAACATGGCAAATGAAATGTGAGAACTCCAAGATTTCTTCTGGGGACACCAGTGAGAATTTCGTTAAGTTACATCACATAGCGATCACCAAGACGTCGCAATAGGATTTCGCATTAGATCCCAATTATAATCTCTCAGAGATCTCGCAGAGAGATCCGTGTTCCCTATATATATATATATATATATATATATATATATATATATATATATAAATATATTTTTTTCTTCTTGTATTCTTGAACCATATATATTATATTTCTGTAATTTTTTTTTTTTGTTTTTTTTTGGGTTTTGGTTCACTTATAGGAATAAAATGTGGATGCAAATTTGGTACTATTTCATATTGCAATTTATTTTTTTATATAGAAATTATAACGTTTCGCTTAAGTACTTAAGCTTCATCAGATATTGTATCTAAAAAGGGTGAGAGGTGTTAGATCGTTTTTCTTGTGAAAAAAGATTATGTGTTATTACCTGTCAGCACAAATTCGGTTGGGTTAGGTTCGATGTTTTTGGACCCACAAGGATTTTAGTGTAGTGGGTTTCTTTCTTTGGTTTATTCATTCTTGAATAGTATTGTTTTCACTGTGGTTGAGTAGTAAAAAAAATAAACCAATTTTTTCGTTTATCATCAGATAGTTTGGCATTTTTCTGTTTTTCGATATTTAATATAGGAACGTTTGACATTGACACAAAAGACAACGAATGTCGTATCTCGAAATGGTTTTAGGGATTTCGTAGTTTAGTATTGTCATCTATCTTTCCTATTGGAACTAACTCAATAGTGTATTATGATGAGTATATATTGTGATAGAAGTTCCGACTGGTGTTTTAATTTGATATGAAGGAGTTGGTGGTGTTGTTTTTTATTTTATAGTCTGTACTTTGAAAACCAACATCACGATATATCGTATTTCGATAGATGTAGATAATATATAGTAGCAAGGGGAGTAGACAGAAGTGGAATTTTGATTTAGATGATCTTGTGGTAAATTTTACTCAGTCCCTTAATATCCGTTTTATCATTTAAAGCATTTTGGTTCCGTTTATGTGGATCATCTCTAGAAATTCTCTTTTTTGGGTGTTTCTCTCTGTGGTAAGGATTTTAGTGTCATTATAGTTGAAAACATGGTTAGTAAATTTTTTATGTTTGTTTAGTGCTGTTGATGATTTTTTAATTAAATTTGGTATATAGTGAGTGTTTCTTTGTTTTTTGGATGAGGCTTTTTTGTTTTTAATTTAAGGTTACTTTTGTTTAAAGTGTTGTAACCTTTGTGGCCAATTTGTAAATTATAGGGTTTTGTTGCTTTGGAAAGTTGTTCAGAGAGTCCTTTTATGTATGGTAGTCCAAAGTGGAGATTTTTGGGCGAGTTTGAGGTTTCATTCTTTTTTTTATTGTAGTATTTATGGATTCTGCTTTTGAATAGTTTGTTAATCAATGATGGTGGGTAGTTGTTGTTTTCAAGTGCATTTTTGGCTTTTTTTATAGCATCAGGTCTGAATTCTGGATCTGACAGTGAGATAGCACGATCAGCTAGGCCGATTATGACCGATTTTTTTTGCGATAAGGGGTGGTGAGAATTATAGTTCACATATCTGCCAGACCATGTGCTTTTTGTATACCAACTAGTTCTCGATGACTGCATTCTAGTAATACCTCAGGGAAAAGCAATCCACGTCAAAGACACCTTCGAATCCTTCCATACCAAATTAAAATTTACAATCGAACTAGAAAATAATAAAAAAATCAACTTCCTAGATTTGACATTATTCCGGACTAACAACACCTTGAGAACTAGTTGGTATACAAAAAGCACATTGTCTGGCAGATATGTGAACTATAATTCTCACCACCCCTTATCGCAAAAAAAATCGGTCATAATCGGCCTCGCTGATCGTGCTATCTCACTGTCAGATCCAGAATTCAGACCTGATGCTATAAAAAAAGCCAAAAATGCACTTGAAAACAACAACTACCCACCATCATTGATTAACAAACTATTCAAAAGCAGAATCCATGAATACTACAATAAAAAAAGAATGAAACCTCAAACTCGCCCAAAAATCTCCACTTTGGACTACCATACATAAAAGGACTCTCTGAACAACTTTCCAAAGCAACAAAACCCTATAATTTACAAATTGGCCACAAAGGTTACAACACTTTAAACAAAAGTACCTTCTCTAAATTAAAAACGCCTAATCCAAAAAACAAAAAAACACACACTATATACCAAATACCTTGTAATGGCAACAATTGCAATGAAGTATATATCGGCCAAACGTCACAATACCTTGAAAGTAGAATAAATGGGCATAAATATACAAAAAGTGCATCAACAGCACTAAACAAACATAAAAAATTTACTAACCATGTTTTCAACTATAACGACACTAAAATCCTTACCACAGAGAGAAACACCCAAAAAAGAGAATTTCTAGAGATGATCCACATAAAACGGAACCAAAATGCTTTAAATGATAAAACGGATATTAAGGGACTGAGTAAAATTTACCACAAGATCATCTAAATCAAAATTCCACTTCTGTCTACTCCTCTTGCTACTATATATTATCTACATCTATCGAAATACGATATATCGTGATGTTGGTTTTCAAAGTACAGACTATAAAATAAAAAACAACACCACCAACTCCTTCATATCAAATTAAAACACCAGTCGAAACTTCTATCACAATATATACTCATCATAATACACTATTGAGTTAGTTCCAATAGGGAAGATAGATGACAATACTAAACTACGAAATCCCTAAAACCATCTTGAGATACGACATTCGTTGTCTTTTGTGTCAATGTCAAACGTTCCTATATTAAATATCGAAAAACAGAAAAATGCCAAACTATCTGATGATAAACGAAAAAATTGGTTTATTTTTTTTACTACTCAACCACAGTGAAAACAATACTATTCAAGAATGAATAAACCAAAGAAAGAAACCCACTACACTAAAATCATTGTGGGTCCAAAAACATCGAACCTAACCCAACCGAATTTGTGCTGACAGGTAATAACACATAATCTTTTTTCACAAGAAAAACGATCTAACACCTCTCACCCTTTTTAGATACAATATCTGATGAAGCTTAAGTACTTAAGCGAAACGTTATAATTTCTATATAAAAAAATAAATTGCAATATGAAATAGTACCAAATTTGCATCCACGTTTTATTCCTATAAGTGAACCAAAACCCAAAAAAAAAAAAATTACAGAAATATATAAATATATATATATATATATATATATATATATATATATATATCCTTGCACTTCTTCACCGTACTGATGAGGGCCGAGAGCCCGAAACACGTGTCTACGGTTAACACTTCTCACTGAGGGCTATGTCCGTTAAATTTCTTCCGTTTTGTTTACCAATCCCCTCGATATTCTTTCCATTCATATATATATATATATATATATATATATATAGTTCCACGGGTTTCTGCCCGAGTTCTGTGTTCTTGGTCCTCGAAAGGTCCGATTTCGCGCCGTTTCAGCATATTTGCCATATTCAAGTGATGTCTAGAAATTCGATTGTTTCGAACTCGACTGATGTTTTTGTGTTGTGCTCCTCAATTTGTAATGGTGGTTAGTCGATTGCGCACGATCGTCACGATCAGTTTCCTTCGTTCGTATCCTTTTCGTGTGATGCCGGAAGAGGTCGTTGTTGGATGCGCTGTTGCCAGGTTGCCATGGGTGTTGCTGGGTAAGCTGTCTGCTGAAAGCCTCGATGTTCCATCTCCGTTGAAATTTTGTTGTTGATCAATTCGTCAGTGGATCAAGATATATCTCCATATGGTTGGTAGTCTTCGACTGTCATCCCGTTTTTCGATTTCGATGGCTTCTCTCATTGTTCTTGAGTGGAAATTCTCATCACTTGCCAATGTCCGAGTGTCACTAAAGTTCATGCTGTGTCCTGTTGTTAGTACATATTGAAATAGTGACGATGTAGTCTCCTTGTTTCATATAAAAAATGTGTGTTCTTCTCAACGGATGTTGATTCTTCTGTTTGTTTGGCCAAGGTACGTCTTTTCACAATTTGCTCCTAGTACTTCATAGACTCTTTGACACTCTAGTAGTATACGGTCTTTGGGATTTCTGAGGGCAGATTTTATTGTATGGTCTGTTGTGGGGATATTGTATGGGTAAAGAATTCTGCCAATTTTTTGCATTGTTAATAATGTTTTGCCAGTCGGTGGTTCCTGAACCTCTCGTTGTTTATTTTTGACTCTAGATACTTTGCTGCTTTGATAGTTATCTCGGAGTATCCATTCATCTGGAGGGTCGTTTTGATATTATTCAACTCCTCTTTTATGTGGTCGTGTTATTAGTGTCGTTGACACTGAGTGGATTTGTTGTGGGTGGTAATAAGAATTCATGTTCAGGTATCGAATGGTATGAGTTTCCTTGCGATATACTGTGTGACCCAGGGTGCCATCGGGTTTCTTCATGATCAAAACGTCTTGAAAGGCCAATTTGTTTTCTTCTTTTGCTTCCAAAGTGAATTTTGTTTGCGGATGAATTCCATTAAGGTGGTTGAAGAATGTCGATAGATTCTGATGTCCATGTGGCCAAATCACAAAAATGTCATCAACATATATTAGCTGAAGTTTTGGTTTTGAACTCGATGTTGCAAGTGCTTTTTCTTCCACTTCTTTCATAAAAAGGTTTGCGATGACTGGTAATAGTGGTGATCCCATTGGTGCTCCCTCTACTTGTCTGTATCGTTGGTTATCATAAATGAAATAGGTGTTTTGAATGCAGTGAGTCGCCAAAGTGATTATGTGTTCTTGTTTCTGATTATTTTCAGAGCTTCTTGAGTAGGTACATGTGTGAATGATGATGGAACATCGAAGTTTACTAAAATGCCATCTGGTTGGATGGTCTGTGACCTCAAACTTTCTATCAAGTGATCCGAATTTCGCATGTGTGATTTGTCCTTCTCTGCATGAGGTTGTAGTATTTTAGCAAGGTAGTATCTCACAAGTTGATGTACTGGTGATCCCATAGAGCTGACAATCGGCCTGAGAGGTGTCTCCTATATATAGTTTTCAACTATATATTCGATATTCCTCCCTTTCATCATTTTAATCCTGGACTCAGATGTCACGTGGGTAGCTATAGCTGCCTCCATGGTGACGTCGGTTGTTGCCCTGGAATGCTGGGTCTGCTAACCGAAACCACAAATGTACGGCTGGTTTCTGTTTGTCGACGCCGTTGATTTGTCATTCACTACCAAGTGTCTACGGTAAACACTATTTTTTGAGGGCTATGTCCATTAAATTTCTAACACTCCCCTCGATATTCGTTCCTTTCATCTATATATATATATATATATATATATATATATATAGATATATATATATATATATATTGATCTTCATTTTTTTTCTTTTGTATCACTATGTTAAACATCATTGAAATCAACATCAACAAAGTTTCTCCCTGATGATGGAAATAAACATTTCCGAAAGCTTGGATAAACCTTAAAGAGATTACTTTTTCATTGCTGCTTACCCCAATCTCCTTACTTCTATATATATATATATATATATATATATATAAATATATATATATATATATATATATATATATATATATATATATATATCACTGTGTCCGTAAAGTATGGAACAAATTCATTTTTAGCTAAACAGGTCATTTTAAGAAATAATCCTGAAACACTTCGATTTTTGATGTTAATTTACCGTATTTTAAAATAATAATCTAATATACAGGGTGAATTACGTTCGAGTAATGACGTCATCGTCATTTTTTTTAATGGAACACCCCCATTATGTCTCAATTTTCGGATTACTCTAGCTGAGCTGATTCCAAAAATGTATCACATGTTGATTCCAATTGGTACAGGGTGGACAAAAATATAATAGTTTTGTGTGTGCTCATAAAATAACGCGTAACATTCTTTATTAGGTAAATTAACAATATTATCAAAAATACTTATTGTCTAGCGGGCAGAATATGCTGGAATACATGACTTTATGAATGTTCGAACTGCAGCCCTTGCTGTATTTGACAGTAACCCAAACGGTGTACAAATTCTTGTTGAACCTTGTGTATGGTTTCTTGCGTAATATTGTTTATTTCTGTTCGAATTTTGTCTTGTACATCTGCAATATTTGCTGGTTTCGTTCTATAAATAACATTCTTCAGATGGCTCCACAGAAAATAATCCAAAGGATTTAAATCTGGTGACCTCTCTGGCCATTCAGTGGGTCCACGTCTACCAATCCACCTGTTCGGAAAAATTTCATCTAGGTACCTTCTAACATCTACAGCATAATGTGGAGGTGCACCATCCATGAACTTTCATCGAAACCTCCAGGATTTCGTCTGCTGGGAAACAAATTACGTAAAGTAGGTACGAGATACCCCCTTAAAAACTCAAGGTACGTTGCCCCGTTTAAATTACCTTCGAAAAAGTAGGGTCCGATGATTCGATTTCGTACAATTCCAGCCCATACATTTATCTTTTGAGGGTATTGTGTATGATGCTCACGCATCCAGTGGGGGTTTTCTTTTGCCCAGTATCTACAATTCTGACGGTTAACCTCACCATTCATCAGAAAAAATAATGTTTTGTATCAAGAGAGGGTCTCGGTGACATTTATCCACAATTTCTTCGCAAAATTAGAGTCTTCTATCGGGATCATCTTCGTTTAATTCTTGCACAAGTTTGATTTTATGAGGATGCCATTTTTCAAGCTTCAATAGTTTGTGTACCGTTGATTTGCTAACACCGATATAGCGACTAACTTTAGTTAGTTAGTTAAGTGTGCGCATCTTCTTTAAAACTCAGTAAAACATCTAATGCTGTATCAGCATTTGCAGGGGACGACCTGATTTGCGTACATTTTCAACATTACCAATTTCTCGAAATTTCGTTTCAATCTTACTGACTGTTGAACGCGTTATAGGTCTTTCTGGATATTTATCATTAAACAAATTGCACACTTCCATCTGAGTTCGCGATCTGTCTCCATACCCAATCACCATAAGTATTTCAATTCTTTGTTTTACACTTAACTCCATTTCTACTTCCAATTAAATCTAAGCAATCATTCGAATATTCACGAATATCAAAAATATTGTAGTACTAAACTGCCACTGAACATCAATAAATTACTAAACAAATAATGACATTTCCCAAAAAAGTAGACGACTATGTTTTTTATAAATAGATAAGAAATATTTTTTGTCATATTCTGTCTGCTAGACCACAAGTACCAAACATGTTTGGAAACAGCTCATTTTTATTAGTCTAAACATGTAGCAAACTACGGGGTGTTACATTCAAACCAATTGCCGCTAGACAATGAGTATTTTTGATAATATTGTTAATTTACCTAATAAAGAATGTTACGCGTTACTTTATGAGCACACACAAAACTATTGTATTTTTGTCCACCCTGTACCAATTGGAATCAACATGTGATACATTTTTGGAATCAGCTCAGCTAGAGTAATCCGAAAATTGAGACAAAATGGGGGTGTTCCAATTTTTCGAATATTGCATAAAATAATATAAAAAAGTTTAGGATTATTTTTAAAAACTTTTAGCTAAAAATGAATTTGTTCCATACTTTACGGACACAGTTATATATATATATATATATATATATATAAATATAAATATATATATATAAATATATATATATATATATATATAAAAAAAAATATATATATATATATATATATAGTCTGAGAAATTCTTTGGGACAGCAGCAAACGCAAATGTACTCTTATAACATTATATTTCCAATATTTCGACAATGAATATTGTCATCATCAGGGAGCTACAAAGGTGAAACTACTATAGTATGTGGATAATTATAAAAATAAACTTTACTTACAATGTTAGTAAGAATGGTCGTTTTTCGGTGAAATACAATATATATATATATATAAATATATATATATATATATATATATATATATATATATATATATATATATATATATATATATATATATATATATATATATATATATATATATATATAATATATATATATATATATATATATATATATATATATAATTGGACAAATTATTAAATTAAAGAAAAAAAACATACTCAAGTGGGAGTCGAACCCACGACCTTCTCATCTCTAGTCAGATGCTCCACCAACTGAGCTATTCGAGGACATAGGAATTGACGTACATCCGCGAATCTTTTCTTCCCATAATTTGATGTTAGAATGAACTAGAGATGCGAAGGTCGTGGGTTCGACTCCCACTTGAGGATGGTTTTTTCTTCAATTTAATAATTTGTCCAATATGCCACAATTTCCTTATCTATGTATTTCTCTCGGGCGCAATTTTCCACTTTCGTATTATATATTTGGCAAAATCTTATCAGTGGTTGGAATTCATCTTCCTCAATCTTTTATTGAAATCGTCACGTCGACGATGATGTAAGAGTGATAGGTATCGGGTCTTGATGACCATTGATAAGTACTTTCGATCTTCTATTCATTCTAACAATAACATTAAATTATGGGAAAAAATAAGCATCACTATTTATTCAGTGTAGAAATTACCTAATTGGATGAAATTTAAATTAGGTATGAAGTTATAGATGTTAACATTTTTAGCATCTGGGAGAAAGAGAGAGTAACAAAAATAAGAGAATCCAATATGCGTGGAAAATGAAACGCATCTCTACCCTCAAACATCATAAAGAAAATACTCTGAATCAGAAGAATCATTCAGGTTTATGATTACGGGTTGAATGGATGGCAAAAGGGAATATTCACATTCTTTTGAAATCACATGTAAAATACAATCTGCCCAAAGATCTGTATATTCCTCGCTTAATATTCTCCTAAGGTTCACTTGATTATATTTTCTCAATTGGTATTTTATAAATGCCAAAATAATGAGAATGAAAACACAATAAAGGAGATCAGCTCAGAAGTGTATGACCAGAATTCTCACAAAGTTCGTAAATGATATATTCCTCTGTGAAATTTTGATTTTTAATATTTAAATTTTCAAAAGCCATAAATTTCAAAATGTTCTCATTTTGTCGCTTTCTAGGGAACTTTTAACTTTTGACGTGTCACAAAAACAGATTTTGGTGGTATATTTGGTATAGTATATCTATTTCCAGTTGGATGGGCTGATAAACCCGAGCAAAACAAGATAGGATTTGCCGCTTTGACCGAACATGTCGGAGGCGGAGCTTTATTATTTTACTTCAGATGTAGCTTTGCCTATTTTTGTTCACATATGTTTATTCGAAGTCAGTTGAATGTGCCAAAAAAAATCATAATGGAACTGAATTTCCAATAATTTGTTGTTTTGATTTCCCATTATTTTTTTTCATATTTTTTTTTTCTGCATATATTATGACTGAGTTATTCAAGATCTTTGTTATAAAAAGTATCAGAGAAGTGTAGAAAAAAATAACAAAACATCACCACTGTTTATGAAGTTCTGAAGAATGATAATAATAATGTATGCAAAATGAAATCTGTCCCTAGATCTTTATATTCTTCACTTAATATTCTATTCACGTTTTCTACCCCTTCACCACTTACATTTCGGACATTGATTGGATTTTCTCAATTGTTTTTTTATAAATGCCCAAACTAGTTCTATGGAGTTGAAAACCCAATGATAAGGAGATATGACCAGAATTTCTACAAAGTTCGTCAATAACTTTTTTTTTTCGAAATTCAGATTTTTTAAAGTTATAATAATTAATACCTCTTTCGTAGCCTTTCGCGAAATATTCTGATTTTTAGAAGCCATAAATTTCAAAATGTCATCTTGTGTTCCTGCGGTGCAAAACCATACGGATGATTTATACGAAAAAACCATCGCATGTGCTTCTTGTTACGTTGGCAACATTTTCTCGAAATAATTCAAGGCAAATATTTGGACGCACAAGAAATCAACATATCCTATTTCACACTTTATATCTGTCTGGAAACAGCTTTTT
Organism: Gonioctena quinquepunctata; assembly: GCA_018342105.1. Lineage (NCBI taxonomy): Eukaryota > Metazoa > Arthropoda > Insecta > Coleoptera > Chrysomelidae > Gonioctena > Gonioctena quinquepunctata. The sequence continues at coordinate 34,753 of JAFIRS010002503.1, forward strand.
AACATCAATTTCAAATTAGGGAAAAAATTATATTGAAAAATATGCGCTCAGAAATTCCAAAGATGTTGGACTATTTTTTTACTACAAATGTATCTTATGCAGAAATATAATCAATGATCAACAAGGTGGCTTCATTCAGGAAAGGTCAACAAATACTAACTAACTATCATTACTGTATCAGAACTATATTCTAAAAATGTGAGTATAAATCTCAGTTTAACAGTATCTACACTGTCTTCTCTGAAGCCTTTGATAGAGACAACCATGACACTTGGTTTCAATGGATAGTTGATCTGTTGGATGATCAGTTTCTACATTGATTACATATTGGTTATTAATTGATGAATGAAGATGATTCCAAGACACCGTGGATCTTAACCCATTATTCAACGGCACTAAATCAATCACAGATTCATAATTTTCAGGATCCACGGGAACTGAGAGGTTTAGACTAATGTCGAAACATCAAATCTACCAAAAAATTTAACAAGAAGGATTTGCTTCATTCGACGTGTCATGGATTGGCGAAACTTGAACCAGGAACATTCATTCTCGAAAAATGTCTTTCTCGCCTATTCTACAAAACTCTCTGGGAAATATAAGTCATCATCGTTGTGGAAGATATATCATTCCATCAACTAAATCTGAAATTCAAAATGAATGAATAATGTAGTATCTATTATTTTCATAAATAAAATTTAGATTGCATTAAAACTCTGACTATCGTATAGTCGTAGAAAAAGTATAGTCTTCTACTCGCGTATAATTATTCTCTCCGATAATTCCGAATCTCACCTAGGGCTCGTTTCGAAACTTTCATCCTCAAGAATGATAGCTATCATTATACGCTCATTGAAGAATATACTATTATCAACTACCAATATGGATAACACTCCATAAGACGCCATGTTAACAAACTCAAGTCCCGAAAATCAGTCTGTCCTTTTTTATGCGAACGCTTGAAAACCACTACGCATGCACTACTTTTGAATTACGACTAATGACAATTATTCAAGGTTAGAATATTTATACGTGAAAATAAATATCATAATTTTGAGGTCATGTTAACATAATGAGAATTTGCAACGAATGAGATGAGCTTGTCATACTCCAACATTTATTTACGTGAAATAATGACTACTAGAACGAGATGGACGAAAAAAATCGCGTCTTTGATGAAGAACGTGTTTGTTTCTTCGCGCATGCGCATTTACATTTAGAGCCCGATTTTGAAAATCAGTGTTCGATTGTTTTGGCTTCACATAGGCTATCCTTTTAATCAATATTTGAAGTTAATAAATATATGCTGGAGGTATCCTTCGGAGTACCACAAGGCTCGCTCGCTGGACTGCTCGCTTGCTGGACTACTTCTATTTTACTCATTCATCAATGACATATCTCTTCCAATCAGAAATCCTCAATTTTATTATTTGCATATGATCTAAAGATATTCCATTCTGTGAACTCATGTCATGATGCCAACCTTTTACAAGATGATGTCGTTAACTAAATCAATTGGTGTCATCATAATTTGATTGAATTAAATTCCAAAAAGTGTTTGCGAATGGAAATATTCACCAACTTTTTATATGAAATTCTTGGTAATTAATTTTTACGAGTCAATTATATCAAGGACCTAGGAATAACATTTGAGAACAAACTCACTTTTGCCTACCACATTGATGAAATCTCTGCAGAGGCTTTTACAATGTTGGATTTTCAAAGTACGAAGAAATTAAACATTCATACTGTTGATAATCAAGATTGCAATCATTGCAAAATTTATTTTCTAGAATATGACCATGACGGGTCCGACATGTAGATTTGGAAGCGACATTGGAACCATTCACATACAGGTTTTCAATTCGAATGCACCTATGATCACCTTTCGTATTTCGATAGTCATCAAGGTTGGGATTCGATGGAATAGTTTGCAGAACGATTAAAATCGAATGCAAAATTAGTTCAAGCTGAAGTTTTCGATATCGTCCCCTTGTCTGACCATTTGCAAACCGACGACAAAATTCTGCTTGGCTAAAATAAATTCACCGAGGATATCATAACCTGAGCGCACTCTCAGTACATACCTAATTACAAAAAAGAACTGTACGGTTTCTATTTGCTTGGTTGAGGCAGCCATATCATCATTCAAAATATCGTGAAACGAGTCTAGGAAGTTTGTCACTAGTAAACAAACAAGGGAAAATAAATATCTCTCTCGATGAAACCAGGGCGCGGACATTCTGATTCAGTGACTCATTTACGGGTGCAAGTTTCAACGAATTGGTGTACACTTTCCACGTGGACTGCCAATAAAAACGACAAGTTCAACAAAATGTGTTTTTAGCGAAGCTTCTTCAAATCTCTTTCTCTATGCGTAGATGCCACATGTAGCATCTCAAGTGGTATATACCTATTTGCCAATCGCCAATCATGGCCCCCAGAACCGAAATATAGATATATATATATATATATATATATATATATATATATATATATATATACATATATATATGAATATATATATATATTTATATATATATATTTATATTTATATGTAGTGCCCTACAAATATACGTTTTTAGTTGCATTCTGTATGGAACAGGTTTCCAGGGAGATGAGATGGAGCAATTTCGTTAGATGATAGTTTTTTTATCAATAAAAATTACTTCAATCAAATTCGAATTTTTGGTAGTTTGAATAAACTACAAATTGGTGACCCCTGAAGTGAATATTTATTTCACGTTTAGAAAACATGGTAAGGTTACTGCAGAGCCTTGCACGGGATCAAATGGTAAAACTTCTCCAACACATTGGTATCAATCCAAGTGGAACTGTAGCCGATATGAAGATAATGCTGGAAGCTGAAATCCTCAAGAGATTCCCAAATATATCAAATCTTCAAGATTTCGATCTTACAGAACTGCTTCAAGACATTGGTAACCATCAAGAAGGAACCATTGAAACAGAAACTCGTCAAAATCTCACAAAAACATTAAGCAAGTTGGAAATTTCCTGCATTAAATTGATGGAGATAAATAACAAAAAAAATTGAATATCTTGAAAGTCTAATTAGTAAACAAGACCATTCAAATATGCAAGATGACTTCAACCGAAATAATGAACAGAGCAATTCTGTTGAGAACTTTCATAAAGAATCTGCGATTCGGGCAAAATCTGTAGTACTACCATCCTTTTGGAAAAATGAACCCGAGTTGTGGTTCAATGCCGTCGGTACGATTTTTGATCTGAATGGCATACATTCAGATGAAATCAGATGCGGAAAGGTATTAGCAATGTTAGACCTTAGTATTGCCAAAGAAAATTCGAGCCTATTCAGAATTCAACAAGGAAATTCTCCATATTCATATGAAGAGTTGAAAAACCAACTCATCAAAATGTACCAGATATCAGACGAAGAAAAAATGACGAAATTATTCAGGGAATGTCAACTTGGAGAAACAAAACCTAGCCAACTATACCGAGAGATGAAAGATCTTGCTTCTGGACAAATGACAACCAATTTCGTTTTGTTGGCTTGACTGAAGAAACTACCTAGTACAACAGAACAACTCATTCGTGCTTTCCTTGAGAAACTGCCAGAAGAAGAACTGGCAATATGGCCGATGGAATGATGAAAGAAACAAGTTCAGAGGTTTGTGCTGTCCAATCTAGCAGAGAAAAAAGTAGCCTGGAAACAAAAATTTAACAACTGATCCAAAAGCTAGACGAAACCATTTCAAGAAGGAAAAGCAGGTCTTCTGAACAGAACTGGAATCGGTCGAGATCTAGATTCAGATCGAAATCAAGAGTTCGAGAATCAAACCCAAGTGAAAAATATTGTTATTATCACAGGTGTTTCGGTAGTTCGGCTAGAAAATGCATCAAACCTTGCACCTTTGATGAAAAATCTTCGGAAAACTCGCAGGCCAATCGTTATTGACGACGTGCGAGGATGGCCCCAAAGAAAGTCGTCTGATAATTTCTGATCCCAAATCAAAGATTGAATTTTCAATTGACACAGGTGCAGACGTTGGATCAGCGTTCACCAATATTTGGAAATACCCTATATGCCGCCAATGGTTCGAAAATAGCAACATTTGGAGAGAAAGTTTTAACTGTGACATTAGGTTTGAGGAGACGATTCGACTGGACATTCATTGTAGCAGACGTAGACAGAGCAATTATTGGAGCAGATTTTTTAGAAAAATTCGGTTTATTAGTGGATTCATTCGATGGAAGGCTGGTTGATACCAACACAAATTTAGTGAAAAATTGTGAAATTTAACTAGTGGAAAATTGTAGTATCAAAACAATAAATATTAGTTGTCCATATCATCGACTTTTAAACATATTTCCCAATTTGACAAAAAATTCCTTCAATAGGCCAATAAACAGACAAATGTGGTGCATCAAATTATAACTAAGGAACCAAAATTAAGTTCGTAGACTCAACCCCGAGAAACTGTATGCTGCAAAGAAGGAATTCGAATATCTAATGGAACAAGGCATTATTAGACCATCTAGAAGTCCCTGGGCTAGTCATTTGCACATAGTCCGCAAATCAAATGGTTAATGGAGACCATGTGGGGATTATAGATCATCAAACTCAAAAACAATCCCAGACAGGTATCCCTTACCAAACATTAAAGACTTCACCTTTCATTTGGAGGGTAAAGAAATATTCTCAAAAATCGACTTGGTTAAAACGTACCACCAGATTCCGATGGCACCAGAAAATATTGAAAAAACCGCAATCATTACACCTTTCGGATTGTTTGAATACCTTTCTATGCCTTTTGGCCTCAAAAATGCAGCCCAGACATGCCAAAGATACGTTTACCAAATCACAAAAGGTCTTGATTACTATTTTCCGTATTTGGATGATTTCCTAATCGCCTCAGAAACTGAAGAAAAACACAAAGAACATCTGAAATTATTGTTCGAAAGACTGGAAAATCACAGACTTGTAATCAATACAGAAAAAAGTGAATTTGGTAAAAAAAGTATAGAATTTTTAGGATACTTAGTTACGAGAGATGGCATCAAACCAACTGAAAGAAAGACTCAAGGGATTCTGGATTATACAAAACCGGAAGATTTGAATGGTTTGAGGCGATTCCTTGGTATGGTGAATTTTTACAGAACATCAATTCCTAATCGTGCTGAAATTCAAGCCCCACTAATTGATTTTCTGAAAGGAACTACCAAGAAAAATGGAAAACTCAATTGGACTTCACTACAAGAAAAAGCGTTTTCTAGAATGAAAGAGGCAATATCTGATATAACCATATTGACTGATCCGTCAACATCAAGTCCCTTAGCCTTAATGGTTGACGCATCGAATGGATCTATTGGCGCAGCAATAAATCAGTTGGAAGAAGATACTTGGAAACCTCTTGGATTCTTTCCTTGAAAACTGAGAAATTCCCAGAAGAAATACAGCACTTACGACCAGCAACTACTAGCTATTCACGAAGCAATCAAATATTTTCGATATATGTTAGAAGGACAAGAGTTTATCATTTATACCGATCACAAACCAATCACATTCGCTTTTGAAAAGAATTCTGAAACATCTTCACCAAGACAAACTCGATACCTGGACTATATAAGTCAGTTTTCCACAGATATACGCCATATTTCTGGATACAAAAACGTGGTAGCTGACGCCCTATCTATAAATTTGGAAAGTACAACAGACTTCACAACCTGGGAAAAAACAAAGCAATGATACTCAATTACAAAAATTACTACACGGAAACACTTCACTTGTGTTGAAGAAAATGAACATTCCCGATACCAATTTCAACATCACCTGCGATATTTCAACAAATAATATTAGACCATATGTTCCCGAATCTTTCAGGAAAAAAATATTCAATAAAATTCACAGTATGTCACATCCAGGCGTGAAGGCAACGTCAAAAATGGTTAAGGGTAAATTTGTTTGGACGAATATGAACAAACATATTAAGAAATGGGTGCAATGTTGTATTCTATGCCAGAGATCGAAGATAACCAGGCATAATATGAGTCCGACGGGATATTTTAGGATACCAGATACAAGATTTGAACATGACAATATCGATTTAGTTGGTCCACTTCCCACCTCCAATGGATATTCTTACTGTCTCACCTGCATTGACAGATACTCGAGATGGGTTGAAGCTCTACCAATCCAAGACATAACAGCTGAAACAGTTGCTAAATAATTCTACCGAGGGTGGATTAGTCGATTTGGGATACCATCCAAGGTGATAACTGATCAAGGAAGACAGTTTGAAAGTGCACTTTTCAAAGAATTTTAAAAAATCATGGGCTTTCAACACATACGAACTACACTTCACCACCCGAGCTCTAATGGAATGATCGAGATATTTCATAGGACAATGAAAGCAGCACTGAAAAGTTATCCACCCGAAAAGTGGTCAGAACATATATCAACTGTTGTATATGGTCTTAGAGTGACTCCCAAGGAAGACTTGGATGGTTTGAGTAGTGCTGGAATACTTTATGGATCTACTCTACGTGTACCAGGAGATATTGCCATTACAAATTCAAATGAAAAGTTGTCTCATCAGGATTTTTTTAAAACATTACAAGAGTCCATGGGAAATATGAAGAGTAGAGATCAAGCCACCCATCATGGAGAGAAGAAGATGTTTGTACATAAAGATATGAGGAGTACTTTCCATGTATTTATGAGAACAGATAGCATTGAAAAACCACTACAAACTCCATACTCTGGACCCTATAAAGTTCTGGAAAGAACTTAAGAATACTACGGAATTCTAGTGAATGGGAAAAAGAAAAACATATTGTAACGTAAATAAACTTAACTTGGTTTTACTAATTTATTTCACACTTAATCTACAACTTAATTTATATTACTACGCCACTGTATAGCTCGATCGTATGGGCTCGTTCAGACTCCCCACTCCCTCTTGAGGGCTGTCTATTTATCTCCGATACAGCATTCTCGATGTTTTCAATTCTGGCGGTTGGTGCCCAGCATGTTCCAGTTATTTCCAATATCGACCGTTGTTATCTGCCGCGGTGTGACTGGATTGTTCTCGAATATCTCCGGGGATGACCTCATCGTTGTCGATGGCAACGCGTGAGGCGACAGGTCCGGCCTAGGTTCGTTATATTGCCCCCTTCTTAAAGACATTTCGTCCCGAAATTTCATCCTTGGAGTGTGACGATATCTGCATGACTCCCCATATCTGCACCGTGAAGTTCGATGGAAGTAACACTCCACGGTCTTCATGATCGGTCGTGGAAGAGGGTTACAGCAAACCAAAATCTTGACGCCGCTGGATCTGAATATCGCCTCCAGCATACTTCTTATGACTCTCCAGTCCAACCCATCAATACCACAGGACAATTTTGGAATTGCTAGATCCACCAGATTCTGGTCCACCATAGTATCTCTTAGTTTGGTGAGACTCTTCCAGACATCTTCATAGGACGGTTTATCTTGGGAATGCCTCTTGGTAACTAGGTAGTAGATGTTTCTCTGGCCTTTCTTCAACTGTAGCACCCCACCAACTTCTGGATTCTGCTCCCGCAGTGTTTGGAGTTGACCAAATTTCTTGGAGAACACTACGGCGATGCCCCTGGACATTCGAAGATCTTCTGCCACACAGTGCGCTAGTGCGTAGTCAGCAGGCACCTCGAAAGGTCTCGTGACTCCTCTCTAGTAACCCCATGTAGAACTTTCTGCCCGTTTGAATACAAGGACATAAACTTCTCGAACGTCATATCATCCTCCGGTGGCTTGAGGGTGCCAACTTGGTCATGGTTTCCAGCGTAAGGGGCCAACCTGTTGAAATGGACGACCCTTGGTTTCCCTCGGGGGCTACTTGTCAAGGCTTTTGGGCTTCCCCGGTTCCGCAACTTTGGTGATAGTCCACGACGGCGTTTGGGGTTGTACAGCCAAACCAGGTCATCAACCTTAAATCCTCCAGCGTCGGCCTTGATGTCATAGGTCTTCTTCATTTTATCGCTGGCACTCTGGATGTTCAACCGGACTCGTTCGTGGATGTCGTCCATTCTCTGCCGAAGTTTGCTGACGTAGTCCTCTCCCGCAGTGTCTTGTCCTAGCGGTATCCCAAACTTCAGGTCACAAGGCAGTCGCAGTTCTCAGCCCATTATAATACTAGCAGGAGTTTGACCGGTTGACTCGTGTACTGCGGATCGATAGGCCATCAGGAACAAGTGAAGATACTGGTCCCAGTCTCTTTGATGGTCAGAGACAACCTTGGACAAGTGGCGGTTGATCGTCCTGTTCATCCGTTCCACCATTCCATCGGACTGCGGATGTAGGGCCGTGGTTCTTGTCTTGCGGATGTTCAGCAGTAGACATATTTCTTGGAAAAGGTTGGATTCGAAATTTCTGCCTTGATCCGAGTGCAGCTCCATTAGAATACCGAATCGACATATCCACTCTTTCACCAAGACGTCGGCGACGGTGATGGCTTCCTGGTTGGGCAGGGCATAGGCTTCCGCCCACTTACTGAAGTAGTCCATTGCCACAAGGATGTATTTATTCCCGTGGTCGGATACGGGAAACGGGCCGGCGATGTCAATGGCGATTCTCTCGAACGGGCTGCCTACGTTGTACTGACGCATCGGGGCCTTGGGTCGTATTCGAGGTCCATTGCTAGCAGCGCATACAGCGCACTTTCTGCACCAGTCCTGGACGTCAGCTTGACAATTGGTCCAGTAAAACCGTTGCCTCACTTTCTGCAGGGTCTTCGTCACTCCCAGATGTCCTCCAGCGACTCCATCATGGATTTCCCGCAGCACTTCCTCTCTTCTGTTCCTGGGAACAATTATTTGGCGTCTGTCTTCCCCACCAATATCGGCCTCCAACACACGTTTCAGGATCTCATTGACCAGAATAAGAGAGTTCCATTGTGCCCAATAGGACTTAACAGCCGGCGAGTAACTTGCGACTTCCTGCCATGATGGTCTTCGATTGCCCTTCTTCCAGCTGACAACTAAGCCAAGGTCGGGGTCTTTCTCTTGGTCTTTTTGGATCTTGCTGTCGTTCCAGTTGTCATCCATTGCCGCGGTTCTACAAAGTGTTGCTTCTTTCTCTTCTGCTCGTCGGCAATGTGAGCAATCATCTGGACATGGTCTTCGCGACAAGGCATCTGCATTCTTATGGCTAGTTCCGGCTTGATGTTCGATCTCGAAATCGAATTCGTGGAGTCTCTCGATCCAACGTGCTACTTGACCCTCAGGATTTTTGAACTGTAAGAGCCATTTGAGAGCTGCATGGTCAGTTCTCAACAGGAATCTTCTTCCATACACGTACTTGTAGAAGTGCTCCACTCCCTTTACAACAGCTAACAGCTCTCGCCTGGTGACACAGTAATTGCGCTCTGGTTTGCTAAGCGTCTTGCTGAAATAACCAATGACCTTCTCCTGTCCCTCCTGGATCTGAGATAGGATAGCTCCAAGTCCCACGTTGCTGGCGTCCGTATCCAAAATGAATTTCCCTTTGGGTAGGGGATAGCTCAGTACAGGTGCGTTGATCAAAGCTTCTTTCAGCTTCCTGAATGAGTCTTGACATTCTTCGGACCACTGGAACTCTGTTTGGCCCTCCGTGAGCCTGGTTAGTGGTTTAGCGATGTTGGCGAATCCCAGCACATATCGGCGATAGTATGTGCATAAACCAAGGAAACTTCGAAGTTGGTGAATGTCTTTTGGGATGGGCCAATCCTTAACAGCTTTGATCTTCTGGTCATCCACTGCTACCTCTTCCCCAGAGACAACGTGGCCGAGGTATCGTACTTCTTTTTGGAACAGATGGCATTTCTTAGGGCTCAGCTTCAATCCGGAGTTCCTCAGTCGCAGGAATACTTCCTCCAAGTTTTTCACGTGGTCCTCGAACGATCTGACGACCACAATTATGTCGTCGAGATACACTAGACACGTGTTCCATGAGAGTCCCTTCAGCACTGTCTCCATCAATCTTTCGAATGTGGCGGGAGCATTACAGAGCCCGAAAGGCATAACGGTGAACTGCCACAATCCTGAGCCGATGGTAAAAGCTGTCTTATCTCGATCTTCCTGAGCCAGTTCTACTTGCCAATATCCACTCTTCAGATCAAGGGTCGAGAAAATCGTGGAACCAGCCAACGTGTCTAGGGTGTCATCTATTCTCGGGAGAGGGTAACTGTCCTTCTTCGTGACATTATTAAGTTGGCGATAGTCTACACAAAAGCGTGTCGATCCATCCTTTTTCTTCACCAGTACGACTGGAGAGGACCAGGGACTGTCAGATGGTTCGATAACTCCTTCTTTTCCCATATCGCTGACTATTTTGTCAGCCTCTTCCTTCTCGGCAAGAGGAAGTCTTCTTGCTGATTGCCGGATCGGCCGAGCACCTCCAGTATCAATTTTGTGCTGGACCACATTAGTTCGACCCCCTTTTCCTTGTCCGGTATCGAAGATGTCTTGGTACTTTTTGACTAAATCTCTCAGTTTGGGCTGTTGAGCTGGTTTTATGTCTTTGGAAGAGATGGCAACTAATTTCTCTAGTTCTGTGGGCAAGTTGTTGGGTTGGCTAATCGTACCTCGTACGCCCCGGATCACAGATGAAACTGACGAGCAGTGCCCCAAAATTGTTCGTTTCTTCAAGGTCACTGGGGAATAATTGACATTCATGACCCTTACCGGCACAAATTTGTCAGCACGCAACAAGGTCTTCCCTAGTGCAATCCCTCGTCCAATTTTCTCATCATGAAGTTTGGGCTCGAACATCACCACGTCTCCACTGCTCGCACTCCCGTCCAGGCGAGCCTCCAGAATGGTTTCAGCCCTCTCAGGTACGCTTACATCTTCAGCCAACAGCACACGGATCAACTCCTCACTTCTCCCATGAAGCACCAGCTCTTCTCCGTTGACACGTAGGACGCCAATTCAAACCCTCTGGAATTCATGATGTCCATTCCGATGATTGTATCGTCTTCGATGTCCGCTACAAGTGCCTGATGTTTCACTTTAGTGCTGCCCAAAATTATTTCAATCGGTAGCTCGCCATATACAGTAGCTGGCTCCCCTGTTGCTGTGCGTAGCTTCCAAGTTGTCGGTTCAATCCGTTCCGGTGTTCTGGCAAAGGAAGGCCCGAGAATTGTCCTAGTCGCACCTGTATCTAGCAGCATGGTGCAAGGCTCGTTATTGATGAGACCGTCTACGAAGTTTGCCCCTTCTCGTCGACCTTCTTTAGTTTTCCTGCATCGGAGTCGATGAATGTTGGACTTGGATAGCGACATATGCGTTGTTAACCGGGGCTTGCGGACACATGCCGACGATTGCCCCTTCTCGTCGACCTTCTTTAGTTTTCCTGCATCGGAGTCGATGAATGTTGGACATTTGCTACGCACATGTCCAATTTTGCCACAATTCCAGCATCTTATCTGTCTTTTCTCAGGCAACACTTCCTTAATCACTTTTCTTATGGCAGCTTCCAAGTTAGCAGGCTCCTGTGAGTCTTCCTCAATCGTTCAAACTTTATTTTGGCTTTCGCAGCATTGTTTTGCTGCTTCGAATTCCAAAGCGCGTGCCAGTGCGTCTACGAGATGTGTTGGACGAGCTAATATCAACGCTTGTCTGGTTTCTTGGTCACGGAGTCCATCCAAGAATGCCTGAACCGCTAATCGCTCCATTACATTTTCTGGTGTGGCTGGATATGCGAGACGAACCAAGCGTGCAATGTCAGTTTCGAATTCTTGTAAGGATTCACCCGATTTTTGGCAGCGATTTTTCAGCTGGGAGTGGTATACGTGTTCCAAATGGGCGTGGCCATATCGTAATTCTAGATGTTTAATCAGCTGATCATAGTCCTCCTGTTCTTGGGCGGTGAGAGTTTGTAGAATATTTGTCGCTTCTCCACGTAATGCAAGTGTCAGTGCTACAGCTCTTTCCCCTGCATTCCATCCGTTTGCTTTGGCCGCTGCTTCAAACTGCCGGCGGTAATTTGCCCATGGAGTTTTTCCGTCGAACTGAGGCGGCTTCATGGAAAGCTTCCCTATTTCTGAAATGACCTTGACATCTTTTATACCCTCTTGAACTTTATCCAAGTTCAAACTCAAGTCCAGCATTGCATTTTCGTTAACCATCTCTGTGGAGGGCGCACTATTAATTCGTTTTTCCTGCTTACTGATCGTTTCCTTTATTTTATCTACCTCCGTGTTCATTTGCTCCCTAATTTCATCTATCTCTGTCTCAACGGTTCCCATTCTTTCTTCTAGAAAATTAGCCACACCACACAATTCTTTTTTTAGAAGCTTTCTTCCAGATTTTAGAATTTTCTTAGCTTCTTGTTTTCTAGAACTTCTCTTCCAGGCTTCTTGAATTTTCTAGAAGCTTCTCTTCCAGATTTCTAGAATTTTCTTGAAGCTTCTCTTCCAGATTTCTAGAATTTTCTTCAAGCTTCTCTTCCAGATTTCTAGTTTTCTTCCAGTTCTTGAATTTTCTTCAAGCTTCCCTTCCAGATTTCTAGAATTTCCTTCAAGCTTTTCTTCCAGATTTCTAGCATTTTCTTCCAGACTTCTTGAATTTTCTAGAAGCTCCTCTTCCAGATTTCTAGAATTTTCTTCAAGCTTCCCTTCCAGATTTCTAGAATTTCCTTCAAGCTTTTCTTCCAGATTTCTAGAATTTTGTTGCAGCTCTTCTTTCAAGGATTCTATTATCGGACTCAAATCACCTCCGGGAACTTCGAATAAAAATGTTTCGGGGTCCTCACCTTCTTGTATAAGTCCTTCTGCAAGTCTTTCCTGGAGTACTTGCTTTTTACCCGTTGTTTCCAGTTCCCTTTCCTCCAATTCCTGTTTCAATTCCGCTACCTTCAAGTCCGCAAGGCGCACTTTTCTTGAACACATTTTGTCTTTGACGAGGTATCAGTCTGTTTCACACGAAAAGTTTATCAGTTTGTTAAAAATTCACTTCGCGAATTCTTTTCCACGGGCCACCAGTATATTGTCTGTTTCACGCGAAGAGTGTATCAGTTTATATTCCCACGCACAATTGTCCACTTCGCGAAAACCGGGCCACTGTCTATTTTGGGCGTACAAAAAGGTCTATCAATTTATTTTTCTGACTATCCACTCCACGATCACTTGTTTATTTTCAAAATCTCACTTCCGACACCAATTGTAACGTAAATAAACTTAACTTGGTTTTACTAATTTATTTCACACTTAATCTACAACTTAATTTATATTACTACGCCACTGTATAGCTCGATCGTATGGGCTCGTTCAGACTCCCCACTCCCTCTTGAGGGCTGTCTATTTATCTCCGATACAGCATTCTCGATGTTTCCAATTCTGGCGGTTGGTGCCCAGCATGTTCCAGTTATTTCCAATATCGACCGTTGTTATCTGCCGCGGTGTGACTGGATTGTTCTCGAATATCTCCGGGGATGACCTCATCGTTGTCGATGGCAACGCGTGAGGCGACAGGTCCGGCCTAGGTTCGTTACAATATCAATTGACAATCAGATAGGAATTCTAAAAAAAGACAAAATGAAAAATTCGCTAGAAAGCCAACCCGGAAATTCAGAGTCAACGTCTTATACCACCCGTTATGGAAGAAAAGTTCATTTTCGTATATAATTTTTCTCATGTAGTGCCCTACAAATATACGTGTTTAGTTTCATCCTGTATGGAACAGGTTTCCAGGGAGATGAGATGGAGCAATATTGTTAGATGATAGTTTTTTTATTAATAAAAATTACTTCAATCAAATCCGAATTTTTGGTAGTTTGAATAAACTACATATATATATATATATATATATATATATATATATATATATATATATATATATATATATATATATTATATATATATATATATATATATATATATATAGTAAACATCATTTGGGTTTCAGTCAGGAATGACCAATTCAAAGTGAATACTCTATTTTCAAGCCAAGCTTTCGAAAATATGTATTATTTCTCAAGGTGATCTACAAAATTAGTTATTGAAAATATAAATCATAATAATTTCCAAAATACTTACTAAACATGAAATTGAAATACAACTGTGATCAGGAAGAACATAAATTGATTCATTAACGGAAGAAATCAACGTGACAGGAAGTATATTTGAATGTATTTTCAAGGAGGTTGGTTATTTGATTTCGATTCGTGAAGAATATAAGTATACAGGGTGACCCAGGGGTGTGTGCAAGCTCTCGACTATACTTTTTTAAACGATATGTCCGACAATGAGGCACATTCCATAAATATTTCCATCATTAAAAATTTCCAGAAGCAAGAACTCCACGGGTGTCTTCATTACAAAAGTTTGAAGACACTGGTAGTGTACTTACACCAATAGGGATATTGTTGGTAGTCGGATCAATGAGACAAATGTGTTGCAAATTTTATTGATGCCATAGGAAAATCCACAAAAGCAATCGGGAAATAGCAGTGCAAAGGGATATTTCACAAAGTAGTGTGAACAGAATAATATTGAAACATAGGTTCCACTCTTCTCATCTTTTTTTTTTTTTTTTTTATGTTCTGGTTCCCACGAAAAGAGATATCCTGTAATGTTCAGAGAACATCGTGGGAACCTAGGGAAAGAAGGTAGGAGTTGGTGTTCTTCTTAAATTTCTGAAGGTTGTATGCCTCGGGGAACACCTCCCTAGGCAATGAGTTCCAAAGCCTCGCTGTTCGTTGGATTGTATGGTAATGTTTTCCATAAGAGTTGCATTTTGAATTCGAATGAATGGCATGATTGACGAGGATTATAATACTTTGAACAGAATTTCATGTTCTGATGAACCAACGTTTGAGAACAACGGTTCGGTCAACAGACATTATATGCATTATTATGCAATCGAAAATCATCACTGGTTGAGGACTGTTGATTACCAAAAGCGATGGTCGCTTCATGTTCAGGAAGGAATTATTGGAAATCCCATAATTTGACCCTTCTTCTTTGCCAATATGCTGGACGGTAGAAGGTATTTACATTTCCTCCGCAAACATCATCTCCAAATGTTGGAAAAAGGGGAGAAGTGCGAAAAGTTTCAGATCAATCCTATCCTAATTTGTTTAAAAGGCAGAAGTGTTTCTATTCCTTGGCCCACGCGATCCCCATAGGCGGAGCTTGAATTTGGAATTTTAGTATTAACTGATTTAATTAATCACAGCTTTACGTTTTTCAAAAGCGAGTTGCCAAAAGTGCCATAAACACAAACAAAATTAGTATCATTGAATAGGTTTTTTCGATACCTTTTAAAAGAGGTGTCGCTTGCCGTAGGGTTCCATTTAAAATTATTGGTCACAATGTCCTTGTGACGTCATCTTTGACGATTTCGTCATCTATCATCACCAGTAGGGAAGTTTACAACCTTTAATATTCAGTTTCCAAATTTAACTTGTTATGTATAATATTTCCAAAAATAAGAGGAGGGGGGGAGGGGACTTTTGAGAAAATAAGAAAAACTCTTTGGTATCCGTCAAGCTTTCGGCAATCTTCATTGCCTTCCTCAGGACGACTACATGGATTACATTATGGAAAGATATATTGTTTTTCTACTTACTAACGTGAGATTGATGTAAAATTAGCACATCAAATGAACAGATATTCATGAAAGATGAAAAAAAAATTGACAATGACAACTTCTTTTGTATTCAATTCAGAATCAAGGCGAAAAATTTTGATCACATCGTGATATATCTTTTCATTTCTAGCAAGTAAATGGGCGTAAGATTGTTTAAATCAGTTCTTTTATTCATTGATTCCTTATCATTTTTTAAGTGAACCATTTTTAGAAATAATCTTTTGTTTTCATTGGTCTTGTTATCTAGAATTTCCGTATTATCATAGTCCATCCGATGATCTCTTTTTTCCACATGTTCAGAAAAAGCACATGAATTAACATTACGTTAACAGTCGCTCTTATGGGATATGATACGACTATTAAGGTTTCTTGATGTTTGACCGACATACGTTTTAGAACAGTCTCTATACTTTTCACTTTTGTGTGTAATTTTGATATGGTTTCAACATTTTTCTTTGCGATTTTGATATTTTAATTTTTCAATACATTTATTAGTTTTGGAGTGAGTTAGTGGACATGGGGAAGAGATCTAAATATAGATGTTCTCATTTCTTCTCTTCTGGAATTCTAGGTAACATATAAAAAATCGTTGCAACCCCCCTTTTTGTAAGTTGCAACCCCACTGAATGTACTGATAAATTTTAAGTTACTAATTTTTCAATTTGTGCTTTTGTTCAATAGCTGGGTGAAATTTTGTATTTCCAGAAGTATTTAACATCTTAATTATCAACTTTATGATATATTCATGGAATCTTATAGTTTAATCAAACCAGTTTGGTTATACTTCTTCCTTTTGATTTGACTCAGATTATATAGGAATAATGGGAAGCGTTTAATAAGATTTAAATCCTTCTCCAACTTTTGATCATAGAATTTGAGGTTTATACGAAAAGGCTTTTGGTATTTTCCAAAGAAAATATATCTCATTTTTTCGTTAGCTCAATTAATGGCAATTTCAGAATATTTAAATAAATACTGAAATTTACTTTTTTGCGCCTTTTCTTTTTTGATGTAATTAATTATCAATTAACATTTTCAGATTGAGAATGCAGGACCAACTAGCAATTTATGTGAAGGACGTGGAGAAAAAATATGGATCCACTCAAGTTTTGACAAAGTTATGCTTGAATGTTCAACGTGGAACAATGTGAGTATTCAGCTTAAAAA
This sequence comes from Gonioctena quinquepunctata, assembly GCA_018342105.1. Lineage (NCBI taxonomy): Eukaryota > Metazoa > Arthropoda > Insecta > Coleoptera > Chrysomelidae > Gonioctena > Gonioctena quinquepunctata. The sequence goes on from JAFIRS010002503.1 coordinate 51,520, forward strand.
ATTCATGCATACATTGGAATATGTATCTGAAGTATATATCATTGAACTTTGATATAAGCTAACGAAGTGATGGGTGGTTCGTATTTTTTGCCATATTCCCATCATGATATCGACAAATTCAAAACAGAATTAATGAAGTCTAACCATTTATAGAAATGGAGATTCGGAAACATATTATGTCAGAAATTACCGCAGAAATCCATTAGCTTGCACAAAATGATATTCACCTTCAGTAACGAATACTATTTTTGCAAACCTGATCAGTAGGTTATGCGGCGGCCATAAATTATCCTTCGTCATCGGGTACATCAAAAAATTTCATTGTGGGAATATACGACGGTAGTCCCGGAAGTGCCCGACCTAACAAAGAAAACAGAAAAAAAACTGGAAAAAATATATTTATTTCTTTTTTAATTCGATTCACTTTTCCCACTAAGGATGTTCAATATAAAATTGAATGACTCACCTGTTAAGAAATTCAATCCTAATTGTACGAGAAGCCACCATCGATTAGACCAAATTGGTAGTCACGCATTCTCGTGCTACTAGCCAATCCTTTCAACAAAACATCCCTATCTCTTGTAGATTGCAGGGGGGTCAATGTGGCTCTTCAGCCTCTCCGTACCTCGACCTATAAGGTATTTTGTACATTAATCTCCATCTACTCAAAACCTGAGATTCCGAGACTCCTTGCGGAGCGTAACAGTTTCTGATGTCTTGAGGCGTTAGTGAAACTCCTTCGAAGAACTCAAGCCTTCCACAGAACAGCAGGTATTCTGCAGTTTCAGCGAAGTCCTCGCAGTAACGGCACAGTTCACTATCTGATATATCCATTTTCTTGAGGAGATACCTCAGAAGACAATGTCCGGTGAGCAGTCCCGCTACCAGTTTGAAGTCTTTCTTGTCCAACTCGAGGAGCTGTTTTGCTTTCATTGACGATGGGCTTAGAAGCCTTTTTGGTTGTCTTTGCCCTGGAACCTCATTCCAGTGGGTTTTGATTTGGTCAGCTTTCCAGCGCCAAAACTTCTCGTTGATGTGGGCTTCGGAAGAACCACACAAGGGCCGCTTCTTCGTTACCTGTGATTCCCTTGTGATCTGGCACCCACATCAGAGTTACCTGATTGTTCGTAACAAGTTATCTTAGGGAGAATTTGCAGTCCCAAGTCAGTCTAGACTCGTGAGTTGAAACCGTGCAACAACACACTAGCTTGTACTCGTCTCAGGATATTTGCGGATGAGCTACAGTGAAGAGGGGTAGGTTCATTAAGTGATCACTTATCTTATTAAGTTGTGAATAGGCGCCAGGTAAATCTATTCCCCTCCAACAATCCAATAATACTTACTCTGTTTCAAACCTCAATTCACCAAAGGATTGAAACTAAGAAGAAGTACGACTCTAAGGAATTCATTGATTTACTAAACAAACAACAAAGATCAACTAACTCGGTCATCTGTATCTGTAAGTATACCTTAACAACAACAACAAAATTATTAGTTGAATATATATCAAATACTTCGAGTACAACAGTAGCATCGAATACCAATCAAGTTACAAATGAATTTATATATCAAATAACAAAATATCAAATATTAAAGTATCAAACTTCCAAAATATCAAATTATTGATGTATCAAAAATATCAAAGCATCAAATATCACAGTAAATTATCAAGTATCAAAATAGCAAGTAACAAGTATCAGAATAGCGAGTATCAAGTACCAAAACATCAATTTATTGAAGTATCAAAGAATCAAGTATCGAACAATCAAACATCAAAACATCAGATTATTCAAAGTGTCCAACAGTAGATACTATACAAAATCCAATAAGCGTCAGCACATAAAATCACGGAGCAATTGCAGAAGTTGCGAGGTTAATCAACAATCAGTATTTACCAAAATTCACTATAGGCGACCGCGAGAGCTCAGGCGTTGAGCATGCGTGAAACTGAATTTAATTCCTCCCCATCTCCCCCAGATAACCCCTTTAGGCTCCAGGCCACCTCAAGTTCCGCTTAACAGAGGTCGCAGCAATAAAAAACAGAAGTAGAGTGCCTGATAACATATGCCCCATACCGTAGGTGGGATAATATCTAACAACGCGAGTGAAAACAACGACAAGTAGAGTATGATACAACAATATTAGGCAATAAATGCAGCGCCTTCTAGCACGTGAGCAGAATCGCATGGGACTATGAACTGGATCACCCTGTGCTCCCAAGTGTAAAGATCATTGGAAAACCAAGAACCAGGAACCAAAATCCAAACCATAAACCAAAATCCAAGTCCATACACCAAGTCCAGAAACCAGGAACCCAGAAAGACAATTAACCTTCTTCAAGAATTATGTGGAAAACCAAAACCCAAAAATCCAAACTATTCAAAAAGTCCAAAAGGTCCACGAATAACAAGGTCCAAAAAAGACCCCATGGAAGAAAACACCAAATCAGAATTTTCCTTCTCATAGAAAGATATTAAAGAGCAAAATTATTTAACCCCATTGGATTATAGCAAAACGAAATAATAAGCCCTATATCACCCATAAAAAAACTATTTTCGTTTTATTAACGTTTGTCTGCAGGATAAGTTAGTCGCTATATTCCCCGAGAATTCTGAGATTTTTACCAAGTTCAACTTCTGATTCAGAGAAAATAACCAAGTCATCCGCATGAAATAACATCAACAGTCCCTGCTTATTATCTAGATTTATTCCTTTTGCATCCCTCGCTAAGAAAAATGGCTATTTATCAGCAGTAAATGAGAAAAATAGTAGAGGGCTTGAAGAATCATCTTGGAGCACTCCAGTTATTACATCACAAGGGTTGGTGTATCCTTCAGAATCAAGAATTCTCACTGAGACTTTATCATGGATATTTTTAATAATTGGAATCAATTTTGAGCTAATTCCCAGACTAAAAAGTTTCTGTCATAGCAAAGAGTGGACAGAGTCGAATGCTCTCTTGTAATCCACACAAAATGTGAGTACTTCCCTTTTTCTGAGTCGTAACTGTAGTTGAATTGCATTCATGAGAACAAATACGTTATCGATGCAGCTTCTCGTTTTTCGGAAACCTGACTGTATTTCGAGAAGTAGGTTATTATTTGCGAGAATTTGAGTAAATAATTTTCCTATACAGTTGATTAATTTGAAGGATCTTCCTTGTGGATCATTCTGAGGGTGTGTCCAATATGTTATTTAAAAAAATGTGTTAGATAAAGTATCCAGTTATGTGGTAAATTTTTATATGATTCATATGGGATATCTTCGTTGCCTGGTGATTTATTATTTTTAGAGTTAGTCAATACTGACTAAACTTCAATAGGGGTGATCAGTTCATCGAGAAATTGATGTCTTGTGTCATAGAATGAGATAGTGACGTTTATACTGTGTAAAAAAATTGCCATACCTTTGTTGAGAGAGTTACATGAGGAGTCTTGCTACGTAATGTTTTTAGGTTGACCAAGAAGTTTTGGAATCCCTGCTGTTTGCAAGATCGTTTGAAATATTGTCGAAGTATACCTGTTTTTTTAGTTTTACCATTATTTTGGGTGATTTTGTGGATTATATATATATATATATATATATATATATATATATATATATGAAATGCACAAAATTATAGAGGTGACACCTATAATTTGTGGGGGGTGAGGCTCAGACCTAATGTCGTGGAATGTAATGACACGAAATTTCGTGCACATTAATAGGTCACCAACAGATGTCAGTATAGGCCAACCCACGACACCAAAAGTCGGAAACCATAAAACAGCTGTAGGCGGATGGTGGCTTTCTTGGATTCGTAAAAAATTTCTCTGCCTTTCGTTATTTGTTTGCGTTACTCTGAACGCACTAGGAGTACGACTTTTGATGTCGTGGGTTGGCCTATACTGACATCTGTTGGTGACCTTTCAATGGGCACGAAATTTCGTGTCATTAAATTCCACGACATAAGACATAAGGCTTCACCCCACAAATTATAGGTGTCACCTCTATAATTTTGTGCATTTCACATCTCCATACTTGCCGGTAGATATTAGCACTATGAGATTTTTGGTACGATTTTGAGAAAGACCACAAGCTGTCCTGATAATTGGGAAACCATGAAACAGCTGTAGGCGGATGGTGGCTTTCTTGGATTCGTAACAAATTTTTCTTTATTTCGTTATAAGTTTGCGTTACTCTGAACGCACTAGGAGTACAACTTTTGGTGTCGTGGGTGTCGTACAACTTTTGGTGTCGTACACTGACATCTGTTGGTGACCTATTAATGTGCACGAAATTTCGTGTCATTAAATTCCACGACATTAGGTCTAAGCTTCACACCACAAATTATAGGTGACACCTCTATAATTTTGTGCATTTCACATTTTCATACTTGCCGGTAGGTATTAGCACTATGAGATTTTTGGTACGATTTTGAGAAAGACCACAAGCAGTCCTGATGATTGGGAAACCATGAAACAGCTGTAGGCGGATGGTGGCTGGCTTGGATTCGTAACACATTTCTCTTCCTTTCTTTATATATATATATATATATATATATATATATATATATATATATATATATATATTGTTGTTCGTTGTCCCATTTGAATGCAGATTTTGGGTTCTTCAGTGAACTATCAGAGAGTGTTATGCCTGTGGGGCCTGAGTTGATAGCTTGAGGGAAACAAGAATTCCAAAATGATCTGGAAAACCGTATTTATTTAGTACGACAAGATCATGAACGAGAGGTAAACCAGTATCGTTGATCCAGGAAAAACAAATAATGCTTTTTCCAAGTTTACTGATATGGGTAAAGTACGCTGGGTAATCCGAGAGAAATCTCCCATTTAGTAGAGATAAATCTCCCATTTAGAGAGTAGAATTCATGAACTCAATTATATCACGCCCTCATTCATCAATTGTTAGGTCGTTGGACAGTCTTGATTCAAAGATATCAGTATTCTCGAAGATCTCCATAGGGAAAGTGCCCAGTTCGGCAACTCTACAACTGGAATCACCACCTATTAGTATAGGGGTGTCAAAATAAGCTTCAGATATTTCCAAATTGTGATGCAGGAAGAAATTCTAATATATATGTGAGATCCAAAGTGGGTTTGAAGTAAATAGTGCATAGTATGATTTTGAAGTTATGGGGAGGAGTCAACTCGTATATTATCCCCCACACCAGGGGGTGGCGTTCAGGGTTTTAGCTTCGATATTATTCTGAAAGAATATACAGATTCCACCGCTGGCTCTGCTGGTTGACTTTTTCTTGATAGCAACAGGATCTATATTATAGTTAGATAAATAAGGAGGATAATTAATTTTACATTGTAACCAAGATTCACTAAGACATAATACAGAGAACTCATTGAAGTCTTCTGTTAATTGCTGAACATTCCCAAAGCCTCGACAGTTCATAGGGTATTGATTGGTTGCCATTCGTTGGATTTACTGCCGTTTACGTTGTATTCTTCATCGATTTCAGTTATTTTCTTTTTTGTTGGAGACCGTGGGGAGAATTCTTCTTCTCGAGATCTTTTTGAAGTTGAGATTGATACAATATTCGGGACATTTTTGAGATACTTTATGGTCAAGTTTGTTACTCCACTTTGAGAGCGACGGTAAAGCTCTTTTTTAAGGTCCGCCAAATATTTGGATTGGGCAGGTATACTATCAGTTTTCAGGAAAACTGTTGGAAAATCAATTGTCGATATATTTTTCGAGCTTTTGAGTATCATTGATGCAAGTTCGTTTTAGTTGAGTGTAATTCTCAATGGGCGGGGTTTTCCGTCGGCGCGATGTTTTCCGAGTCGCCAAGTATTCACAACTGGTTTATCGGCATCCGGCATTATGCTATCAATAAGTCTCTCTGCTTTCAGCGTATCATTAGTGTTTTTGGGTAGGCCCTTTGCGATGAAAAAAAATCACGCTTTATTCTTTCTAATATTTCCCATTGCATTTCTTCGGGTTGCATCGCCAGAGGGATTTTAGTTTCGATGGATGAAATTCTGCTTTTCAACTCTTTATTTTCCGAGCGGAGAAGTGTTATATCTTTGACAAATTCTTTAATAGCTTCATTTTGCAATGCTACTGATGAGCTTGAGGTATCAATTTTGTCTGTTAGAGTGTTACTGAGTAATGAAAATTGTTGAACAGGAGTACATCACGAAGGGAACAATTCTAGTAATCTTTACAAGAAGAGAAAAGGATAATTAACAGGAAACACAATGTAAAAACTCCGAGGAGAGGCTACTTATAAATTCTCAAATAAGTCACCATCATGTTCCACACAAGCTGCTAGTCTTCTAGTAAATAAGCCACGAACTCTAGCAAGCATTGCTCCATCCGTTGAACGGAAGCTTCCCGTGATCCTGTTTTTATTTCTTCTGTAGTTGTTGGACGATCTCTGGAAACAATTTCTTTCACGTACCCCCAAAGATAGAATTATATAGGAGTATGGTCGTGGGATCCCCTGTGCCAAGTACCCCCTATGTCAATTCAACGATTAGGATAGGCAGAATTTCTTGCACTATCCTGTGGTTATGCAGAGCAGCACCATCGTCTTGCAACCACATGGTCCTCCTGGTGTTCGAATTCATTTCTTCCAATATTCTGAGATGTTTGCGAAGGAAATATAAATACCTTTCACCATTCAGCACATTGTCGGGGAAGTGTTACCTAGCTTGTATGGGAAGGCAAAATGAAGATATAGGAACTCAACTTTACTAATTTCATTCCTCCTATACAGAATTGTGAACAATAAAGAATTGAGTAAACAATAACGAATGAAAATAGGATGAATTTACATATAAGAGAAGTTGAAAAAAATACTAGTAAAAAATCCCAAGTTGAGGATTGGTCAATTAAAATTTGAAGATTCACAAAACAAGTCTCTGATTCCAGTAGGAGATGGTCGTTGGTGCTGTTATACCTGAGGTACTCGTTAGGTTTGGATTGGCTGAAGATGGTCTTCGGTGAAAGATAGAAAAATATAGGAGTATGGTCGTGGGATCCCCTGTGCCAAGTACCCCCTATGTCAATTCAACGATTAGGATAGGCAGAATTTCTCGCACTATCCTGTGGTTATGCAGAGCAGCACCATCGTCTTGCAACCACATGGTCCTCCTGGTGTTCGAATTCATTTCTTCCAATATTCTGAGTTGTTTGCGAAGGAAATATAAATACCTTTCACCATTCAGCACATTGTCGGGGAAGTGTTACCTAGCTTGTATGGGAAGGCAAAATGAAGATATAGGAACTCAACTTTACGAATTTCATTCCTCCTATACAGAATTGTGAACAATAAAGAATTGAGTAAACAATAACGAATGAAAATAGGATGAATTTACATATAAGAGAAGTTGAAAAAAATACTTGTAAAAAATCCCAAGTTGAGGATTGGTTAATCAAAATTTGAAGATTCACAAAACAAGTCTCTGATTCCAGCAGGAGATGGTCGTTGGTGCTGTTATACCTGAGGTACTCGTTAGGTTTGGATTGGCTGAAGATGGTCTTCGGTGAAAGAGACTGGTTTGTTCGTTGTTGGTCTCAGCACAGCGGTGACGAGCGCGTCTCAGAGGGGTGGTCGTTTTGATCTTTAACGGAAATAAAAATACTCATCAAAATTACTAACAGAAAGCAATTGTATAGTGAGATTGATTTAATTCTTCAAAAATTGATAACAATGATTGTGAAATAATTCAATGAGCAATACAAAAAAACCCACCCAAAAGAATTTCCAATAAAATTATTTTAATATTTAAAACTGGAAAAATTTTTGATAATTTATTGAAATGTACTAGAAGAGAACCGAGTGAAAATAGTGAAAGATAGTTGAACGGAAAAATATCATCAAAAGAAGAGGAATAAGATAACTCGAGAACGAGAGCCAAACCTTGGTTCCAAAGAAAAAATATAGTATTCAATAACAAAAAAAAGTCTCTGAAATTTTCCACAGGAACTATATTGAGAGTGTAACCACACTTCTTGAAAGTGAGCACGATAAAACTCTCGAAATATTATAAATATTTATGAAAATTCTTCCAACGGAAAAAATGCCCGATAGATAAATATCTACCAACACATACAGATATATGTGTTTTTATATATATATATTTATATATATATATATATATATATATATATATATATATATATATTATATATATATATATATATATATATATATATATATATATACATCACACCCTCATCTCCACAACATGCTCTTTCCATTTACCATCGAGCTGCACAATACCACCCCGTCTCATGTGGCATTACAATTCGGCCGACTGGGAAGGTCTTCGTATGTTTTTCTCAGCGTTTCCATGGAAGAGAGTTTGTTTCTCTTCAGTAGATCCAACACGATGTGCTGAGACAATTTCTGAAATCATCATGTTGGGGATGCATACCCACATACCGAATACCGAAAGAAGAACATCATCCGATAAGACCTGGTTTAACAGAAACTGCTCTAGAGCTGTGGCTTCCAAACAGGCAGCATACCATCGATGGCTAAAAAATCCGGGCCCTGAGACCAGAGCAGCATATGTCGAGGCTAGAGGCATATGCAAAGAGACAATAGAATGCTCAAAAGATGCCCACAATGCCAAAATAAGATCAAAACTTGCTGAATGTCCTAACGGATCTCGTTCATTTTGGTCTTTCGCCAAAGCTGTGGGAAGAAACTTCACTTCCAGCTCATTTCCTCTTCTAACCAAAGATGATGGAACACTAGCAACGACTGCCCAGGAAAAAGCTAATATCTTTGCGCACCTATTTGCTAGAAATTCCACTCTGGATTCATCGGGAGAACAACCCCCGAACATTACACCTATTGACAGTCACATGCCCGAGATCACCTTTTGCCAACGTACTATCAGAAAGATTTTGCTGGGTCTCAACACCAACAAAGCCTGTAGATCTGACGGAATCCCACCGATTGTTCTCAAGAAATGTGCCCCCGAACTAACACCTGTTCTTTGCAAGTTGTTCAACCACTCTTACAATTTGGGGGTATTTCCGTCCAATTGGAAAATTGAAAGAGTACAGCCAGTCCCTAAAAAAGGCAAAAAGGCCCTACCTAGCAACTACAGACCTATCGCACTGCTATCTATTATTTCAAAGGTCATGGAAAAAGCCATCAACATCGAGCTCATGAAATATCTGGAAGACTCAGGAATTGTCAACGATAGGCAATATGGCTTCCGCCATCAGAGATCAACTGGTGACCTGCCCGCTTACGTCTCACATATATGGCAGCTATCTATTGAAAAGTATGGAGAAACTTTAGCTGTGGCATTAGATATCTCCAAGGCGTTCGATCAAGTTTGGCACCAGGGACTCCTCGCCAAGCTTCCGTCTTATGGCTTGCCCCCTCAGCTGTATTCTCTGCTTGCTAGTTTTCTCTCAAACAGGTCTCTCCATGTAGTGGTCGATGGAGTTTCATCTGACACTCTACTCATAAATGCTGGTGTTCCGCAAGGATCTATTCTCGCACCAACACTATTTCTACTTCACATCAACGACCTGTTGAAAGCAACTTCATGTCCAGTACACAGCTTTGTCGATGATAGTACCCTCCATACCGCTTCCTCTTCCAGGGCCCCTATATCAGCCAGTGAAACCAGAAATGAACGAGAAAGAAATGTTAATAATATAAATTTGGACTTAGCAACAATTCTCGAGTGGGGATCTAATAACTTGGTAGAATTCAATGCAAACAAAACACAAGCATGTCTTTTCTCTAGAAAAGCCGATCTCACTCTGCCTAACATAACTTTGTCAGGAGTAACCATACCACTGAAGTCATCCATATCGATGCTTGGTATTACTATCAGCAATAACCTTTCCTGGGAAAATCACGTGAGGTCCAGAAGAACACCAACTCCTACCTTCTTTCCCTTGGTTCCCACGATGTTCTCTGAACATTACAGGATATCCCTTTTCGTGGGAACCAGAACATAAAAAAAAAAAATATACAAATATCGATGTAGAGGGTGGCGAATCCCTTTTCCTAAAAGGTGAGCCCGATATTTCTCCCAAATGGAGAAAGATAGATTCTCTGGAGGTTGACAAGTCCTTCTGCAGCATGTATGTGCTCAATAACTCTTCGTTACGAAGGAAGTGATCGGTGAGCCGATTGACTTCTGGCAGATTCTCAAGATAGAACTATCACTTTTGATTAATTGAGTTAATGACAAAATGAAACTTATCAATATTGAATCAAGAAATTAGGCTTGAGAAAAGCAATCGATACTGTGAGATCGAGTACGTGACAGTTAAGCCAGATAACAAACATTCTCAGGGAGCATTTATCTCTCAAAAAGAAACAGATTAAATTATCTCAGAGATTATAATGAGAAAATAACAAATGCTTACCTGAGGAGACTGTCCTAGAAAGAGAATTGCTCAAATGACCCAGAATAGTTGACAATTATTTCGAACCTGAAATGGTAAAAGCGTAGAAACTGTTTTCACCAACAAAACGTGAGACGTCGAATGAATTGTCTAAACCAAACTAAGATCACTATTTCAGCCAGTGAGGCATGCCCAATAGCTCGAATACATAAGTTACTCACAAAAAACTTGGATTACTAGTAAAAATTACGAAATATTACAAAATCGAATTCAATTGAACGTACAAAAGTCAAAAAAAATATAATATAGAAAAATTCATTGAATAAATCATATTAACCTGAAAATATCATGCAATAACTTTATCTGAATATTACAACAGAATCTGATTAAAATCCAAAAATATGTTATCAGATATTTCGAGTCAGAATATTATTGAATAGATCAGACACCTTCAAATTCGAAGATGAGCCAGGATGTTGCAAGACATGGAAAATTGGAATTGTAACCTACAAATACATGTGGTGCAATTATGACATGCGTCTAGTTGTAAGTTTAGAAAAGTGGAAACTAGGTTAATAAACCATGAAAGCGATAACGGAAAAGCAGATAATTAAAAATACCTAACCCGAAATCAACAGTGACTAGTCTTTATCTCAAATTACTACCTAACTCATAATCTCACCAGAAAATCGATTCTCACAGAACCATCCCAGTCGAACGCCAAATTCGGAAAGAGAACTATCTATTTTTCCTGTCGATCACGATAGCTTCCTTTGTTTTTTTGCAACACCAGCCTAGTTATTTAATTTTTTTTTCATTCAAATGGCACTTGATTCATAAATGTTATTGCTGAAGAGTGGCCAACAACTCCACTCCGGTTTTGAATTTGGCTGTGACTAATATTGTCTCAGCGCCGGTTTATGAGCTGATGGCGAAATAGTGTGAATTGATTCGACTGAAAATATTAGGATGGAACAAAAATTCGTCACACCATTCGTTTGAGTATAAAATGCAACTCTATTTGCCAAATAATTACCATACAATTCTTGATGTAGGTTCAGATGACAAGGTTGTTTACACTACTTTGTGAATTATTCGTTTCCGCTGCTATTTCCCTAGTGCTTGAGTGAGGCTTCTTCTATTGAATCAATGGAACTTGCAACTCATTGATCCGACCACTACCAATTTCCTTTTTGGTAAAAGACACACCACCAGTGAGTTCAAACGGATCTCTCAACTTTCGGAATGAGGACACCCATGCATTTCTTGCTTCTGGATATTTTCGATGGTACATTCTGCTTGCTGATAAAGTATTTCTGTTAGCTTCGCCAATATAGTAGACCATATTTACTAATTCTTCGCGAGTGAAATTTATTATTGATAATTAGACGTGTACAATTATTGAAAGTACACGAATTCGAATGTTACGACAGGGGCTTACTCGATTCCTTTTTTCGAAAAAACCATCAAAATTTCCTATTTTGCAACACATTTCGGAAGATTTACAAATTATACCACACCAACCCTATATCTACAAAAAGCTATTGAAAAATTCCATGTAATGATGCAATAAAATATGGGGTGTTGCTTTGAAAAAGTCGAGCTATTGCCATTTGACATTTGTCTTTATCAAAAAACGGTAGTGAGCGATGGAGCATCGACTCCCTAGTTCTGCATCTCAAAACATGCGCTAAAGCCTAGGGCATCGACTGAAAATAAGTTGGTTTGGTTATCTTGAATGGTTCTGAAGTTATTAATTTTGCTGTGGGTCTATGCACGACGCTATTTTGACACATGAATTGACATAAGTCAAAAACTATTACAGATGAGTCTGAGAACTCAGTAAAGTACTGCCGGATTGGAAGTACTTTACGGAGTTTCCTGACCAAGACCAAACCTGACAACAAAAATGAAATCAGTAAGAATTGCATTTATGAAGTTCCATGTGAATGCGGAGATTCCTACATTGGAGAGACAAAGAGACCGTTATCGGTAAGATTGGATGAGCACAAGAAATGGACTCAACGTGGAGAAACATCAAAATCTGGAATCGCTGACCACGCCTGGACTGAGCACCATCGAGTTCTATGGGACGACGCAAGTGTTCTACATAGAGAGGAGCATTGGTTCAAACGAAAGTTCAGAGAGGCCGCCCACATCGAAGCCAATAACGCCTTTAGTCAACCAAGCGTCGAGATCAAGAACGTATGGAAACCCCTGATTGCTCTTTCTGGCGGGCTGCAGACGCGCGAAACTTTACGCACCACCACACCGCGCGAAATCACACGCACCGCTGCATATGGCGGAGTTGCACGCATCATTGCGCCGACAGTCATATAAATTGGTAAGTAGCACCTAAACTTGTCAGTGTTCACCTGAAGACGATTGCAGATACAAGCTTCGAAACGTCGTGAAAACCTTTTAAATACATTAAGACTATGGACGTCCGAAACGATAGTAATCAAGTTACCACATCGTCTACAACTTTCAAACAATATTTGTAATATTTGTGATTGAAACTTAATAATACATTATTTATCCTTGCTAAATTCAATATTGGTTACCTGAAAAGCAATCTTTATAAACAACGCCCATTTTGAAATGTGAGACATTTAGAAATTTGTATAAGGAATTGTGCAGCACTGATCTATGTTGGGAAATGTTCGCCGCGAAATGTTTTTCAGAACAATTCCATATATGGAACGCGAAGATGGTCACGTAGAATATTGAAAATTTGACATTCTTTGTCTATTGAGTTTTTTTTTCTACATCCACCTAAACAATACTAATTTCAATTAGGATAAATAATGTATTATTACATTTCAGTTACAAATATTAGTTGCTTGAAATTTCATTTACGGGTTGAGAATATTGAATAAGCTCATGTGCATCAATATACAGGGCATGACTACACCCAGTGACAAGACTAAATCGTGTTTTCATAATTAATCTCCCGCAAAATGTATATTCCACAAATATTTGATTAGTTTTGACCCAAACTTATGTGATTTAGGTTATTAAAGCTGTTTCCAAATGATACAAGAATGTATAATGTTTCTTAGTAAGGATAGAGGAATAAAATGGTATTTTTTTTTTTCAATCTGGTTCAAAATTGATACATGGGGTCCTCGTTGGATGATAATTTTTTTCGATATCTTGTCAATTTGACTTATTTTTCGGCACAACAGACAACTTTTTGAAAATTCTCGCCAAATCTGAGGTCACGTGATATAAGTCGCAACGGATTATTCAATTGTCAGACATGCAGAAACCTACCGCCATCAGAGTTTTTGAGAAATTTCAATAGTATATATATATATATATATATATATATATATATATATATATATATATATATATTTATATTTAATATATATATATATATATATATTTATATATATATATATATATATATATATATATATATTTATAGCCTTCCGAACACCCTATGTGAATGTCTTGAAATCTTGCATGGATATCAAAATTTTTTGGTAGTTCGAATTCAACAATTTTTTGAGAAAGTATTGAAAATACATTAGAAAATATAGAACTAAGTAAAAATAAAAAATTAAACAATTCCTGGCAGTGATTTTCTAAATTTCAATTTGTCTTCGATTAATGGGAAATTCCTGTAATGGATAATGATTTGTTGTTTTATTATGTTATACAATCATTACCATCTTTCAAACCTTGACGTGTTCTTAATTAGGTACCGTTTGTTCTTATATTTGGAATTTTCTCCATCAATGAAAAAAACACTGTTGCAAATGAAAGCATTCGAAATATTTCACATATTATTCAGTTGATAGATTACATTTATAAATGCAGGATAGAAAAGTATCACAAGACATTTCCTGGAAGATCCACATCAGTACTGAGTGACCCAATGAATAAGGAATTTCGGATCTGAAATTCTGAGAGATCAATACACAAGCAAGTGTTTTGGGACATACTTATTTATTCTGCTAACTCATAATGGCAATGAAATCATGGTTAAATCATCTATATAATAAAAATGTTTTTGTGTGCGCAATACGTGAGAATTGCTGGACCGATTTGGCAAAAAACAAATATTTTCGTAATATCCCGAGGATGAATTTTACGGAAAAAAAATTGGGAAATTTGCCCGGAAATTGGAAAATTTGGGAATATAAGAAACATTTTGCCAACAAAAGGTAGCTCAGTGGTTGGAGCGTGTGCTTTGTAACACCAAGGACTCGGGTTCAATCCCCAGGCGTGTCCACACAAACGTATTTGTTAGCTTCTATTTGATTTCACATTTATATGTTTAGGTAAGTACCTACCTACCTACTTCAAATCTTGAAAGTGAATTTTGACCATTTCTTGAAAGTGAAGTTGTCCCATTAACGTGAAATTCAGCAGGTGTTCATTAATCTGGTGACAATACATTGCTCAATTTTTTATAGAGAAAAAACAAAATGGCGGCTCCAATATGTCACACGAGTTTTGTGATTATGGTTCGATTCTATTCAAAATTGGTAGGTATATGGGGATTTTCGTAGACAGATCACGAATTTTTTGTCAAAATTCATTTATTCAAGATGGCGGCTCCAATATGGCGACGAGTTTTGTGGTTATAGCCCGATTCCAATAAAAATTGGTATGTGGGGGATTTTGGGATCGGAGATAAATATTTTTTTGTTAAAATTCACGAATTTAGGATGCGGCTCCAAGATGGTGACGATTTTTGTGATTAGAGCCCGATTCCATTCAAAATTGGTGTGTGGGGGATTTTAGCGTCGCAGATTATCAATTTTTGTCAGAATTCAATAAGATTACGGATTTCGTGAATGACTAAGAAGAAATTGAATGAAAAAAAAACAAGCTTCCAACAAATGAACTGAAAATGAAAAATAATATATTTAATTGTTTGAGTAGGTTATTCTGTGAGTAGCAGATCCAAAAGCTTGCCGCGAATATGAAATAGGTATTCTTGCGAGGCAAGATTTTGAATCTGCTACTCACAGAATAACCTAGGTCAAACAATCGAAGAAATTATTTTTTCCTTTTCAGTATATTTGATTAAAAGTTTGTCCTAATTTTTTTATATATTTCAGTGTAGATATGAACGTATCCTACCAGAAGGTATAAAGTATCTATGAAAAATCAGTATATCTGAGTATACAAACAGCAATAAAAAAAAAACGAGAAACTGCAGAGTTTGAGGAATAAAACACCATTGATATTGATAGGCACCACATTTTTCAAAAATGATATACGGAATTGAATCTCGACGAAATATTGTATGAAAATCTTTTTTTTTGTACTTTAGGCTCAATCGGTGGTAGTCGTATAATGGAACCAAAAGTGATAAATTAGAGAAATAACGCCGTTGTGTTTAGATTATAAATTTTTTGGAAATACTCATTCTGCAAGGAAATGACAGATAGCCTCTTTGTGAAAATATTTATATGTACGAAAACGTACCCCTACCCCTAAATTTTTTTGAAATATTGATATATATTTTAGGAATTATTCACAAGAAATCGCAAAACCAACGGAAGTGGCGGATTTTCCAGACATATTTGTCGACCTATACCAGGCAACCCAGTGGCAATATGTTCGTTTATAGTCATGTTAAGCCTATGCTAGGGTTCTACAATTATTTAGTTGAAAAAGTCCAAACTGAAATATATAAATATATATGAACTCATGAACATCCTGTATGAAATTTTTTATTCTTTTAAAGGATCAGAGCCGTGATGTACTCACTATCCTATATATATATATATATATATATATATATATATATATGTATATATATATATATATATTTATATATATATAACCACTGTTTGACAGGCTAAGGATTTTTTAATGCCAGTGTTTGACCGAGCCTTATTAATTTTTTTGTAGAAACTTATACATTTAAATAAAATAATCAAAAATGTCATGAAACATACATGTTATTCATTTGAAAGTTACTAATTCCACATATTAAATATACCATCATAAAGTAGTATTTTTAAACAATAAAAAATAAAATGGTAATTGTCATTTAGTCTTTGACCACTTTGATTATATTAGTTGACCGAAATTATCTAGTCTTTGACCTTGAAACTGTAAGTGTTTGACCGTTTTCAAAATATAATAGGTAAATTTATTATTTTTCCGTACCATTTTGGTTTTTTAAATGTTTCATTTTCACTTTTTAAGAGTTCCAAGTTGATAATGAAAAAAATTATGTTTTAAATGCTAGAAAATAACATTTTAAAACCGTTTTACTTCCTAAAAATGCATACCAAAAATTACCCACAAACCCTTTTTAAAACAAAATAAAACAATATATTAGGTTAACAAATGAACTTATTTGAAAAATGTCTTTGGGCACCAAATAAACAAAACATTAAAGACAAACAGCTCAACAAACTTTAAAAATATGGCCAGAATATGTTTACTTAATTAATATCACATTGAAGAGGGAAACATTCTCAATTGAAAATTGAATATTGAATATGAGTTCTTGATTAAGACTGGAATAGAAAATCAAATAACTATCTGAATGAAAATGCAAATTTTCAATTTCAGATTTTTTCTTTTGAGTTAGGGCCTTTTCAGAATATCTATCAGATGTAGTTCAATGTCCAGCGTGGCTTAAGCCGGGGAAGTAGTTGTTTTCTGTTAGACATTCACAGAAAATAACTTCATTTTAATCGTGGATTTTTCAATTCACAGAAAAATCTTTCTATCAATATTCAATTGAGAATGTTTCCCTCTTCAACATGAAAACCCCACAAGAGGTTTTCTTGACGATGGAAGATAGTGACTAAAGTTTATCTTTCAGTCGCAGATGATTCCACATCTCATTTTATGAACATCCTGTTTATATTTTCAACAAATCAATAATATCACATATTTCATAAATTCCCCGTTTATTAACTGGTTTTGGTTTTTGAATTTTTTTGACAAAGTCTTTGGTTGAGTCATACCACAAAACATCGTTACGCTCTGGCCATTTCCAATTTTATTTCCCTTTGGTTTTTATCTAAAACTTCGCCATGAAACTGAGAACCATCAGAGTTCACAATGCAGTACTCTCCTACTTCCACAATTCTATCTGATTTCAATTCTTGTTTTGATGTTTATGTAGTTTCTGGCTTCGAACTAACTTTTCTAATTCTTTTTTGTTTCCTTTCTTCTTTTGCCTTTTCTTGTAATTCTTTTGTCTCTTCCTTTCTTCGGTGGTAATGTTGCCATTCCATGGATTTTACTTTTATCAGGCCGATAAAATACTTTTTTGAAACGTGTTGGAATTTTTTCTTTTGTTTCACTCATTAATTTTTTTCTTCTTCAAAACCTGGGATTTGGTGGTGTGTTTTCTTGAAACTTCCATTATTTGGATTCTTTCAACCGACTCTAGCGGGTTTTTTCTTGGTATTTTTGGACAAGAGCTTGATATTCGTCTTC
Source organism: Gonioctena quinquepunctata (assembly GCA_018342105.1). NCBI lineage: Eukaryota > Metazoa > Arthropoda > Insecta > Coleoptera > Chrysomelidae > Gonioctena > Gonioctena quinquepunctata. The sequence goes on from JAFIRS010002503.1 coordinate 69,295, forward strand.
ATCTAGAGGTATTACCATATTAGATTTTTCTAGTAAATCAATGTTCAGAATTTGTAGTGAATCGTTGAAATTATCTAACTCTGCATTAATGCATGTATCAATTCTTGAAGACAATGCCGATGAATTACTGATCAAAGCTATATCGTGTGCTTGAAGGGTAATTAATTCATGAGAATCGGGCTCATCTTCTTGGTACACTATAACTGTTACGATTTCTTCATGATTATCATTTTGTTAATTTTTTTTATTGTCATTTTCTTGAATTTGTTGTTTGTTTTCTACCGAGAGGTCTTGACATTTTAATTTCAAACCTTTCCAGAGATAAAATAAACCTGTACCTTCTATGCGTCCTTCCCAAACATCATCATCATAAGACCAAAAGCCTTGTTTTTTAGTGAATTCTTTTCCATAGAGAGAACTTTGATTTCTTATTTGAAATATTTTTTTAATTAATGTTGTTCTCGTTAAAAGGGTACAATCCACAAGCCCTAAAGGTATTTAAAAGTATTGCTTCTTTATTATCAACACTGTCAAAGGCATTTTTTAAAACAGGAGCCAAATTTTCTTGGCTTAACTTTTCACCCATATTTTGTGCCTTTCATTTATGGACTGCTTGTTTTCATTTGGATTTTGATGGACGAAAAAAGCCAAGATGTAGCGGCTGTAAAATATGTGTGGCATTTGGATGCAGGCATACCAAAATAATTTCATTCTTACTGCAAAATTTTTCCAACAAAATTATATATAATTCGTTCCCCTTTTTTCGCAAGAACTGTGTCCTCTTCTGGGTTGAAAAAAAATGCTTTCATCGCATTTAAAATGGGATGATTCAATATATGCAATGAATTGTTAGTGACCAAATAGGATTTAACTTCTGCAAACCAACGTTTCAACGAGGATTCTGTGACACGAGCTCTGGATGCAGTTAGATATTCAGATAATCGAATCTAATACATAAAAATCCCTTAAACTAAGTATCCTTTGGCCTTCTATCCTTGAAATTATAAATATTATCCCGTTTCAGCTCTTTTGCCAGAAGTTGAACACTATCCAAAAACTGGGTTTTTGTAACGGGAAAACCTCTATCTGCTGAAAGGAACAACCATTCAACCAATAGTTTCTCTTCATCTGGGTTCAAAAATGGTGGTGGGCCCATGTTTATCTTCATTGGTGTTTTTTCTCTTCCTTCATAAATGATAGTTGACTTTGGTACATTAAACATCTTAGCTTTGTCATAAGATAAACCCCTACTTCTTGCATCAAGCGCCTTTTGAAGATCTTCTTCACTATATTTGAATTTAAGTTCCGTTGACATACCTATTGGCACTGAAAAAAATCAATCCTGATTCAGATTTTCTAAATTTTCCACATATATTTTCAATTTATCAGTAGATAACCACTATAGGGGCTAGTGTTTGACCAGACATTCATTATTCATATTTTATAGCGATTATTCCTACTTAATTGCGGTCAATTACTTTGATTGTTATGAAGGATGTTTAATAAAATATAAAAGAAACAAATATGTAGATTAATATTTATATTATGCTAAAATATTTTAAATATTTGTAACCTAATAAGAAACTCAGTGTTTTACCTGTTTATGTGCCGTAAATGATCAAAAAAAAGAGTTATTGACGCATATTTAAACTACTTGTATCTTATTGTTAAAAGTTTGGTCAAATACTGAACCATTTATAGGGCAATATATAAAAAAAAAGGTTTTAAACTTCATCCTATTATTGAATCGATTTCCAATAGTTGTGAGATTATAAAACTCATAGTTCCTCTAGTATTTGACCGATCGGTCATACACCAATTTTTATTCAAATTTAGAGCTATCAGTCTTTGACCGGCTGTATTTTGGCAAAAAATAAATTAAAGCTGTATTTTTTCGATATAAACAATAGAAAACATTTATTAGAACACTGACAAACAAACAAAAATACAAATATGCAAAAACGGCGGAATAATATTACCATATTTGAGCGCACTTCTTAACACAAAAATTACACTTCTTAACACGATGTGCACAGCCCGCGAGCTAAACTGAACAACAAGAACGCGGGAACGGTATTATAAGCGGACGTTTTGCGTAGTAGGAGGTGGAAAAAAGACTTGAGGCTAGTTATAGATAATTTAATATTTATTAAAATTCTCCTAGGATTCTTATTTTTTAAACATCTAAAGTTTGAGTCACATGGTACTCTTCAAAACAGGTTAGAAATACTTATGAACTTGAGAATGTTATTACAAAGTTAAAACGTACATAGTCAGGAACGAAAAAGATTGAGTAGATATTTACACTACACTGATTCAAAAACAAATATATTATAATCATTTTCATTGGAATTGTCAAATATAATCTGCACATGGTCAGATTATGCCAAAGAGCATGGATCACACAGAAGAGGAAATGATAACCTGACCATGTGCAGATTAGATTCGACATTTCCACGACGACATTTTTTTTTAGTTTCTTCAATGAAAGTGGTTATATTATATTCGTTTTTGAATCAATATAGTGTGAAATTCTGCTCAATCTTTTTCGTTCCTGACTGTATGTTTTAACTTTGTACTATCGTCATCAAGTAAGTAGGTATTTCTAACCTGTTTTGAAGAGTACCATGTGACTGAAACTCGTTCTTTTTTACATTTTTAGATGCCTTGAAAAAGGAAATAAGCGTTTCCGAGAGCTCAACTATATAACAAAAAGTATTCTTCAACCCAGCCCAGTTATTTTGACTGTATCCTCAAGATAGTTTCGTAGAATTTTTTTCTTCAACTAGTCAGTCAAGACTACTCTTTTATATTATATACAAATACATATATATATATATATATATATATATATATATTTTATGTTTTGTTATGAAATGTTATTAAATAATTAAACTTATAATTATCATTATTATTATTAGTTATTTTTATTATTATCGTTAATGCTATGTTGTTTTACAATTTTCTTTACCTTTTTTACTACTATAGAACCTTATACTATGCTCCAGTCGTTCATATCTATAGAGAGGGCATTCCTGAAAGAGTTCTGGTATCAAAAATCTATATCCAACGATATATCTTACAAAAATCCACGATTAAACAATATCAAAATTCAAATTTATGGCAAATATTGAATTAAAGCAAGATCAACGTATAGATAAGTTTTGAACATCCTGTATGATAATTGAAATCAATAGAAAACCCACCAATGGGATTTGGAAGAGTTTGTGTGGGAAAAGTGATGATATACAATGAAATGGAATGGCAGAAATTGAAAAATTATAATTTATAAGAATTTGTAAATAGTATGTAAGAGATAAAATTATATCATTCATAAAATCATTAGTATTAATTAGAACAGCAAATAATTCGGTAGGAAGTGATACAAATTCGGAAATCTGTGAAAAAATAAAATTTGTGAGTGTTGCTATGGTACAGGATAACAATTTTTGGAGGAGATTGAAAAAAGCTAGAAAAGAGAAGCCACGTTGAAAGTTGTGAGAAAAGCATTCTAGATAATACAAGAAAACACGTTATAAAAAATTCCCGAACGAGTGAAAGCCTTGAAAAGCAGAACTGAAGAAGTAAATTAACAATAAAAATTCCACCTAACTGGTCTAGAGGATGAATTTTGAATGAATACAGATGAGCTGTCATTGAGATCGCAAAAATTCGTCAACAGGACTGGAAACTTCAATCGAAAGGCAGCAACAAGGTATACTAATATCCGAACTCATCAAAGTGCTACTTTCACATTAAATCAATAACTTTACGTGTCTAAACCACTGGTTATATTGTTTTGGATTGAACTTTCATAAAACTCCATGCAAAAGGACTGATAATAAGTTCAAATTTTTTTGTATCAAATTTTCACTGTCACAAAAATTCTGATTGCACCATTTTATATCATTGTTTTGCTAGTATAAGGTAGCTGTTGCAGAGTAGGGTATTTATAAGTTTTGATCTGAATAAAACCAACAAAGTTGATTATTCTGTGCAAAACTGTGTTTATTTTTTTTTAATTTCTAACTTCACTTTTCTTCACTGAACGGTTTTTATTATCGAATCGATAGTGCCATAGTCGGCAACACCGATTACAGAAACCTGCTTCTGAGAAAGGAGTAATTCATGTTCATAGGCGTACCTGACTGAGCTGGAACAAAGTAAAAGGTTTGAAAAAGATAACATAACATAGCCGGTATTTTTCATCTGTTATGATAGGGTTTCAGAAATATAATATATGTTATAAAGTCACAAAAATATACAAATTTAAAAATCATATAACCCAACGAATCATAACAATATATATATATATATATATATATATATATATATATATATATATATATATATATTTTATGTTATGTTATCCAGTTATAAGTTTTAAAAAGAAAAAACCCACAAAAAGAATAATTACTAAATATTATTAGTTTAAGAATTGTTTTAATAATTTTGGAAGTTCTATTTATTTTAACCTATTATAATATGGAAAAAAAAAATACTATAACAAAATCAATTTCATACACTCTCATAATGATTATAACCCATAATTGGTAAAAAAACAACAAAAAGTCTAGATTTACAAAATTTCCATGAATAAAAAGTGATCAACACATTTATAAATTTGAAACATACAGTATATGGAATTGTAGCTAACTAAAAGTAGCCAATGGTAGAACAGCAAACTTCTTGATGACAATAGCCAATCAGGGAATAGATGGTCATATGGAGAATTGGAAATTGTGAGAGAATAACAACAGGGTGATGTCATAAGCAATTATTATTGAAATTTGTACATAGTAATAAGAATGGAAAAATAGTTGTATATATAAATTATATAAGATGAACCCAAACAGTGAAATGTGACAATTTGGTGCGCGAATTCAAAAATTCAAATGAAAAAGAAGAAGGAAAATTGGTATCCAAGGGAGCAAGAAACAAAGCCACAAAAGGAGATCGAAAATAAATTTACAAGGGAATGCCACGCAACATTTTGGGAGAAAGAAAAATGAAATAATTCCAACATTAGAAGAGAAAAACCAATATTACCTCAATTAAACAACATATCCAAGTGTCCAAAGCTGATTTCTGCATTTGTATGGTTCCTGATTTATGGTACTGGAGTTCCTGATAGAGCTTGGAGTGAGAAGGGATCCAGTTTCAGGGCATATCTTGAACACCGACATTTCCAGCCAGGTATAAAAACTTTAATAGTGCACGTCCGGTCCTGAACAATTCCACAAATAACGTATCTCACATCTGAAGAACTTTATTTCACTTTATTTTGAACTATAACAGAGAACTTCTTTCTCAAGGAAAAAGTGAGGTTGTGTTTATCTATCCATGATTTGATTTTTATGATTATCCGTGAATATTTGTGGATTCCCATTAAAATAAGTTATCTCTCGTAGGCAGGTAAAATTAAGTCTTCCTGAATAAAGGAAATAATTGCTTTTTGATACTTTGTTGTTTGTTTTCTTACAATGATCAACAATCATACCAATGACCATTGAATAAATTGAAATTAGACAGCAGTGGCTAGTGGCTCTATTGCCTGAACCGGCTATCTGAGATAAGAGGCGTACCAACTGTTGCTTAGCCGTGGTGAGAAAAGTGATAACAATTGGCAGCAGCGTGACGAGGGAACAGTGACGTTCGCTAGCAATTATTATTACAGCGTACAATACATATACAGGGCAAAAATATCTATCTATATCATAACAATTTGCTTCACAAAGAATAGCGAAAATTATAAGCAATCTTCATTATATAACAACAATTTATATTTACTATTCATCAATACATTACAAGTGGCGCCCAACGTGGGGCGAAATAAAAACAAAATAATTTGTTATATCATCAATACATTACAAATGGCGCACAAAACGTGGGGCTCGAAAAGGCAAAAAGGCGAGTAAAGGCAATATATTATTTCTTAATATTTACCGCAACGTAAGGGCAAGTAAGGGAAATATATGATTTCTTAATATTTATCGCAACGTAGTGGCGAAGTAAGGGCAATATATCATTTCAAGGCAAGTAAGGGCAATATATAGTTTCAAGGCAAAGTAAGGGCAATATATCATTTCATAATATTTATCACAGCGGAAAAGGCAAAGTAAGGGCAATATATCATTTCAAGGCAGAGTAAGTGCAAGTAAAGGCAATATATTATTTCTTAATATTTATCGTAACACTGGGCGAACTTTAGCAATTGGCATTTCAAGGTGTAAGGCTAGATATTGGTGAATAAAATGGATTTGAGAGATGGTAAGAAAGTTGGTTTGGAAGAAGGTGCAGAAGGTAGAGAGAGGGGTGATCAGGAACAAGGAGAGAGTAGTAATGTGAGAGGGATAGAAATAAAAAGTGAGAACACACAAATTGAGAGTCAGCTTCAAAAATTCATGGATTTCATAAAAGATGAAATAAAAGATTTGAAAGAAAATTCAGCAAGTATGAATGAAAAAATGGATAAAAATTCAGCGAGATTGGATAAAAATTCAGCAAGTATGAAAAATGATATGAATGAAATGAAAGAAAATACAGCAAGTTTAAAAAATGAAATGAAAGAAAGTATGAAAGAGAATTTAAAAGAAAATTCAGCAAGAATGGAAGAAAAATGGAAAGAATGAATGAAAATTCGGCAAGTATGAAAAATGAAATGAAAGAGCAAATAGAAAGAATGAATGATGGAATGAGAGAAAGAAGAATGGGAGAAAGGATGGAAGAAAAAATGGGAAATATGGAAGAAAGATTGAGAGAAAATGTTAAAGAAAATATAAAGGATATGAAAAAAAATATAGAAAGCATAGAAAACAAAATACAAACTAAATCTCAACAAAGTAAAAAGGAATTGTTAGAAGCTCACAAACAATTAGAAACTAAAAAAGTAGAAAAACAACATAAAGATACTAATTCAAAAATAATAAATGTAGAGAGTGAAATAACTAAACAAGTAGAAGAAAAGATAAAATTTTAGAATTAAGAAGAATAGAAACAAGTGATGAGCAAAATAATGATAAAATTCAAGGGATAGATATGCAAAAAACAAAAGATAGTAATAATTCATTAGAAAAAGATGATGAACAAATACAGAATATAAATATGAATCTTGATCACAAAAATAATGAGTTTATAAAATATAAATGTGAACAATAAAAATTTTCAGATGAGAAAGGAAAAAATAAATAATAAATAAAAATTATGAAAATATATGACATAATAATAGCAAAAATAATTTTGAGTTACAAAGGGTGACAAAAATAAAAAATTAAAAAAGAACGTGGCTAACCAAAATCATGAGTTAAAAATAGGGAACATAAATAAGAAAATAATAATAATAAAAATGAATGACACAAAAATAGCTAACAAAAATTTTAAGTTGAAAAAAGGAAACATAAATAAAAAAATAATAGTAATGCGAATCAATGATATTTACAGGGCGAATAGAATTTTTGAAATGAAACAAAGAAATACAAACAATGAAATAACAATAATAATGTAGAGTAAAATGTCAAATATAAAAATAGAGAAGAAGTTGAATGAATATGACGTCCAAAAACGAAAAAAGTTTGGATCTATAAAGAAGAAAACAGTTGAAAAAATTAACATGAAATTTCTATTGAAAATTTCTGAAATAAGATATAGGCTTGCAGTTACAAAACAAGCAAGATTCCATAGAAGGAGAGACAAATAATAAAAATGAAAAATTTAGGGAATAATAAATTGTAGGCTAACAAATTTGATAGGTAAGTTAGGGAATAAAAAAGGAAAAAAGTTAAAAAAAATAGTTTGATAGATAGTTATGATTCCAGAAACATTTGAATAAAAGAAAATAAAATGAAAAACAAACCTTAAAAAAAAATATACATCAATGAGAGAAAATATTAGAGGAAACAAAACAACGCCTAAATGAAAAGTATAGAAAGAAAAGAAAGATATTGAATAACAATCATAATACTGAAAAACAGAGAAGTTGATAGAATATTGGTACAGGTTAGTTAGATAAAGTAAAGTGAAAAACAATAAGTTATAAAGAAGGAAAAAATAGAAATGGACAATAAATAATGTGAATTTTGAAGAAAAATGAGAAGAAATGAAGATAAAAATATTTTGAGAATAAAATGAATGCATGTGAGAAATGAAAGTGGAAATGATAATAATAATAATACTAAAGAAGTATATTATAAGAAATATGATGATGATGATAAAGGAATAAAAATATTATAATAATTAAATGAAGGTATATTAATGAATTATAAATGAATATAATAGTTAATTATGTTAATAAAAAGAAAAATGAGAGATTCAAATTAATAAAAATCCAATTCGATATGAATATAAAGAACAACTGAAGGAAGAGATAGGAAAAATAATAAAACAGTATAATTGAAAGCAGTACCAATAATGATAAAAATCGACTCGATAATTGAAAATAATATCAGTATAAAATATAAAATGAAAGTAGGATAATCATAAAATATAAAATGTCATGAATGATAATAACTTGAAAAGTTTTCTCTCTTGATCTGAAAAGAAGTACATAGTCAAGTTATTCTGGAACAACAAAACGTAGTACTAGTAGTTGTAAATGATAGTTATCGTTGTAGAATTTGTTTTTCTTGAACTAGTGGAAAATCCAGCAAAGTAGTTTTCTGAAAGTAGAAAAATAGTATTAGTTAAAGTAGATTCAATAACTGTAAATAAAGAAATTGATATTAAAAATTTTCTAACTGGTAGAAAATTATTGAATATAAATTTAGGAATGTTGTTATGTTATGTTATGCCAGTTATAAGTTTTAAAAGGAAAAAACCCACAAAAAGAATAATTACTAATAGTTATTAGTTTCAAGAGATTGTTTTACATAATTTTGGAATTCTATTTATTTGTAAGCCTATGTATAATATGGATAGATAAAAATGTCAAAATACAATCAATTTCATACACTCTCATAATGATTATAACCCATAATTGGTAAAGAGACAACAAAAAGTCTAGATTTACAAAATTTTCATGAATAAAAAGTGATCAACACATTTATAAATTTGAAACATACAGTATATGGAATTGTAGCTAACTAAAAGTAGCCAATGGTAGAACAGCAAACTTCTTGATGACAATAGCCAATCAGGGAATAGATGGTCATATGGAGAATTGGAAATTGTGAGAGAATAACAACGGGGTGATGTCATGAGCAATTATTATTGAAATTTGTACAAAGTAATAAGAATGGAAAAATAGTTGTATATATAAATTATATAAGATGAACCCAAACAGTGAGATGTGACAATTTGGTGCGCGAATTCAAAAATTCAAATGAAAAAGAAGAAGGAAAATTGGTATCCAAGGGAGCAAGAAACAAAGCCGAAGGAGATCGAAAATAAATTTAAAGGGAATGCCACGCAACATTTTGGGATAAAGAAAAATGAAATAATTCCAACATTAGAAGAGAAAAACCAATATTACCTTAATTATACAACATATCCAAGTGTCCAAAGCTGATTTCTGCATTTGTATGGTTCCTGATTTATGGTATTGGAGTTCCTGATAGAGCTTGGAGTGAGAAGGGATCCAGTTTCAGGGCATATCTTGAACACCGACATTTCCAGCCAGGTATAAAAACTTTAATAGTGCACATCCGGTCCTGAACAATTTCACAAATAACGTATCTCACATCTAAAAACTTTATTTTACTTTATTTTGAACTATAACAGAAAACTCCACTCTCAAGGAAAAAGTGAGGTTGTGTTTATCTTTCCATGATTTGATTTTTATGATTATCCGTGAATATTTGTGGATTCCCATTAGAATAAGTTATTTCTCGTAGGCAGGTAAAATTAAGTCTTCCTGAATAAAGGAAATAATTGCTTTTTGATACTTTGTTGTTTGTTTTCTTACAATGATCAACAATCATACCAATGATCATTGAATAAATTGAAATTAGACAGCAGTGGCTAGTGGCTCTATTGCCTGAACCGAATATCTGAGATAAGAGGCGTACCAACTGTTGCTTAGCCGTGGTGAGAAAAGTGATAACAATTGGCAGCAGCGTGACGAGAGAACAGTGACGTTCGCTAGCAATTATTATTACAGCATACAATACATATACAGGGCGAAAATATCTATCTATATCATAACAATTTGGTTCACAAAGAATAGGAAAATTATTAAATTTTTTATAACAACAATTCATATTTACTATCATACATTACAATATATATATATATATATATGAAAAAGGAAATTGTGGCATATTGGACAAATTATTAAATCAAAGAAAAAAAACATCCTCAAGCGGGAGTCGAACCCACGACCTTCTCATCTCCAGTCAGACGCTCTACCAACTGAGCTATTTGAGGACATAGGATCCGCCGCATATTTGTGAATCATTTTTTCCCATAATTTGATGTTAGTGTTAGAATGGATAGAAAAGATCGAAAGTACCTATCAATGGCCATCAAGACCCGTTAACCTTTCACTCTCACATCATCGTCGATGTGACGATTCCAATAAGAGTTCAAGAAAATGATCTCCAAACACTGATAAGATTTTGCCAAATATATAATACGAAAATGAAAAATGCGTCCGAGAGAAATACATGAAAAAGGAAATTGAGGCATATTGGCCAAATTATTGAATTAAAGAAAAAAGACATTCTCAAGCGGGAGTCGAACCCACGACCTTCTCAGCTCTAGTCAGACTCTCTACCAACTGAGCTATTTGAGGACATAGGAACCGCCGCATATTTGTGAATCATTTTTTCCCATAATTTACTGTTAGTGTTAGAATAAATAGAAAAGATCCAAAGTACTCATCAATGGCCATTAAGACCCGTTAACCTTTCACCCTAACATCATCGTCGATGTGACGATTCACGACGATGTGAAGAGTTCAGGAAGATGATCTCCAAACACTGATAAGATTTTGCCAAATATATAATACGAAAATGGAAATTGCGTCCGAGACAAATAAATGAAAAAGGAAATTGTGGCATATTGGACAAATTATCAAATTAAAGAAAAAACCATCTTGTAACCAAATTACGTAAATTTTCTGGTTGACTTTAATTTTTTTCAACCTTTTTCTGTTGTTGTTGTGATCGTCTAGACAGTCAGCGCCACTTCTCAGATAGCATGATCTGCAATCCATCTACTCTCAGAATCCAGAATCCATCGCATGCAACAATTTCCTTTTTCATGTATTTCTCTCGGACGCAATTTCCATTTTCGTATTATATATTTGACAAAATATTATCAGTGGTTGGAGATCATCTTCCTGAACTTTTATTGAAATCGTCACGTCGACGATGATGTTAGAGTGAAAGGTTAAATGGTCTTGATGGCCATTGATAAGTACTTTCGATCTTTTCTATTCATTTTAACACCAACATAAAATTATGGGAAAAAATCATTCACAAATATGCGGCGGTTCCTATGTCCTCAAATAGCTCAGTTGGTAGAGCGTCTGACTAGAGATGAGAAGGTCATGGGTTCGACTACCGCTCAAGGGCGGTTTTTTTCTTTAATTTAATAATTTGTCCAATATCCCACAATTTCCTTTCTCATGTATTTCTCTCGGACGCAATTTCCATTTTCGTATCATATATTTGGCAAAATATTATCAGTGGTTGGAGATCATGTTCCTAAACTTTTATTGAAATCGTCACGTCGACGATGATGTTAGGTGAAAGGTTAACGGGTCTTGATGGCCATTGATAAGTACTTTCGGTCTTTTCTATTCATTCTAACACTAACATTCAATTATGGAAAAACATTATTCACAAATATGCGACGGTTCCTATGTCCTCAGATAGCCCAGTTGGTAGAGCGTCTGACTAGAGATGAGGTCGTGAGTTCGACTCCCGCTTGAGGATGGTTTTTTTCTTTAATTTAATAATTTGTCCAATATGCCACAATTTATTTTTTCATGTATTTCTCTTGGAAGCAATTTTCATTTTCGTATTTTATACATATATATATATATATATATATATATATATATAAATTCAAGAAAAATTTTAAATATATGAAAATCATTAAAATTGAGCATATTTTTTGTTTTTGGTAATTTTAAATCTTGGATAATTTGAAATTGTCTTGTTCAAGTGTTTTTTTCGGGCGTTGTTGATTTTGACTTCTCATTTAAACAGTTAACTTTTTTATTAATATTAATTTACAAAAATCCTTTCATGGTATTTCCAACACGTTCCAATACTTTATCTGTGTACAACATGGTTTTTTCTTTGTATTGCTATCACTTATGCGTGATATTATTGAGTCGTTCATCGCCCTTGATGTCATTTGTATGATTTTTGGCATTGAACATACAATATTATGGATGACATTCGATATTTCTTGCACTCGTTATGTACGATTTGATTCTTGTGAAAAGTTGATTTACGGTTCTTTCCTGGAATTTGAATATTGTTGTAACGACTCCAAATATTTTCAATGATCTTAATAAATGATCAATCTGATGTCTGCGCCAACATATTTTTCAGAATCATTGAAGCTGAAAGAAACTCTCCCTTGTCAGAATCTATTTTACAAATGAAAAACTGCCAGACCCTACCATATCTAAACAGTCAAACAGCGCGACGCCTTAGCGTCGAAAGCTATTTGTTAGAGTTCCTAGTCGCCAATACAAAATCTGTCTTGAAACGTCTCCTTTTGTATGCATAATTTTCAACATATTCCAATACTGTTCGGCTTACAATATATGTGAGTTACCTACTGAAATCTATTAATTGCTTCCAAAGTTCTATTAATTTTCAGTTATGGTCTCTTGGGAGCTAGTGGTTGTGGTAAAACAACAATACTGAACTGTATAGTTGGCAAAAATAAAGTAGATGATGGTGAAATATGGATATTGGGAGAGAAGTGTGTTGGAATTGCAGGTTCCAAAGTTGGGTACATGCCACAGGTGAGTTTTTTTTCTCGAAAAGATACGTATTCTAATTCTTTTTCTGTTCAGGACCTGGCACTCATAAACGAATTTACGGTAAAAGATTCAATTTATTTTTTCGGAAGAATTTTTGCTATGGATACCGAAAGTTTACGTGAGAAGTACGAGGAACTGACGACACTCCTCAATTTGCCGAAAGACGGAAGGTAACATTTCTTATCCATAAATATTTGTTTCATTCGAATTGTTGAAACATGAAAATCGAAATTAATCAGAAATATTGGTCGCATTTTGTTCACAAATCATTAACAAAGTTATATATCCAAAAAATTAATAGGAAAATGCATAGAGCGCTAAAGTTTTTTGTAATCATTCAGTCAACGAAATATATATATATCTATATATATATATATATATATATATATATATATATATATATATATATATATATATATATATATATATATATATATATATATATATATATATTTATATATATATATATATATTATATTTTTGATACAAATATATTTATAAAAATAAAAATTTGATAAAATGATACTTATACATCACATGAATACCTGCTATGGTGGTTTTACAATTTTTCTGTGCACTTTGCATTTCTGAAACCTCTTACCATCTTATGTTCGACGCAGATCATCAGAGAGTTTAGCAGTGGAGCTTTTATATTGACATTCTACAAACAAAATCTTAGAATTCAAACAGATAAAAATTATATATAAGCAAGAACATCCTGTATGCTAACTCAGAAACTCAAGGGAACATGACAGGGACATGTCAAATAATTTCTCATGAAAAATTGATGAAATATCAAATCTGAGTACAGAAAATGGTTAAATAAGAATGTATAACCAATTTGTATAAATAATATCAAATATAAGCTGTATATAAAATAAGAGTCATAGTGTAGAATACAAAAAGTTGCTTTTAAAAGTGTGTGGAAACTGAAATTCCGTGCCTTAAAACAAAAATTGATGGTTACTACGGGAGGAAGAAAACAGGGTCGAAAATAAATAATTTTGGAGAAAACGTTAGAAAAATTTTCATGAGATAAATGAATCCAAATGAGCAGAAAACACAACTGTGAGAGCAATTCCAATCAATAATCCAAACCAAGAAACAGTCTACAACAATTTGAGCAAGAAACCACCTACCTGCTATCCAGATCACATTCCACACAGGACATAACCAACAATAAAAGAGGGCCAATGTCGGACAGGTTCACTTTCAAAAGCACTGGACACAGCCAAGAGTCTTCGTGAGTGCACAAACGCAACGAACTAGAGGTACTTCTCAAAAACACAAATAAACGAAGTGATATCATTGGTATTCGACACTTTTTTGGGGTCTTTGATAATATTTATCCACAGTGGTGAACTTTATTTCATAATGTAACCTGTGAATATTTATTTGCTCATTCTTTCTATTGCGCATGAGCAAGTCATGTGATGATTTCTCAAGTTAATATATTCGATTATATTTAATATAAGCTAGATATCGCAGGAGTAGTATTTTGAAACCTTTGGAATTTCATTTCAATAAAACGAAAACAAATTTTACTATTTTCTGTTTCGACATTCATCATTTGATCATATCACGAACTATATTTTCATGAAACAATAACTTCACTTCAAACAAAGCAACTAGATGGTGCAAAGGAACTCTGTTGAGCTGTAGGATGATCATTTCTCCATAGGCGTACCGACTGAGCTGGAATAAGGTAACAAAGGAAAAGTTAAATGGTGTTTGAAAGGGAGTGAGAACAACATAGCCGGATTTTCTATTGTTATGATAAGTGTTTTTTTTTAAGAATAAAGTAGAATTGATAATAAATCAAACCAATCAAGCTTACTATCATAACAAATTGCAAAATTATTGTGATGACTAGTGGTTAATGAAATAATAATAATAATAATCTATCAATAAAAAACAGAAAGGAATAATCAACCCACATCATCATAATATTATATATGTATATATATATATATATATATATATATAGATGGAACATATATCGAAGAAAACTTGCACAAATGCTGCTACAAAGCTCAACTTGGGTTCATTGAGGAGGGAACTAGACAGAGGTGGATTCATATTATAATCGGCCTTATCACCAACGAGACCACCAATGCATTCTTCACATTTTAAATGTTTTATAATTTTATATACAAAAAACCCTGATATTCAAAACTATTTGGTCATTATATTCCGACAAGTTTGTAGATAACTTCTGAGAAAAGTTATTAACGTGTACTGATATATTTTCCTCCTCTTCTTGAGTGATCCTTTCCTTACCACATGATTTATTATTCAAGGTTTACATTTGTTGTGATCAATTGTTTGTACAAATCAAGGGAAATATACCCCTTCCTAGGATTTTTTCAATTAATTATGGAATTCATTGAAATCAGTGTCAATAGGTTTTTTCTAATCCACTTCATCTACTCAATAATCCATAAAATGGATGTTGGCTTATTTTCAGTTCTTGTCCAAATCACTAAATATGATAGATAGATAGATAGATATTTATTTCCAAACTAATAAAACATAGAATTAGTGGGTCGTCAAAATAGTACAATCTATAACATATGAGTGTATATAGACATGTATAAAGTAAAATTTACACTAAGAATAAAGTAAAATATAAGATATGAGGACAGACTATCTATGATTTGTGAACACTCTGTGCCAATTGAAAAATATTTATCAAATAATTTTCATTCATTTGATACAACTCAATTTTTCCCGCCAAACCCACAATTCTTCTCACTTAAGGCAAGATTTACTTTTTACAGACTAGTGGGAGATTGTAGTGGAGGAGAGAAAAGGAGATTATCTTTTGCAATTGCCCTGGTACACAATCCCGAACTTCTCATACTAGATGAACCATCTGTGGGAGTCGATCCAATTCTGAGAGAGAGGTATTCTTTTCAATATTTTCGAAGACACTTTATCCACATCTGGATCAATTTTCTGTGAGAGTTATTCATCTCTTTCAGAATATGGAATTATCTAACCGAAACATGCAGTAATAATAAAACTTCTATCCTAATAACAACACATTACATAGAAGAATCCCGACAAGCAAATAGGGTAGGTGGACGAACGAGGTTCTCTCGTATAGAATAATTTGAATTTCGATAAGTTGAAATATTTCAAATGAAGGTCTTCCACCGATTATAGAACAAGAAGACTGTTCGTAATTTTTTTAATCAATATTTTGTTGCAAGATTGGATTTCTGAGGGAAGGTAAACTTCTGGTAGAAAGCTCTCCAACCTCTCTCTTGTCGAAATTCAACGTTCCAACCTTGGAAGAAGTATTCCTGATATGCAGCAGAAACCAAGAGGAACAAATTGAAAATGCGAATTCTCACGAAATTGATCATCTCGATAATATTGGAACCGCAAGCCCAATGGAAGAATTTGAAATGGATTGTGATTCCACAAAAGTATGTATTTGTGATACCTATTTATGGTATTTATGTTGGATGTACAATTTCTAATATTTATATTGATAATACAGAAATGTTCTCGGAATTGATAGTATCCCAAATTCAAACTTAGCGCTTAGCCGACCCAATTCATCGAATTGAATTTCACTAATTGAAAGCATAAACAAATGTCTGATGGAAAGTTAAAAGCTGTTACGGAGGTTTTTCTCGTTTAAAATGATGATCAAATTGAATGACAAACCCTGGTGCTTGCACTTATACCTGTAGAAGTTTGGGATCGACTTGGCGACACTTGGCCTACTTGATAATAGAGATTACTAGCGTGTCAGATGGCGCCAATTTCGTTTTAGTTTGGAAGTCAGTAACAGGGTATATTTATTTCCTCAGCTTTCTTTTTGAGGCCAACTGTTCACGGTTTCTAATTCTAGCTTTGCTATTGGTTCAATAAAGTTATCTGTCAAACTTCACCAATAGCAAAGCTAGAATTAGAAGCCCCCGAACATTGCACAAAGAAAGCACTGTTGTGTTGTTTTTCGTATTTTGTACTATTTCAATGTGAGGTCAACTGCATTTTGACAGACGGAGAATTGGAAATGAAATTGTCATCAAATTGCAGAAAATATAAAATTCAATGCATACAATATGATGAACTATGAAAATATCATTATTAGTCAATTCGTCAAGATTTGTACTTGCTTTTGGTACTGAATACAGGTGAATATTCGAATCTACGGCTTCATACTGTCCACACAAAATACAAATATGGCCCATTCTATAAAAAAAATCCTTACACACTACATTACCTGAAAATGAACAGTTCCTCACACACTAATGAATTGATGAACGAGTGATTATTTAAAGAACAAACTCAGGAATAATCTAAGCAAGATTTCAAATCGAAGAGATGGAAAACGCATAGATACCGACAAAATAATGGAAATAATTTCATATAAGATGCTGTAGGTGTCAGAAATTAAGTTCTGACACTAAGCGAGAATATAAACAAATATTTTTGGACAGCGCCATCTACCACAAACCGCCACAGAGAGAAGCTCTGTTGAAGTAACAGGTGATGCCCCTTCGAAAATCTAAACAATATTGAATCAGTCAGTTCATTCACCAGGGTTTTTAGACATCTTAGATTTTGACAAACACAGATAACTAAAACGTCGTCGTCATAGAGACTAATTTTCCCAGTCATACACAAAGAAATCTGGATTGATTTGATTCACGATGTATAAAATGATCTTGATTTGAGGCTTGATTTTTAGAAAGTGCTTTTAGTTTCTCCGCCGGCCCCCGTATAGTGACAATGTTTGATCTAGCCCGTGTTATTCGTGATGACTACCGTGTTTTCATTAAGCTCTGCAGATAAGCTGATACATTTTCAAGTCATATTACATATTAGTACAAACAGAGATCAGAGCTGTATTTTTTTTCGCGGAAGAAAAATGAGAAAATTTATCGGTGGGGTTCCGATGGTCAATTGTTAACATAGTAATGAAATTTATTCTGTCCTACATCTCACTGAATTGGAAAAAATGTAATGCGATGATACAATTGTAATTTAGTAAAGACTGTTGCTCTGACAAAATGTGACATGAAGAAAAAGGCTCTCATGAAGAGAGTATATCAAAATTGGGTAGCTCAACGGCTTTGATATATGGCAGGTAGGATAGAACAACTAAACATCGTGAAACACTACATAAACTTTTTTTTTGGAAGGTGGAGAAAATCCGTTATGAACACCTTGTGTGGGAATCCCTGAGTCCTGGAGTCTATGCATCTCCCGAACCTCAGATGTAACCAACTATAAACTTCACCCGTATGGAGACTTGTACCTTTTGGCCCTTTATATCTTGTCTGCTGTTTTCTCTTCCAGTACCCATTCCAGTAATTTCTTGCCTTACACGAGTTTGTACACTGGGTGTGTGCTGTATAGTATTTTTACGATCCAAAGTTCCGCTGGTGCACAGTATGTGTGACACTGTCTCTGGTTCCTTTCCTTCTCCTTTCTCCTTCTATTGATGTGATCTTCCACTGGCGCGTGTTCAGTTATTAGCCCCGTGATAATTTTCAATTGTTTCCTGTTTACAGTTAACAAGTCTGTTGTTTTTTTTTTTCGGCACGTGCGCCTATGTCTGTTTTCTGGAATATTATTTCAGTATTCTTTGTGTTTTTCCCTGATCCAGTTTCGAACTGATGCTCGTGCTATGCGCTTCGGTACTACATCCTGGACCCGGTTCGTTTTCCGACCCTAGCGAGTTCATCAGCTTCTTCATTTCCTGTGAATCATTGATGTCCTGGCACCCAAATCAGCTTGACGTGGTTTTGTCCTGCCAGTATTGACAGTTTCTCTTCACAAGTCCATACCAGTTTTGCGACCCTAGCGAGTTCATCAGCTTCTTCATTTCCTGTAAATCATTGATGTCCTGGCACCCAAATCAGCTTGACGTGGTTTTGTCCTGCCAGTATTGACAGTTTCTCTTCACAAGTCCATACCAGTTAGGACGTCACTACGTGACTGCACAGAGCCTTCAGTTGTTAAGTCCCGTAATTACAGAAAAACTCTCATGTCTGAAAAAACAACACAATATTTTTTGATATGAACTTGATAGCGAGAAAAACCAATTCACTAGGAGAGAACAAAAGCAGAATTCCTCCGCACGAAAGAGCTGATAAGCATACGCTCGTTAAACCATACGTCGTTATTGGATGACAATTAAATGCACTTAAAAATCACTATCAAGAAATAACCCTTGTACACCGGAGTCATAAATAACTCATATAGGAAAAATTAACGATGGTAAACAAGATTATTTATTCCAATTTGTTTGGGATATCATTGAACGGTTCTATTGTAATTGTACCGACAGAACGCGCTATAAATTCACCGATTATGACAGCCCATTAAATATAACTCTTCCTCGAAAAGGCATAAATTCATGTTTCATATATTTTCGATGACAAAGACAAAACTATTAATTATTAAGCTGCGGACAAGTTAAAGATAACGAGTGTGGGAATCGCTTTCATTTCATTTTATGTTGTAATGTCAATTATGTCCACTATGTTTTCGTGTCTCTTGAGACAATTGACAATTGAAGCTCTGATGATGGCAAACAGCCGAAAGCGCTCAGCTTAACTGAGCTTTGTGATTGAAAAAATTATACACTGAAAAATACTTCTTTCTCAACCTTCCTTTTGATATGTTGTTTTACCAGAATACAATTTCAAATTTCTTACCGATACAGGTTCAACAAAATCATTCATCGAACCCAATTTCGCCTATGAATTGTTCCCAAATCGAATAGAGAATGATCAACTTATAGTATTCACTGTATTTCAAAAATCTTTCCATAAAAATAGTAGTACAATACATATATGGAAAATATTCGATATTTCTACATAGAAACTTGAAATTTCATTTATTCGAATTCCATAAGATTTTTCATGGATTGATCGGAATCGATAATTTGAAATTATTGCAAGCAATGGTGGTTTTCTATTTCACCTCATTCGAGAATAAAAATGGAGTTTCACAAAATTCAGAACGATTTGAATTATATTTCTATATTTCCGCGAAACGAGCAAGCGATAAAAATTTAAACAACCATAAGAAACGAAGAAATTATTATTCCATATAAAAAAACATGATTGCGAGATTCCAGAAAGCTTATCTATAGCGAAAAACGGAGAAGCGATAACGACCAAATTAAATAACAATACGGAAAAGATAACACACAGTGAGTAGCTCAGTCCTTGGGCTTTTAGAGCATCCTCTGGCCTATATCAGCTTTAGGTATATTATCATGTTTGTTAGCATTAGGTCTATCCAGGCACGCAAGGCTCTTTTCTCTTTGTCTGAGAGACCTGATGATTGAGTCTATAGAGGTATTGTTGAAAATCTGGGAATGCCGCTATCAGTACCTCTTCGTTTCCTAGCGTATTCTTCACTCTCTCTACCACTTTGTGAAGTGCTGTTTCTGTTGAGCAACTGGTCCTTTATGCATATTTTTCTCTATGCAGTGGTCTTTCTACTAGTGCACATTGGGGTCTACATACATATAACATTACATTTAAATCATATTACCCATGAACTGTCAGTTGGTATTCTACAATTGAATTTCAACGTCAGTCTAGTGAATTCACGCACCGAAAGAGTACTAACGTATTTACCTCTTTTCTAATTTGGAATTGAAATTCGCTTTCAGTTCACGTGTTGACAGTTTTCTCAATCGATGCGGAATAAAATAAAAAAATGTTTGTGGAAAAAACACTCAAAGTCGTCTCCACTGATGTATTATCCCAGCGGGATTCATAAAAAACAGTAAGACATGTTTCAAGTGTACAAAGTGGTTGGAATTCCAACCACCCTGTTTCGTAGCTTTCAACTCTCTATTTTCACGTCTTTTTGCTATTTCAATAAATCATGTCAATTTCAATAGAGAACTAAACATCATCAGACAGATTGGTAACAACAATGGTTTCCCCCCACATACTATCGAGAAAGTCTATCAACGTCATGCCCCAAAGATTATTAACCGTAATTTGATTTCTCCTATAACACATACTAAATTTTCATTCATTTCCTTTTGCGGAAAAATTTCGTGTGAAATTCTGGATATTTTCAAAAGAGTTGATAAAAACTTATGCATTTCATTTAAAACTAACAATTGCCTAAAAAAGCATCTTGTCAACACAAAAGATAAAACTCCAATTTCAGAAAAGTCTGGAGTTTATAGACTTTCCTGCTCGAATCCATCATGCAACGCAGTATATGTGAGTCAAACAGGGAGATCGTTCGAAACTAGAATTAAAGAACATGAAAAAATTATAGAGAAATTTAAAGATCACGACCATTCGTTTGAAATTGTTACAAACAATTCATTTGCCAATCATATTATCAATCAGAACGACTTTTTCGATCCGGACTCAAATGTTGAATTTTTACACATCTGCAACAAAGGGATGATTTTGAACCTCAGTGAAATTTTTCCTATAAACAATTCCATAAAGAACCCTTTTGTAATCTCACTCAATGACCAAATCAACTTTGATTGCCTTCCTTTTTCAGGTCATTAAACATCAATTACTGATTCTTCTTCAGCTCGGTCACAAAAAACTAGCGCCATCTCTACGTGAATGGTGACACGATTTTATCAAATCTACCCACTTAGTCTATGTAGCTTACAGTTATCTGCTTGCCTGGAGATGGCTCCACCGTCTCCTTCTCCAATTTTAATTTTCATCTAATCTCAAATCTCTTGTTCACTCCACGTTCGCCATTGCTAGTAGTTGTCAGCGATATAAAAAATCTTAATAAATTTGTTTATCACATCGTTTACATTGGGGATCTGCCCCTTAATTTTGGATAACAAATTGATTACATTTTGTGAACCTTTCAAATATGTTAAGATTTCCTGTATATTTTTCCTCCAGGATTTTCCTCCATCTTGTAACCCCTCTTTTTGACTATATTTTTTCTCTTATAGTTAATTTGTAACTAAAGATGAGTGCTTTGTACACTTGAAACATGTCTTACTATTTTTTATGAATCCCGCTGGGATAATACATTTGTGAAGACGACTTTGAGGGTTTTTTCTCCAAAAAAATCACAACTCCACTTTGAGAATGGACTTCTTCCTTCGTTTTTAAAATAATAATTGTTGTTGACCATAACTTCTGCTCTGATTTGAAAAATCAAATGCACGCTATGAAGAATTCATTTGAAGGTACTTCGCTTTTGTTTATATATTTTCAATGTTATATTTTGTTTGAAGTCTAATTATTTGTGTTTTAAAGTTGTCCTGTTCAGATTTTTTTTGTCGCCATCGAAAGATGAAATAATGCAAAGAGTAACTTTCCAAGAGCTTCCAAGTACGTTTTTTTTTTCAATTACTTTCCTCTAGGGTTTCTAATGAAAGACCAACACCATAACATCTGCCACTTTTTGTCCCTTCTGGAGTTATAGGCTATGAAATTGGTACCTTTACTCAAGAGGGATAATGGTAATTTTCTTCAATCATTTGCGTTGTAAGTTGTCCTGTTCAGATTTTTTAACCGACGAAACCAAAAAGGAGGAGGTTCTCTATTCGACCCGTATATTTTATGTTTTTCCATCATATTTTTTTATGTATGATCACGCATAACTTTTTACTGAGGCGTCCGATTCCGATAATTCTGTATTAAGTGGATAGGGTGTACTCCGAATTTGATCCCATTTGAATTTTAAAGATGAAATCCACCTCTAAGGGTAGCGAAATGAAGGATATTGATCACTCACCCTCTGAATTCTGATCCGTTAACCGATTCTATCAGGCATAACTTTGTACTGGGTTCTTCGATTTGGATGATTCTTTTTTTAATAGATAGGGTATACCTTATATTTGGATTTTGAAAGGAATTAGCCACCCTTACGGGTGGAAAAATAGGGGATAATTGATTTTTCACTAGTGAACATTGGCTAACACATACGTAGTTGACAATGACAGATCGCTACTGACATTATTCTTGTTCCGTCAAAATCAGTATATTTTATGAGAGGATGGAATGATATACAAAGTAATGGAATAAACTAATCAGAACAACAAAAATAATTTATATCACAACAAATAGTAAAAGAAGATAATCGTATTATTTAACTGGTAATAGTTGAAGAAAGGTGGGTAAGTAAGTATTTTGGAAGTAATAAAAAAACAAGTAGGTAGTAATTGGTAGATTTTAGCCACAAAAAATTGAAAAATAAAAACTTTTCAACAGAAAATTAAACCGACGAAAAAATCAACTGAAAAGCAAAAAATAAAATAAACCTTCTTAGTCTAAATGATAATTGAGCTCCTAAACTAATGTAAGTAACTGATTTTGAGTCGGCGCCAAACAAACTAGCAATTGAATTAGGTGAAGCGTAAAATGATGGCAGCGAGATGCACGGCTGCGTTTTGATGACTTTTTCATAGATAATGATCTTCGATAATTGTTTGTTTGGCGCCGACTCAAAATCAGTTACTTACATTAGTTTAGGAGCTCAATTATCATTTGACTAAAAAGGTTTATTTTATTTTTGCTTTTAGTTGATTTTTTCGTCGGTTTAATTTTTTGTTAAAAAGTTTTTATTTTTTACTTCTTAGTTCCGTATTTCGTCGGTTTAATTTTTTGTTAAAAGTTTTTATTTTGTCGCCATTGAAAGATAAAATAATGCAAAAAGTAGGTTTTCAAGAGCTTCCAAGTACTTTTTTTTCAATTACTTTTCTCTAGGGTTTCTAATAGAAGACCAATACCATAACACCTGCCACTTTTTCCCCCTTCTGGAGTTATAGGCTATGAAATTGGTACCTTTACTCAAGAGGGATAATGGTAATTTTCTTCAATTGTTCCTGGGTCTCAAAATAAAACTCTGAAAATGTCTAGGATGGACTTGGTTGTTCTCGTGAGGCAAACTGGCTCAAATAATATCGAGGAACAGATGAGTTTCCTAGAACAACATCTCCAAAATATGAGTGAATGTTAGATTCATCAAAAATTGAGCTCAATCATTTGATTTCTCATTTTACGTCTTAGTTCAATTGATTGATTGAATCTAACAGAACATTCGACAAATTCTTGTGTAAAAATGAAAATTGGCTGCAAACCGTAATTCAATTTCCATTATATGGTGAGGTTTCCGATAAAAAAAGAGCCGTCAAAAAGTATTTCACGCTGAAGCTTCCGATTGCAGGAAACATAAAAAAAACACAAGAGTTGCGACAAAATTATTCGGCTGATGAACTCTCGCATGCTGCCCAGATGAGTTTGTGGTCAGATGGACGAATCGAGGCTCCAAATGTACTTGAGGATATAACGAATATGAGTCCTGGAAGAGCAGAACGGTACAGAAAAGCATTCATAGAGATGGGAGACAAAAAATTGGGTACGATGACGGGGAAGAAGCTCTTTCAATGATCATAAAAGCAAAATTGTCCAGACATCAATATGAAGTAATAAGATGTAAAGATGAAAAAAAAACAATCTTACAAAATAGTTCAAAATGCCAAAAAACTCTGCTACACAAAAAAAAATATATTACTATCAGTGTTTATTATATCCAAGTTCAATTAAAGCCCCTTCTGAATCATACGGCAAATCGTATAGTTACAGTTTTGAAAGAAGTGATTTCTATCCAAATATCTTCGGGAATGTTCAATGTGCAATTATCCTATAAGTGAAGATTCTATGGAAATTCCGGTTTGAACCCTTATAAACAAAAGCACATTGAAACTAAAGCTAGGGTTCCAGTATTTTCTTATCTTCTCCCGTTTCACTTTCTATGATAAGGATAAACCAGAAGGATTACCAAAACGGTCATTGGGCAAAACCCGCGCCCTTTCTCTATTAGATATTGCAGACCAATCTGAATGCAGTTTCAGAAAGATAGCGCAGATTTATCAATAGCAGAAAAAAATCATTTTGAAAATCATATCAATTCGTTGAAACCCACTGTTATTGAATAAGAAAATATCACTGTTATTATGAAACATACGTTGATTTTCGCAATGATTGATGGAAAGATTTGTAATGCATTGACAAATACGAGAGCTACCCAAAAATTTTATTCAGGTGGAGCAACAACGTCAAAGCAATTCAATAAAATAGATGAAAAATTGAAATTGAATGTCCACGCTCCCCATCTATAGTTCGGGCTGTCTATTCTTCAGTTTCGGATGAATCATGGCAGACGTACGACGAAGAAGCAACGTAAAATGTTTCGAAAAACAAAAAAAAAACTCAAAAAAAATTCCGCGAAAAAATTGGTTTATTAGTAGATATTCCTGAGCCCGGTTTTGGGAATAGTAATGATGGAAATACCGCTAGGCGTTTCTTTCAAAATAGCGAATTATCTGCCACTATAACTGGTCTTGATAGGGACATCATACAAAGATTTTACATGATATTAATTTAGAGTTCAAGCGGATCTGATATTGACTTAGTTAAGCTAAGATCATACTGTATAGAAACGTCCACTATGCAATCCTCGTTACAGAATACCAAGTCCAAGGGGCTCGTTGATGACGTTGTATATGAAGTTATTTGAGAGTGATATTTGTGTACTAGTTCTATTAGTTCGGATATACGTAGCATAATAAGGTATGTTGAAGTCTCTGACCATTAGGGTTGCACTATCATTTGAAATCTGCAACGACTCTAGTGCTTCTAAGACTGTTCAAATTCAGATAACAATGACCTAGGTGGTATGTACAAATTCAAAATGTATAGATAATTAGATGCCAACGATATTCTTTCTAAAATAACTTCGATAGATTTTTGTTTTGGAAATGAATAATCGGATAAGTTGATACGATAATATCTTCATGCACTTCAATAAGAACTCCACCGCCAGTAGTTAAATCTGTTGATGCATATTCACGGTCCTCCCTGTATATATTGAAGTAGTTAGGAATTAATTCCGTGTTGCTACTGATGAGTTGAGCTACGCTTACTACTAATTGGATTCAAACTGGCAGTTTTTACCTTTGCAATAATTTTTCCTTCGTGGTATTTCTTTACATGTGTTCTTCAGTCGTAATAACTAACGCTTATATGTTTGCTTGCACTCACTACACTTATAGGTAACGTTCACGTTCATTGGTAATCAAATGCTAGAGCCTGGAAATTACTACATCCACACCATCAGACGAAGAGTAGTTGAACTGAAAGTATATTCGCCTACAGCGAAGCGACTCTCCTTTTGGCTACTTTCCGCTAGATGCCAGCAATACAGGACTCCATAGAGCTTGTTTTTTCATAATTTCAACTTCTGCAGTGTAGATGATAGAGGATATTTTCAGTTATATCTTTGGAACTAGCAATTACAGAATTGGAAAAAAAATCAATGTATGTATCACCCTCATCTTCTTCCAAAATCGGATTTAATTTATTGGAAATTTCGAAAGTTTTGAAGTCTAGTGACGATAACACTTATTATGGTTGGCTCACCATCCTGAGGCTTTACTATGTATATCACAACTTTTTTCTGTACGCGAATCATTTATACACTTCAAACTTCATTAGCCCTTCAACTTTCAATGTCTTTTTTCCCATATATATGAAATATTTCGTCAGGTACACTAGAAAATGTATTGCACCTATTATTTGCATCTAATGATATTTTTTATAACTTCAATATCACATTGTTGGTCATTTGAAATAGGCAGCAATCATTTTCATTTGCAGAACCACGCCAATGAAAGTCCAAAGAAAATAAAAAATTCAAGCTTTTCATGGCATCGATTTGGAGCCCTCATGGAAAAAAACTGGAAGAGAATACGAAGGAATAAATTGTACGTATATTTCGACTTTTTTTCAATACCACTTATCAGTGTTTGACATTGACGAAGGTGATATCAATAAACAATGGAATATTGTCATGAATGATTATATTTTTCTATACACGCTCCACAAGATACCCACTTTGGATGTAGATCAACAGATAATTTTTCGTGACAAAAATACTACCAGGAAACCGACTGTGCCATTATACAGATATTCTGTTATGTTTCCTACTCCCAACTGTCATTGCTAAATTTGTTATACACATTTAAAAGCATTTTTCAAATCGTTTTTCAGTTGTAACTTGAAAACTAATAAAGCAATCTCGATACTGGACGAATTGTACAGAATCAAAATGCAAAGAAATTGAGCCCTAACACAACTCGACCAAATCATAAGTAACGGAGAAAAACCGGGAAAATCTGCGTTTTTTTTTTCAATGCAAAACACCACCATTTTTCAAGCAGGCTCTCCACGACATAGTAGTGATTGATATGTTCTTTATCTGTGAAAATCTCAGGCACTGTTGGATTATTAGTTTTGGCATAATTGAAATTTGATTTGATTTGATTGGAATTTGATTTTTTATTGCAGCAGACCTGCATGCGTCATATATGGTCCGATTTCAATATTTCTGAAAGAATTTGAAAGTCGAAGTATAGTACTTCAAAATGACTATTCTCATTTTGCGTTAAAATGCTGCGAAATAGGTGAGAAATACTTGCAAACATGACCAAAAACCGACGAGTGCATGAAAGCGGCTCGGGAGTGGGGGTAGACCACCAGATTCATACCGAGCGCAGCGCGCTTGTATTTCTATACATATGCTTCCCCACGACTGCTGCTCTACCCCCCCTACTCAGCTGCTTTCACGCACTCGCCCATTTTCGATCATGTTAGCAAGTATTTTTCACCTGTTTTGCAGCATTTTAAGGCAAAATGAAAATAAGCATCTTATAGTACTATACTTCTACTCTCGGAATCTTTAAGGGAAATTGGAATCGGACCACCTCCGACGTACCCAGGTCTGCTGCAATAAAAGTCATTAAAAATTTCAGGTTGCCAAAACTAATGATCCGACACACACATGAAGTACATATTCATCACTACTTTGTCGTGGAAAATTTGCACTACGACTTAAAAAGTGGCGGGGTTATTTGAAAAAAAACTGTTTTTTTTTCTGTTTTTTCGGTTTTTTTTCGTTACTAATAATTCGATCGAGTTGTGGTAGAGCTCATTTTTTTTCATTCTCTACAATTCGAGAGTATCGGGATTACTTTATTAGTTTTCAAGTTACAAGTAAAAAACGATATAAAAAATGCTTTCAAATGTATATAACAAATTTAGCAATGACTGTTGGGCGTAGTAAAGATAACAGGATACAACTACGGACCGTCTTCCGTATGATGGCACAGTCGGTTTCCTGGTAGTATTTTTGTCACAGAATCAATAGAGCAGAAAATCTCTATTGATCGGCCTAGTACTGGAAAGAGTCCGGATTTGTATTCAAGGTCGTCATGATAAAATTCTAGCGGATTATTTTTGTTCATTCAGAAAACCTATGGTTGATACACTAAAAGCGTTTCAGGAGACGCAATAAGCTATAGATCCATCGAAATTTTGTTAAGACAGTACATGTTTTCTCCTGAATATTCTTCTGGAATGCCTAATTCTCTTATACAATAGACATTTTTGCACAGCTTTCTTGCACTACCGAATGGAAGGTTATTGAAAATGAATAGCATTTGACTTACCAGCGACTCTGAAGGAGTAACTAAGAAAATCGTTAATGCGTGCCTGTGTCTGTTCGATCCAATGGAAATTTGTATATTATTTTTGGACGTATTTTCCAGACCTTCTGTTCCAATTTTTCACAAGAAAATAATATACTTGAAAAAAGTGGATGAACATTTGTTTTAAACTTCTGCAAATATTCGTATCGAAATGTCTAGGCGTTGTCTCCAATAATAACCATGAAAATATTCCATAATTCAATTTTCCGTGGAAAATTGGATGAATAAACCCCAAAATTTGTTTGTTTGTGTCACAGTTATTCTATTTGAATATAGAGAGATCCTTTGAGTAAGTAAAATGAATACTACCACCAAAGTGCTCTATAAGTGAACTTTTCATCCTTCTCTTTGGAAAATGAAATGGAAATATCTCGATAAAGTGATTGGGTAGGTATTCAATTAATATCCTTTTATTTCCTTATACAGTTCTTCTGACAGTGCACGTTTGCCATAAAAACACTATTTACAATGATTTGTTCGAAATTATCCACAGGATGTTCGG
The DNA here is from genome assembly GCA_018342105.1 of Gonioctena quinquepunctata. NCBI lineage: Eukaryota > Metazoa > Arthropoda > Insecta > Coleoptera > Chrysomelidae > Gonioctena > Gonioctena quinquepunctata. The sequence goes on from JAFIRS010002503.1 coordinate 98,272, forward strand.
AATATCAGATGTGGAATCATTTGCGACTGAAAGATTTGTTTTCTGCTAGTTATTACACAAAAATAACTCCATTATTGATTTTTCAATCCTACAGAGGGGTATTTCTGTTCGATTTTCAATTCGGCATGTTTCCTTTTTCAACTAGTTACATCTTACAATGTAGCTACTCGCTAACAAACTGCATCTAGGTACAACCGCGGAGCATTCAGTAGTTGATGTGCTCAAATTTCCCACAAATACGGTACAGTTTCAAGTCTCCTTTTACTGTTTGTTAGTTACCTACTATACATTGTTCATTAGGTCCAGTTATACTTCTCTGTCTCTGTTGTTGGGTGTTGGTATTACCCTCCTCTTCCGAACTTGATTCTCCAACATATTTTTCTTGTTTTCCTTCTAATCGTTTTCCCTCCAGCCTGTGAGATCTGTAGGCTATGTGATATTTTATGCTTTTTTCATCTTCAAAGCGTTTCAACACATCGTCTCCAAAAATCACTTTTAAATCTCCTACGACGATATGGAGGATGAAATACATCCTACGACGATATGGAGGATGAAAAGCAAGAGGAGCAGGAGAAAGACTAGAAACGGAGGAAAAAACAAGAGGAAGAGGAACGACGACAGAGAGAAAAACAAAAGGAAGAACAACGACGACCGAAGGAAGACCAAGAGGGAGAGGAACGTCAACGAAGGAGAAGCCAAGACAGCAAAAAAGAGGAGTTCTTCCTCTTCTTTTTTTTTCTGCCGTCGTTTCTCCTTCTCAACAGAAGGAAGGAATGCACAAATAGAAAAACAACAGGAGAAAAGAAGGACGTCGACAGAAGAGTGAATCAAGAGAAAAATGATCGGTAACAGGAAAATTTTCGAAAAAATCTGGTAGAATAAAATAAGGAACGAGAACAACACAAAGTATTTTTTGATCAGATGGTCCAGAGAATCGCAGAACTGAAGGAAGATGTCGACGCAGTTCGAAAAGAAGCAAAGAAAGGAGTCACTGCGGCATGAGAAGAAGCGAAAAAAGAAGTCAGGGCAGTCCGATAAGAAGCAAAAAAAAACAAGTGTGGGCAGTGCGAGAAATGAATGAGAAAACAAGATAGCACAAGGAAGAATTAGAAATGTTGCAGACCATTCCAGACGATCCGCAGCGCAATATGGAGACCTGATCACTGCTCTAGGATTGAGATACGGCAAACAACATCGAGAACAGCTATATCGTACACAGTTGAAAATACGAGTGCAAAAATTGGGTGGAAGTATGTTTTAAACAGACGTACAGTGGCTGATTCAGTTTGCCTACCCAGAAGTTCTGGAAGATTTCAAGGCTCAGTTGACGGTGCCAGTGTTTACTGACGGATTGAGAGATATTGAAATGCAAAGGACTCTAAGATCAACACACTTCAAGAAACGCCTTGGTTCGTTCCTTGGAAGTGGAAGCGGCTGTCAACACCTCCAGGTCGGAAATGAGAGTGGTATCGATCGGAAAACGCCTGAGGAAGAGACACAAAGGGGCAGCATGGAACAGATGATCTGCAGAATACTGGATAATTTGGAATCCGAGATTAACAGCGCAAACAATCAATTAAGAGGAAACTGTTTCAGGTGTGTCAGGAGCGAGGATTTCCAAAGAGATTGCAAGGTGGGGTTACCACCACGCTACTTTGGAAAACACCACGTATCTACTCGCCTACGAGAACAGAATCGTCTAGAGAAAACTGTTTCAGATGTAGTAGTGGACAACATTTCCAGATAGATTGCAGGGTTCATCATCACCTTGGAAGACACCTCCACGTTCACCTACGAGGACCAGATCATCTATGAGTTCTCGGGCAGATACCAAGAATCTAGATTGGCCAATACATCGGGAGCATCTGAACAATGTCAAAGAACAGGACAAGTAGTCGCCGATACCAGACAAACGGAACTGTTATCTGAAGACGAATGGGCTACCGCACACATGAGACAAGACCACAAATCATATTCAAATATTGGGAACTTTCTACATACGAAAGTGGACGGAACTGGCAGACCCTCCTTCGGAGATATTTCGACAGAGATACCATATTGAAGTCAATGTTAGCACAACGGGATTCTCTGGTTGTGAAAAATGGACCACTCAAACGGGCATGGGAGTCAGCTGACGCTTCATCAATTTTCCAATAGGTTTCGCCCAGAAAGAGGATAGGTGAACTCTTGGAGGGTATTCATGAGGGAAAATCAGGATGATATGTGAGGGTCAATACGACCTTGGAGCTACCAAAGGTCCCAAGTCAAGATTCAGAGGTAAAATGAAAGAATACAACGTAGGTGCTCCATTTAAACGGATACCCATTGATGTAGTTGGACTATTTGCTGTGACAGATGATGACAACAAATACATCCTTGTTGCCATGGACTAATTCAGCAAATGGGTAGAAACCATTGCGATTCCAGACCGAGAGGCATCCACGAGAATTTTTGAAAGAAAATAAAATGAGCTAATGACAGGATGGAAGCACGTTATAATTTAATAGCTAACTCAGTAGGATTCAAAGAAGGAGACCGAGTTTGGCTCTTGAATTCATGCAGGAAAAAAGGTGTATTCTCCAAACTTACACTGTTTTGGAGGGAGCCGTACAAGATAAAGAAGAGGATCAACGACGTGGTTTACATAATCCAGCGTTACCCTAGCATCAAAATGAGAAAGTTGTTTATCTGGAAAGACTGAAGCTTTAGCACATTGAAACGATGGCATCTGATCGGGTGAGTGCAAAATAAGGAGGGGTGCTTTACGAATACAATACTCTACAGACGGAATTCCAAAAAAAGAACGTGACTGACTGGTCGACGTTACACTGGCTTTCCCACTGAACGATCGCGATAATTCCATGGACCTAGAAACAAGTGCAAGAAACTTTGACTGCAAAGAGCTTCCATATAGAGGCATGTTTGGGCCGCGAAAATAGTTAGTGGTTTATTTAACAGAATGAAGATTCGACTATATGGGCCAGTCAGTTCATAACACAAGAATTAATTGGAAATATTCTATATTTACATATTGATCAAAATTAAAAAGTTATTTTGGTGAGATTAATTGATTCTTGACAAAGTTTTCCGGATTTTTACCTTTTACGATCTGAAAATGAAAAAATGTATATCAAGAAAAAGTAAAGAATGGCAATATCAATACTATCGAAGAAACCCCCGAACTCTGCAGTAAAAAACAATATATTTTCAATTGAAAACAGTTCGGCATAGCTTTGGGTTCTCCTTCATCGGCAATTTTGAGCAATATAGTCATGAAACATTTTGAAGAATCCTTCTGTGAAACTTACCATAATTAATTGTCCTAAAGTATGATAGAGATATGTTGATGTTTTTGCAATCTGGAATCAGAATACATATGACTTGAAAATGTTCTTAAATAAAATAGATAAACTAACATTAAAATTCACTTTAATGAGAGAACAAAATAACTAATTCCCTTTCTTTGATGTTATGATGAAAAAATCAACTGTGTATCGGAAGAAAACACAAATCATGATATATTTCTACTATCACTTGAAACATCATACCAGCGTGAGAAAAGGAATTGTGAAATGTCTCTATAATCAAGCACAAATACTTTCTTTTTCAAACCAAGATCTGGAAGAAGAAATTAATCTTATGAAATTTCCTCTCTAGAAAATTGCGAATCCAGATCAATTCATCGAAAAAACCATAATTCACCAAACAACACCACCAAAACTCCAATCAAGTTCACATGTGATAACCAGCATAAGACCTATCTCAGGATTATCTGAAAAGGTCGAAGGGATCGGCCATAGGTATGATGTTAGAACAACAGTCAAAACAACCAATACAATGAGATCAATGCTGTCACATACAAAAAAAAACACTTGTGAAAGTGTTGCGTTTATTACATACCTCGTTCGTGTAGTGGACGTTATATAGGTGGAACATCGAGATATCGGGACCATTGTCATTATGGCTAGAAGAATATAATTATATATGAGATATCGAAGCATAACTGACAAAAATATCCGACCATATACCCTCATCTGATGGCGATCATATGATAGAATGGAATAATTAAAGAAATATTAATGAGTGAACCAAACCAAGAAAAGAGGAAGTTGAGAGAAACTGCCTGCATTATTTCATCGAACAACTGCTTCTGAACAAACTTCGTCGAAATTGACCACACTCAGAGAAGAATTGAGAAATGGCAGAATACCGATCACTATATGTATCAAGATGACACACCTGCTATCCGGAAGAATTTGCTAGCTTTCAACTGACATCCGTCGAAAGCAAATCATTTTTTTTCAATATTCTACGTTTATAAAACGGACTTGAGAGAATAAAATAATTTCTCCTAGCCTCATACAGATTTATACCCCATAACCCCTTACAGATTTGTAACCTCATACAGATTCCTAACCACATATAGATTGTCCTGAAGATTTGTAAATATGAATTTTTAATAGGTATCAAAATATAGATGTGAGATTTAAAATATGCATATGCAATAAGTTATTGATGCATAAATAGTTCACCTGAGTCAATAACAATTGTATTTCACTGCAAATGATATGAAGTGTTGACTGAGTTTTATCTACGACAGCTACTCCCCACACTCCTTACTATTATCTATAGTTGACCCGACAGACGTTGTCCTGTCCAAATTTCTATATTCTTTAAAATAAATCCAAAAATGGAGCTGGAAGAACTATTTTATACTTTTTAGTCCGTTTTGTGAAATAATCAAAATGAAACCATCAATTTCACGAGAGGTACCTAGGTTCTTGACAGAAAACTATCATGGAAGGAACATGTGAATCTCATCCTAAAATCCGAGAATGCCCTGAATATTCTCAGAACTATGTGTAGAACAAAGTGCGGAGCCCTGATATCTTTCAACTCATTCGTTAAGTTAATCTCAGAACATGGAAGTATACTATATGGAAACGGTTTAGAAACTTCGCTGAAAAAAGTGGAAGTCAATAAAAACAAATGTATAAATAGATTTGGACGACCTCACCAATGGACCTGACAACACAACTTCTGAGTGATACATTTGTTACAAAAAAAATGGCAAAAAACTCCAACTCATGAAGGAAACTCCATGAACTCCTCACGAAAAGATGTTTTTATTAGTCGAAAGTTTCACCAAGTCATCGAAAAAATAATAAATAAGACGAATAACCTACCATACTTCAATGAACAGGGCGGATTAATATCTCACGAAATGAGAAGGGTCCACCATATAGAAGAAAGAGTAACACATTTCAACAAAGTGTTTGCAGAACACATCAGTGAACGATGGCCGAACGCAGATTTCATCTAGACAGATGAATCACAAAAATCAGGTTTTGCATTCTACCACTCTAACATCATCTATTTCCACACCTACAAATGGCCGAATGAAGCATCAATTCATACAACCGACAGCCATATTAACAGCAGTGCGATGGATTCTCACACAACATACCTATCAGACTATTACTAATTTCCACAGACAGCAAGAGCTCTTTAGACAATCTTCGTAGCCTCCAAATTTATAAGCAATTTCTGTATTGGAAATTGAGATCGCCAAAATCCATAAAGAAATTGTTTCACAACATAGAAAAGTAGATATAGTTTGAGTGAAAGGTCAGTACGGCATAAAATCAAATGAGATATCAGATCAATTGGCAAAACAAGCAACGTTAATAAGATACCAACATTTTTAAAATAAAATTTTTTAGTCGGACTTGAACCTTTAGGCAAGAATTAAGAAGAACAAGGCAGAACAAATTCACCAACTCTGAAACAGTCCAAAATTTCTATTTCGCAATATTACTGGAAATATATGGTTCAAATAGGAATATGGTTCAAATAGGAGTAAGGTCGAACCATGCTCTGTGCCCAGCATACAAATTCAAGATTGGCCTAGCCAAAAACCTAGATTGTACATTTAATCTCTAATTATAAATGCGAATTAAACTTCCGAATTGAACTTCCTTGAAATCCCCATTCCCATTAACTTGAATCATGTATTATTATTCGATAATATAAAAACATATGAAATTATATATGATCAAATAACAAGATGTAAATGAAATGAAATATGTAACTTCGAAATACTAACGCAAATATTGTAACCGATAATCGGTTGTGAAACAAAACTGTAGAAAACTTTGGGGAGCGAAAATTATTGAAAAATTAAATAAACAGAGAAGAAAAAAGATAAGAAGGAAAAAATAAAAGGGAATTAAAAAGAGAGAAACATACAAAAATAGAAGGAAAAAACCACCCACATCATAAAAGACGCCAATGTCCGAGTTCTATTCAGAAGATAAAACAGTCTGGCAAATTGGTATACCCCAAAGCCAAAAATTCATTCACACAATTCAACGAGAATGTAGTGTAATACTATTTTATGTGTTCTAACGATTACTTGATGTTCAGTAGGTTATTTATCAATTTGTTGAGAATTTGAATAATTATGAGAACAAGAATCCAAGCAGTTTTGAGAACTTTTGACAGATATAGTCCCCAAAATGTCAACTATTGGAATAGAGAATTATCGTTTGATTAATTTTGAGTTTATTTTTTCCGAAAGGCATATTCTGAATACAACAGCAAATTGAATCATTTCTCAAGGAAATAGTCATTTAGTACTCAGTATTTTATTGGGGCAAATCAATTTAGAAATTTTTTTGGTAGACATTTCTTCATTATTGAATTGTAGAAGGTTGTTGACTTCAACAGAAAATATCATCAGTACAAAAGTGTAAAATTATTTAATAACTTTCAACCGGATGAAGGACATAAAATGTAAAAAAAGCCAATACGGAAATAAAGAGATTGTTGACTCAACTGGAACCCTATAATTTTTGTAAATAATATACATTTCTCTGAATGAAAACTGACTGGACTCTGTAGTGTAAAACAATCAAAAAAAATATTTGCACAAGTAACCTCTTCACCACACTTACTCACTTCACACATATATGCGCATTTCGATAACTATGTCATCATCATCAGTAGGTTAACTGAACTAAATAAATTTAATATTTTCATAAAATTTATACCTGGTGATTCTAATTGGGTTATTTCATACTAATTACTGGTCCTCGAATCGCTAATGGGATCTTGATGGTTCTATGAGGATCAAAGTAAACAAAGTGGAATACATAGGCCCATTATACTCATTAGGTAAATTTTTATTATAATTTTTGGAGATAACTATACTCTCCAGGCAGTCTTATTTCAATTTATGAATATTAATCTTGTTACCAGATTTCATCATATGGTCCACCAAACTTGATATATTCTTCCTTCGGTGGGTTGCATGGGCCAAATATTCGTGGAACCTTATGGAAATTGAACGTTTTGTCTGGCTGTAATAGACTTTGTCACAATTTTGACAACTAATTCCATAAATTCCCGACTCGTCTCACATGTCAGTTTTGTCTTTCGGGTTTCCTAATGACGTTTGCAAGTTATTCCAATTGCTATAAACTATTGAACTCGTCCGATAGCCATTCCAGCAGGTTTCAGTTGGAGAATTAGTACCTGACACAATTGGTCTCATACTATTCCGGGCTTATGAATTTTTGGAAAACCGTATAATTTTGGAACTGTTGGGTTTAATATACGCATCTTGAATTTCAAGCGATCATTCAATAGTACTTTGCAGTTATCCACAGTTGACTTATAGTTACGTATCATCTTAGGTAACGATGTTCTTTCGAGTTGTTCATAAGGACCTTGTGAAATATGTTTGTTCATTCTTTCAAAATACTTTGATTTATCTAGAATGACCATCTTGTTCCTTTATCTGCTTCAAGATAGAAGCAATATTTCTCTCTCAAATATTTCATCACATTATTTGTACTGTTCGTATGTCTTGTAGGCTGATTTGTAGAGTTATGTATCACTTGAATTTTACATGCGTTTCTAACATAACTTTTGGTGTTTTCATTTCGATATTTCAAACCACATTCAATGACTGAAAACGAATTCTTCGAATCCTCGTTTGGAACGAAAACTTGTGGAAACAATAAAATGGATTGATTTGAAAATAAAATATCCATATAGTAGACGTAGTTATTTAGAATAATCAGCATACAAATTTCATTTCAAATTAACCTATAAACTAACAAATAGTGAATTCGAAAAATGCAATGCTCTCCATAGGCGACCAAAATCGGTCATCAACCACAAATTGGAAAATAAAAATAAAACTCATAATAAGAAATTGGAGATACTAGGTATTGACGTCGAAAACCAGCTTTACCAATGGAGAATATTGAAATGATCGAGAATCATTCTTCTAAGATCTTTTCCACAGAGGAATTAGATGTACTCAATGAAGGCTTGAAATCAGTCCTTGTAACAGTGCTACAATGGAAGACATCATTAGTGATATTAAATGTGGTTTGAAATATCAAAATGAAAACAACAAAAGTTATGTTAGAAACGCATGTAAAATTCAACTGTACATAACTCTACATATCAGCCTACAAGACATGAGAATAGTACGGATAATGAGATAAAAGATCTGACAGGGAAATATTGGTTTTATCTTAAAGCAGATAAAGGCAACAAAGTGGTAATTCTAGATAAATCAGAATATTTTGAAAGAATGAACAAACATATTTCACAAGGTCCTTATAAACATGTCATCGGGATGTGCGGTGACATTTTGATAATATTTTGGAAGTAATTTGATGATCTTCGTTGATTGTTTGTTTGGCGCCGACTCAAAATTAGTTACTTACATTAGTTTAGGAGCTAAGTTATTAAGACTAAGAAGGTTTATTTAATTTTTTGCTTTTCAGTTCCGTTTATCGTCGGTTTAATTTTTTGTTAAAAAGTTTTTATTTTTCAATTTTTTGTGGTTGAAATCCACTAATTAACCCGGGGACGGTTGTAACATAGCTCAACTTTTTGAAAAATAAATTGGTGACACTTTGCTAGGCATCTCAGAGTGATTGGAACATATCCACTTTGTGATCAATTGAGTGACTAGTTATTAAGTGGAATCAATTTGTCCTGAGTTCATTAGCCTACGAACAGCAAGTGTTCAAAGTCAAAATGTTACAATTGCCCCCGGTCTACCCTATTCCGAGATGTTAATCTCCAAGCAGTTTATAGCAATAGATATAACTTGCGTACGTTATAAGGAAACCTGAAAGACAAAACTGATAAGTCGGGAATTTTCTGAAATTAGTTGTCAAAATTGTGACAAAGTCTATAACGGTCAGAAAAAACGTTCAATTTCCTAAAGGTTCCACGAACATTTGGTGCATGCTTCCTACCAAAGGGACAATATGTCAAGTGTGGCGGACCATATGACGTAATCTGGTCACGAAATTAATATTCATTATTTGAAAATGATCAAATCGGTTGACGACACTAGAGAATTAGACTGCCTGGAGTGTATAGTTATCCATAAAAATGATAATAAAAATCTACCTATTGAGGATAATTGGCATATATATTTCCCTTTGTTCACTATGATCCGCAAAGAACCATCAAAATCCAATTAGCGATTCGAGGACCAGTAATTAGTATAAAATAACCCAATTAGAATCACTAGGTATAAATTGTAAGAATATGTTACAATTTTTTTAGTGTACCTTACCTACTGATGATGATAACCTTTATATCAAAATGCGCATATAAGTCTGAAGTGAGTAAGTGAGGTGGAGGGGTTTTGTGTTGTTATTTATTTTGTATAATTCACTGAACTACACGTTATTGCATCTCTCACAATATGAAATGGAGATCATTATTATTTTGAAACTCGAGCTACAACAGACCGAACATATATACAAGTGATGAGTTGGAAGGAAAATCTCAGATACTCAGAGAAATTCAGGCTTCTGTAATGGGTTGAAAATAATGAGCGATAATGACGTCAGGTAATAATTTTTCCGCTGTTTCTTTTTGTTCAGAGTTTTGCATCAGCATCAGGATTGGGAATGATCCCGTTCATGAAATGAATGATGTATTTGTGTGAGATATACACCATGTAACAATAAATCGAAATTAATTTCAGAATTGTTGGAGTCCAGGTCATGGTGCCATCCATACAAATTCTACTGTTTTTCTTTGCGATTGGTAGAGATGTACACAACATACCACTGGGTATTGTCAACGATGAAGCAACGGCTACATATTGTGAGAACTTCCCTCTGAATAAAACCGTGGTTGCTACCGGAGATTGGGAATGTGAAATGGACCATATAAGTTGCAGGCTTCTACACCATCTAGATAATCCTGTAATCAAAAAGGTGAGTGATAAACACGAAAATCATCTATTCAACTATTCATCAAAAAGCGTTTTCCAAATTTTGCCGAAATAATTTCTTCATTCACTTCTAAAAATAAATATTCAACTGTTTGCATAGGAATTTTCATTTGGATTCCTACATCAAGAATTGGGTCAAAGAGATAAGTTGCTCGCAGAATGAATTACTGGACGGGTGTTGTTGCCATTCGTTGTGTTCGGAGCGTACGACCTTCTCTCAAATGTACTTTTTAATGGAATCGGGAAAAATGTCTTCAATTCATAAATTTTTCCCAATAGAGCCCCCAGAGTGAAATCTGGAGGCAACTTTTGAAGCATTTTGATATCGCCAAGTAATATTCCTGGGATTATCAGAATGCTTGAGATGAATTTCAGCAGACCTAAATGGATTGTTCTATCAATCATGGACAACATGGAGAAAATTATCAAATGTAAGAGAAGACAGATTGAACTCTTGCATTTCATTCTCAAACGCAAACAATAACATGGTGATCACGATGAAAAATTTCAATTCTACACATTATTTGTTCAATCCAGAGTTACTGGTGAAACATTTCTTGCGTTGGTATGGAGAAGAAGGAGATTATATTGCTTGCACCAGCAATCCGCTTCAAATAAGTGGAAATATACCGAAAATAGAAACTGTAATGGTTTCGAAGAATTACGGTGGTGAAGAAACAGAAATTTCCAAAAACTGTGTATGTCGCAAGAATACTGTGTTGATATAATGAGGATGATGAACTCATTGTGGAAGGTGGTTACAAGTTGAAAGCTTTTGGAGTTAGAACTGATGAAAAAATCATAAGCTCAGTAGAAGACCGCAAAGCACTCGAAATTATCAATAAAACTGCAGACAAAAATGGTAACCGATGGAAAATAGGCCACCTTTGAAGAAACATTGATGTGACACTACCTGACAGCTGAGCTACCACTATGAAACTTATTGCATGTATGGAAAGGGAAATTGATCGCGACAATGAATTTTTCAAAACGATCTGCGAAAAGATTCAAGAATATGCAAGAAAACTAGAGACAAAAGAAATCGCCGAAAATGCAATCAAACTAGTTTTTACCACATTTTGCTATTTGGAACCCTCACAAACCCGATGAAATAAAACTTGTGTTTGATGTCGTAGCAAAATTGTTCGGATATAGTCTAAATGACTTCCTTTCAAGAGGTCCAGACTTCGTTCCTTCGTTGGTGTCTGGGCTATAGCTTTCCAGACATTGCAGAATTGCCATCAGTAGAGATATCACAAAAATGTTCCACCAACTGTTAATAAAAAAGGGGGATGTGGTTACCAGGATAGGGTTACCTATGGCGAGATGAAAATAATTCTGGTGGAACTCCAGATGAATGTGAAATATGAAAAGAACGTGAGCCATTTTTCTCCTATATGCTGCCCAATTTGTCCAAAATAAAAATGCCAAGAATTTTGAAAATAAATTTCCAGGAATTATTAGAGAAATTAGACAACAACATTATGTCGATGACTATCTGGATTCTCGTAGCACAGAAGAGGAAGCCATTAAACATGTTTAAGAAGTAATTTACGTCCACAAACAGGCAGGATTTGAAATGGTGGAATGGATGAGTGATTCCAGATATATAACATTGCTATTGATGAGTGGTTCCTGAAAACACCTCTTTCAATATCGCAATTGTTTCGAATTCAAAATGATTTTTCAGCCTCTGAATTCCTTAAAAAAAACTGTAACCATTATTTTGACTAGTTTTCATGTGATGCATTTCTGAAGATTTATTTTATAATTTCATTAAGATAAATAGAAGATTTGTGTATAAGGTACCTTCATAACCTCACATTTGAAAAAATTGTGCAATCAATAATGCCGTAACAGAATTTCAAAAACTATACATGATATCAGAATTCAACTAATAGTAACAAAAGCTAACCTGTCATAGTAATAAACACATAAAATATTTGACTATGTGCACTTTATAAAATCTCTTTATCCTCGAAAAATTTTAGACGGTGGGACTTTTTATTTATGACGTTGCGAGAATACCGGTAGGAAAATAGAAATGAATATTTTAGATAGTGGTTTTACTGCGGACCATAAAGGCACAACATGAAAACGGACCACATGATGAAGACAAGTTTGACAGCTCACAAATGCTGAAAAAACTTTCTAGGGAAGCCCAAAACATGTCACAAAATTTCGAAGAAAGAAACAAGTCAAGGCTACCAAAGATAGATATCATAGGGCCAGAACCGTAGTATCTCTACAATAACCACTACTTCGCAAGGGGGTATAATTGAATTCTCGAATCCGTAGAAAGTATTTTCCATCATACCTGCATCATAATCCTTGTTTTATGAACTGAAAAGCGTGCGAAATCTCAAGATTAATTTGGAAGAAAAAAGCGTGTGAACTCTCAAGAATAAAACACGCCGTGTTTTAAAGGTTTCTGGGTAACAACTTTTTATTTATGTGTCAAATTACATCAAAAATATTAAACAATTTGAGTCTGTTTCTTCCCGTACCATAGCATCAACTTTTCTATTCTCCATAATAGGAATTTCTGGTATCAATTTTCACTCAGCATCCTCGGCTACCTTTAAAATTTCAGATGAGAGTTCTCCTTGATTCGCAACCATTTTAAAATTATCAATCATATGAACTGTCAAATAAGCTTGTAAACAACAATTGCTATACCCATATCAACAAGACATGACATCACATGTCCGTTACATACCTAATTAGATGTATTAAAATATTAGGAACATTATCCTGATCTAAAATTTATTTCCAGCATTGTTATTGAAGTTATGATGTAGGTATAATAGAAAATAGCGTATGATACACGTGCTTTGCTTTGCCTTTGAGGCACATGCAACGTTGCGCGTGCTTCAAAGGCTCACTTACACACTTGTATCATAATATACTATTAACAGCATAACTTCACCTGAATAGTTTGTTGAAAATCATTCATCTGAACACAAAACATGTTTTTTTCGATTCCAGGATTATTATGGATCAATTCCCGAAGCTATGGATGATCTGAAATCTGGTAGAATTGTGGGTGTAATGCACATGAACAGAAATCTATCTTCTCTGGTACAAAAAAGGGTTGTAGAAGGGATAGAATTGGGTGAAAATGGTGAAACTTTGCAGAATGAAGTACAAGTATGGATGGACATGACGAGTAAGTCAAAATTCAAAAGCCAAAATTAAAATGTATATATATATATATATATATATATATAAATATATATATATATATATATATATATATATATATATATATATATATATATATATATATATATATATATATATATATATATATATATATATATATATATATATATATATATATATATATATCATGAGTGAAATCGTTGTTTTTGATGCAGTGAGTCGCCAAAGTGAGCTTCTTGAGTAGGTAATATATATATATATATATATATATATATATATATATATATATATATATATATATATATATATATATACCAGGTGACAATGGGACTAGGGCCATGACTATATCTCCTTGAATGAAATTTTGTACATAGATATGAGACACAATTTCGGATTGACAGACATATGAAAACAAAATGGCCAACTTCCAGTTTCGCCAGAATAGCCACCAACTTCGATTTTTCAAATGGAACTTCCTGTATGTTTGATGTTTTTCGGATGCTACGGCTCAAACTACATACGAGATTGTTTACAAATGAAAAAAATAATAAAAATAATGTTCAGCCTAGGAGGCCTTGGTCAGGTTGAAATCAATTCTAATTTACATCGGTAACTCATAGTAATAGTCATTTCATCGATAAGATCAATAACAAATCCTACTGCAGGAATTGAAATTTTCTGAACGCATTTTTAACGAAAAAAGGTTTTTTTTTTCAAATGGCACCTACCGAGTGCCATCTTGCCATTCGATAGAGAATTCAATTACCAATTCAACGATATACATATGCACCACTTCTCTTCTGTTCAAAACGTAGAGAGCCATGCAACAAAATGAAATCAATCTGAAAATTGGTGTAACATGACACTCATTCTTTCAACTCCAGGTAAAGACTATCAGATTCGACAATAGTACGATATAAATCATCACAGATAACTTGATAATCAACCGTTTGAATAATTAACGACGAAACAATGAAAATTTCAACGCAATATTATTCCAAATTATCCGTTTCATGAAGAGTTAAGCATCGAAAGTTATTTATTTGTCATCGACCAACGATCGTTCGCTTTCCAACATGACCAGTTCTATTTTGTACCATCTACATTTATCAGTTAGCAGGAATTTGAAATGCGCGTACACTGTCTCTCGTCTTCGATACTTCGATTATGTGATCCATAAATAGAAATAATGATTCCGGATCGCGTCCATTCGACCATTGTTCCAGTATCACGTATCGCCGAAATTAGGCAGCTGGTTCCGCACTATCCTCGCTGAAAACATATTTCGATGCTCAGGTAAATCGCGATATATTTTGAATATCGTTCTAGCAATGTAGATATCTTGGTCCGGTAAAGCCTGTCGAAAGAATGTCCACGATTTCGTCCCTATTTTCGACGTGAATCACCTTTCGAAAATATTCTCAGCAAACCTAATTTTCGAGCTCAATAACGTATTTTCTATGAACATGCATTCGTACCAGATCTCGAAACAGTATCTTCGGAAAACCATTCAACATGATGACGCAGCTGCAGGTTTCCCGTTCGCTTTCTCAGATGCCGATGCAAACTGGTATGTGGGGACGATATTGTTTTTCAATCTTTCGCCTTTCGCCGATCTCATATAATTTCAATTTCGCACGCAGATGGAAAATGAAAAGCTCATTAGCTTTTCACGACGATAGTGGTTTGATCGCAGTTTTTTCAGATCATTTCACTTGGTCTGATAGGCCCACGGAGTACGAAAGCGTTTAGATAAGCTTTCGACATTTTCCGTATCAATATCTATCAATTCGCCGTTTCAGAATAAGATTATTCTCATTTCAAAAATTTCACAAGAAGATGACAATGAATTGGTATTTCACTTTGACATTGATCACCATGTTTCCAGTTCACGGTACCTTCATTTCATCACCCAAAATCGCAAATATTGTACAAATCCAATATGATCATTTTGTTTGAACAAAAGGTTACGAATCGTTGAAATGGTATATCTTTTGAATGAAGATGTCGCACATTTGAAAACGATTTTCGTTGAAATGCTTCAAATTTCACTTGCGTAGATTTGTTATTGATCTTATCGATGAAATGACTTTACTAGAGTTACGATGCAAATTAGAATAGAGTTTAACCGATCAGGCCTCCTGGCTAAACAAACTTGAGACATTATTTTTTCAATTGTAAAATAAAATTTGGCAATACTGTCGTATGTAATTGAGCCGTAGAATTCAAAAATCATCAAACATACAGGTTGTGGCTATTCGCGAGAACCGGTATATATATACAATATATATTATTACATTATATAAAATATTCAGGCAATGGCCTAGTCCCAAATTTGACAGACATCGGAAAATAAATGCCTATTCCTTTTGCCAGAATAGCCAAACTATAGTTGATGATTTGAATTACGGCTCAAATTACATACGACAGTATTGCCAAATTTTTATTTTACAATTGAAAAAAAATAATGTCTCAAGTTTTGTTTTTAGCCCAGGAGGCCTTGATCAGGTTAAACTCTATTCTAATTTACATCAGTAACTCATAGTAATAGTCATTTCATCGATAAGATCAATAACAAATCCTACAGCAAGAATTGAAATTTTCTGAAGGCATTTTCAACGAAAAAATCGTTTTTTTCAAATGGTACCCGCCGAGGGCCATCTTGCCATTCGAAAGATAATTTAATTACCATTTCAACGATATACATTTTGTAACCCTTTTTTTTTGTTCAAAACTAAAAATTATCAATTATTGGATTTGTACAATATTTTATACGATGTTTAGGTTTGATGAAATGAAAGGTAGCCGTGGAAACATGGAAACAGTAGGTGATCAATATCAAAAGTGAAATACCAATTTCATTTGTCATCTCGTTTCGTTTGTGAAAAGTTTTTTGAAATGGAGAATAATAATCGTTATTCTGGAAACGAACAATTTGATATGATATTGATATACGGAAAATGTCAGAAGAACGCTGTCAATGCTAAACGCTGTTCGTTATCCGTTAAGACGGCACCTATCGAGGACCTATTACAGGAAATTGGAAATGATGCTAAAGAAAAAACTAGCTGATCAAAACCACACCCCTTCATCGTCAGTGAAGAAGCGTAAACTAATGTTTTAGCATATGTTCATTTTTCTCCATCTGCCCCAGTGCGAGAATTGGAAATTTAATGTGGGATCAGCAGGGTAAAGGGCCAGAAAGGTATTGAAAAAACATAAATATCGTCCCCATAAATACAGTTTGCATCAGCATCTATAAGAAAATAACCCAGAACGGAGACTAACTTATTGTAATTGGCTTTTGCGTCATCATGATTTGAATAATGGTTTTGTCTCGAAGATACTGTTTACAGATGAGTCTAGGTTTACGAATAATGGTATGTTCAATAGGAATAATACAAGTTATTGGGCTCAAGAAAATTCTAGGTTTGCTGAGAGAAGGTATTTTTCAAGAAAGATTTGGATTCAACGTCTGGGAATCATAGGGACAAGAATCATTGGACCAATTCTTTTCGACAGGCCTTTTACGGACCAAAGATATCTACAATTCTTAGAGAACGATATTCAAAATAATATCAACGATTTACCTGAGAACATCAGGGAAAATATGTTTTTTCAGCAGGATAGTGCCGGACCACATACTGCTAATATTTCGGCGATATCTTAGTGATACCTAGGTGCAGAACAAATGGTCAAATCAGATGGACAGCCAGATCGCCCGATTGAATCCCTATTGATTTTTATTTATGGGATCACATGAAATCCGAAGTATACTCGAGGAGACCAACTTCTTTGGATGACTTGAGAGATAGAGTTAAGCGCGCATTTCAAGAAATTCCTGCTCACAAACTGATAAATGTGATGAGGTGTACAATAACATAGAACTAGTCTAGTGTTAGGAAAAGCGGGCAACACTTTGAACATATCATTGGTCATTGATAAATAAAATAACTTTTCGATGCTTGTGAAACTCTTCTATTGAAAACAGGATAATGGTATTGTGAGTAATAATTTGTACGTTGAATGTTTCATTGTTTCAGTCGTTAGATTTATTCAAACAGTTTGATTATATTAAAGTTATCTGTGATGGGTTTATAATCATTACATATTGTCAAGTCGATAATTTTTGGTAATTCATTGTTACCATTCTGAAGTGAAGTTTGAAAGAATGAATAGGTGTCATGTTACCTACCAATATATATATATATATATATATATATATATATATACAGGGTTGGGCACCCCATACGATACGATCCCTGTAAATCAAACCTTGATTTTTTTCGAGAATTTCTCCATTTCGTTATATGTATATTGATTAAGACTGCAGAAGAAAATCATTTTGGAGTCTACAGGGTGGCTCGAAAAAGTGTGACATATCAAAGTTGTGTTTTTTTTTTAAACACCCTGTATTTCGTTACACTTTTGAATAGGTCAGGAAAAAATAATATGATTTCATAGAAGGTACTATGTACCTAACTATAACCGTTCTCGAGTTATTGATTTTTTTATGAAAATGCTAGGTACAATTGGAAACTAAATAACATCGAAATGTATAGAAATCATCTCTTCGAAGTCTGACCAAGCATAAGAGAGGTTTTGGATTTCGATGGAACCCGTTTCTCAATATTATACATCATGTTCAAAAATCATTGTCACTTTTTTATCATTTCGGACAAAGATAACTTTGTTATTTCAAATAGAACACCCCGTATTTTTTTGGTCTGAACAATATTACATTCAATTATCTTTCATCTCATATTGGAGTTCCCTATACCTAACCAAAATAGTTTTTCAGATATTGGCTTTTTCAAATAGTAGTTCTTATTTCAATGCATTCTTCGAATCAAGATAGCTTTGAATCGACATTTATTTGATTTGCTCACAGAATCCTCATTGACATTGACTGTTGAATATGAAAGACTTCTTAACATTTAATAATATTTGAGGCGTCACTCTTCGAAAAGCAGCGCTTATTCTCTCCTTCATATTCTCCAGTGTGGTTGGAGGAGTGTCGTAAATCTCATTCTTCAAGTATCCACATAGCAAAAAATCCAGGCAAGTCAAATCTGGTGATCTCGCTGGCCAATTTTGTGGTCCTTCCCTACCAATCCATTTACCCGGAAAGCACATATTCAAAAACTGTCTGACACTGAATTTGAAATGTGCCGGAGCTCCATCCAATTGTAACCACATCTGTTGTCTGATATTTAGCGGCACATTCTCTAGAAGCTCAAGCAGATCATCTCGTAAAAATTGTAAAAAAATTTGACCATTCAAGTTTCTATAAAAAAAGTATGGTCCTATAACTTGTGTACCTATAGTTCCTCCCCACACGTTAACAGACCATATATTCTGGTGATTCAGAGTGCGGAAAAAATGAGGATTCACATCACTATAATAATGAAAGTTGTGTCTGTTCACTAAGCTATTGTTATGAAAAGTAGATTCACCAGAAAATAGAATGGAATCCAAAAAATGTTCATCTTCACTAAACTTGTCCAGAACCCATAGACAAAACTCGATTCGTCGATGGAAGTCTATTTCATATAATTCCTGGTGCATCTGAATACGGTACGGGTGAAATTTGTATTTTTTTATTACCCTAGAAATGCTCCGTCTGCTTATCCCTGTATCTTTCTCGATCTTACGTTGACTCGTATGAGGGTTTTCTATGATTGATTCCATAATAAGAAATTCATTTTCCTCATTTCCAATGATAGGTTTTGGTCTTTTTGCTTTTTTATAAGCTACACTTCCAGTCCTACGGAATTGATGTAGCAATCGTTTGAAAACCAACTTGTTTGGATGATTCCGGTCTGGATATTTTTAGGCATACACCCTCGACGCCAGAAGGTAATTCTCTAAACACTCACCAATCGCTAAAATCATATCTATCCGCTCTTGAATGGGATAAGTTTTCATTTTCGACGCTAATAATTCAGTGAAGGTTTTGAATAATGTAAAACACAATGACTGTCAATAAAAATTCTTGCAACAAGTTGAATAAATGTCGTTTCAAAGCTATCTTGATTCAAATAATGCATTGAAATAAGAACTACTATTTGAAAAAGCCAATATTTGAAAAAAAAATTAGGTTAGGTATAGGGAACTCAAATATAAAATGAAAGATAATTGAATTTTATATTGTTCAGACCAAAAAAATTTGAAATTATAAAAAAGTGACAATGATTTTTTAACATTCTGTATAATATTGAGAAACGGGTTTTATCGAAATCAATAGGCCAAAACCTCTTCTATGCTTGGTCAGAATTCGAAAGGATGATTTCTATACATTTCGATGTTACTTAGTTTCCAATTGTACCTAGCATTTTCATAAAAAAATCAATAATTCGAGAACGGTTATAGTTAGGTACATGGTACCTCATATGAAATTATATTATTTTTTCCCGAACTATTCAAAAGTGTAACGAAATGCAGGGTGTTCCATTTAAAAAAATACAACTTTGATATGTTACACTTTTTTGAGCCACCCTGTAAACTCCAAAATAATTTCCTTTTGCAGCCTCAATCAGTATACATATAATGAAATGGTGAAATTCCCGAAAAAATTATTGGTTTGGTTTACAGGGACCGTGTCGTATGGGGTGCCCCACCCTGTATATATTCCGAAGTCCAACTGGGGGTTTCAATGCCACCAAATGGCGTGATTGAATAAACTCTTTAATTATTAAATTTCGTTGAATTCTCGAAGAATCATGCTTGTTTGACAACATACTTTGAACGGGCAATATAACATTATCCGATTGATATTTCTCGACCTTGTTCAATCATGCCGATCTCTCGGAAATGCGGAATGAGTGTTATCATTATATTTTATAATTGAGAAAATAGGAGATCCCCACTTTGGAAAAAAAAACGATTAAGATTTCACCCTAGGATTAGAAACACTCAAATTTCAGAAAGCGAATATATATTTTATCCTTTCTAAGTGAAATTATGAACAATATAGTTTCAAAAACATACGAATTTAGGTAACGAATTATGCACCAATGGGATCCCCCCTTTCTTCAGTCCTTGCAAACCTATACATGGAAGAATTCGAGGCTAAGGCCATAGAGTCATTTGACTACAAACCTACCTGTTGGTTCAGATACGTCGACGATATGACCCCTTGGCTCGGAAATCCTTCATGGATTCCTGGATCACCTCAATAACATCCACCGCAACATATAATCCACTATGGAAACCGAAGCTCACAATTCACCCCCTTTCCTAGATGTCCCCATCACTAAAACCAACGACTCCTTTGCCCACATAATATACAGGAAACCTTCCCACATCAACGCCAGCTCTCATCATCCAGCCCAAACCAATTCCTTTCTTAATTCCCTCATATATAGATCTATTCATCTCACCGATAATCACAACCAATCACAAGAATTGAACAAGCTGAAAACCGCATTACTTTGAAATGGTTATAACAACACACAAATCTGCAGATCTATTCTCCATCAACAAACCCGTTCTCCAAATCCAAATCCTCAAAACCCAACAGATACCCAATTGCACAAGGCTTTTCTCCCCTATATCAAAGGAGTCACCGACAAAATTTGCAGAATCCTAGAGAAACGCGATATACAGACAATCCTCACGGCAACTAATGAAATTTCCAATTTTCTCAGATCACCCAAAGACACTATAGCTAACGAGTCTCGAAGAATTCACGAGATACCATGTTCCGAATGCTCTAGGACATACATAGGACAAACTAACAGACGAGTGACAAGCCGAACTTACGGACATCAACTTGTTGTTCGACACTTAGATCCTTCCTCGGCAATCTCCAAACACCGCGAAGGAACAGGTCACATAATAGATTTCAAGCACACCAAAACCATTGCTTCAGAGAAAACACTACAGGCGAGAGTCATTCGAGAAGCTCTCGAGATAGAAAAACGCCCGAATTGCCTCAACAAACGGGATGACGGACGTCGATAACCCAATACGTGGAAACCTCTAATCGCCCCCCTTCTCCCCCTTCCCCCTACACACCAAGCCCCGCTCACCGTTCCGCTCCATTGACACCACGCGGTATAAATACGGCTGAACTCCAGTCAGATCCTCAGTTCTTTCGGACGAGTAGGCAGATCGATACCTCAGAGAGCCTGGGGTGCAGCTAGGCATATAACTGGTAAAATATGGTTATGGTCATGTAGTAGGTACCTAACAATAAATTACATGTTCCATCAACGTTTGTATCACATTCGAAGCACATTGTAGCAATTTTCTGCGATACGTCATAAACACTCACGTCATTTTAATCAATATCACGTAGGAAAAATAAATTACGTCCTTATAAGTGGTCACATAACTCCACAAACGTTCTAATCGAACTGAAATGAAATTGAGTGGGAACCCCTGTCCCACCAAATCAAAAACAAACAAAGTCAAGATTTGTAAATGAATGAAATTTGGGTACTGATTTCAAGTAATGAACACATTACAGCAAAAAATCTTGAATCCAACCATTTCAGCTATGCATATATAATTTTGAAGCCAATTTAATCCTCTTCACGCGTTTTACAAAGGTTTGAGGTGTTAAGAGTACTGTTTGAAGAAAAATGTGTTGCAAAACAGCGTTTTTCGAAAACGTTTGAGAACGTTCGAAGATAAAACCTTTCTGTGTAGGAATTTTTTCAGCTTTCAAAAATGTAAGTCCATTTTTTTCTGTAGAAGCAATAGTTTTCGAGCGATAAACAAAAAAAATCTAGGCCTTCCGGGAGCCCCCCTGTGCTTGGCTCACCCCTAGAGTTGGGGACTTTGAGGATGTTCACGTTCTAATGACCCCAAACACATGCCTGAAGTAAAAAATTCCGCCCAATTCCCCTTTTTGAGCATTCCTTTACTGGATTATTACGTTGGTATTGAGAATTGCAGGATAACTTCAAAACATTCAATCAACTTTGAATAAGCATTATATTCTACTATCCATTATATTCTATAACCTTCGTTCACAACACTCAATTGAATGAAATATTTCCATTTCCATATTTCTCTAAAGGTAAGGTCTTAGGATTCCATCAAATTATACGACAAATTTTTCAAAATTATGGGTCACACTTTTATCCATTCAATCTGATAAACGGATATTTCCCCCAAACCAATGGAAGGCTGATTCAGATCCGGCTGAATAAGTTACATTTTTTTCAGATCTCAATATAGGAAGCTCATTGAAAAAGAAAATATACAATCTATATGAAGAGTTTCATGCATCGGTGTATTCAGAGTGCGAGTTCAATCCCAAGACAGTCGAAATACCCATGCGAGTAGAAGAATACGTTTACGGAACCAAAGACGATGAGTTCATAATTTTTATGGTGCCCGGACTCATTATGATGTAAGTTACTCCGTCTTTCATGTATAATTTACCTGTATATGGGAAAAAAAATCCAATTGATTGGAAATCCTAATCACCTACGAATAGGTTCATATATTTTTGGAACGAACTGATGCCCAAGAAGTGGAATTAACAGAATTCGGCAGAGCGCCCGTTAGGATATTTGGCGTCTTAAGAGAAATAGTTGTTTCAAACAGGCCGATTACTGAAAAATTCTTGGAAAAATGCTATTCAAATTAGATGTAATCTTTTTGGAAATTGTATTCAGATAAATATTCTAATTCCAAGCATGGAATTGCGCTAACTCAGTTAAATTATACTATCACTGAAATTGTTACTTTTAAATGCCAAATTGGCCTTTTGAAAATTCCATTAGATAATTAAACAGCATGATGAAATATTTATATTAATATCTCCAATTTATAATTTTTTGAGGTTATGATTCCTCTAAATTAATATGTGCTAGTCGATTTCAGGTTCAAAATGAAATAAACGGAACTCTAATATTTTCAGACCGAATCGTTGTTCTTCGATTATTACCATTAACACTTTTGGTGAAAAATTAAATAAATCAGAGACATATTTAACTAAAACTACATGAACAAGCAATAAAGTAGATTCTCCAAATGAGTGATAGAAAAAAATATGGTTGAAAATAAATAATAAAATACTATACAGGGTGCATTTCAACATAATCTTCAGGAACATTGACTGACCTTCGCCTGCCTCAGGTCAGGTGAACTGAAATCAACGATTCATCGAAGCATGTATTTTCATAACTCTAGTCTAATAAACATATAGATAACCCTGGCATCATGCATTCGCTGCCAACATATGTGGTTTCAACCTATATATATATATATATCGTCATATGACGGCATTAGGAGTGAAAGATAAACGCCATGTGAAGTGGAATAAATAGAAAAATCGAACCTCGATTTAACGTTCTGCGTGGTATTTGCTAGGAAAGTTGTTGTTTTTCACCTGAGATCTACCATTTTCTGTTTCAATTTATATTGAATCTTTTATGTGAAGAAAACCGTTTAACTTCGATTTTTCTATTTATTCCACTTCACATGGCGTTTATCTTTCACTATATGCTAGTCGGGCTTGCCACTCCTACTGAGGAGGAATCTTTTATTTAGAAACCTATCGAGGTGGGAGATTTTCGGAGTGTTTCTTTCTGTCACTAGGTACCGCCAGTTAAAAGTTTTCTTTTCCGGCGTACCTATAGGTGTTATAGACTCGATGATGGTTTTGGTTATGTTGTGTCTCGCTTCAGCCAGAGCTCTTCGGAACTTTGGCTGGTTGACTACTCCGTACTGATGAGGGCCAAAGAAGCCTGAAACCGGTATGCGGATTGTTAGGTGAACACGACATAAATTAAACATAATCGAGCTTATCAGAAAGAAACATTTGCATTCAATGTCCATTTATATGGAGGTATGCATGGATTTCCAGGTGAATGTCATTCAACGTTCTGCGTGGTATTTGCTAGGAAAGTAGTTGTTTTTCACCTGAGATCTACCATTTTCTGTTTCAATTTATATTGAATCTTTTATGTGAAGAAAACCGTTTAAATTCGATTTTTCCATTAGGAGTGTTGTACCACCATCAAAGAGGAATGATATTGTGGAAAATTATGGGAAGGCCGCAACAAAGGCAGATATTCTAGCCTAAAGAAGTTTGTGGGAATATTTATCGATTCCGACAAATTTTGTTTGGATCGAAAAAAGAAAGGAGTTAAAGATATTTTGACTTTTTGGATGACTTTAACATTTGTGGAACAATGGAGACACCATTCATTAGCTGCTCTCTTCTTGGAAGCTGTTCAACATTGAATAAATAAAGGAGATAGTTTTTTTCGACATAATCAAATCTGACCCAGGTAGACTAAAACCACTTCTGGAACTCTCCGTACCAAATATTTTCCCTTTTCGTCATACTATGAGAATGTTTTCACATTATTCGAAATGAGATCTTGAGTTTTTGACAAAGATTCACTTATTAGTTGAATAGAATCCGAGAATGATAAAGCAGCATTTGAACTTTGCGGGAAAGTATCGTTTTTCTCAAGGACTCTTTCCAATACTGAAATGAGGCATTTATCAGTCGAAAATAACGCACGTTATTGTTGAAGCTCCCAAAAAGTGGAGGAATTTCCTAATTGGGTGACACTTTGAAAAAATCACCTATCAGAGATTGATACCATCAAGTTTTGAATAAAATAAGAAATGAGCAGATCATGCAGGGGCACCTAGTATTATCATGTTTCAGCTATGACATCATTATATACCTGGAATTGAGAATACTTCAGCTGATACTTTTCAAGAATAACTTCAAGTACGTCAAGAAGACAAAGTGATAATAACCTCCGGTGTGACTTGGATTCGGTGTAAATATTCACTATTTTCCTTGGATAATCTACAGCCGAAATTCTACAAAAACCAGGAAACTGTCATGAAATCAGTACCGATTTCGAAGGCCCGTTGACGAATATTAACGATTCCCAGTTGGTTTTGTTTGTCATGGCAGATATGACTTCTGCATCCCAACCGTTAATATGGCATGACTCCTTTCATACAGTCTGACCAATGATTTTCGCTGATATGTCAGAAAAATAATTCTCACAATCAAAAAGTATCGCTTCAAGTCGTTCATCTCAACCCTCAGGGAAATTAACAATGCGGGAGATGGAATGGCATTCAGTAGGATCGCTTCTTCGTACGGTGTACGAAAGAGTGTTCATCCATCTGCGAAGATCTCTCAATAGTTATTCAGTTCCAACTAGGCTATCTAGAGGTAGGGGAGAAGATAACTAAGATGGACCCTACTAGAACATTCAAAAAATGGTATACAGAGTAACAATGGATGTAGAATATAAACGAATCATCAGAAAATTGGAACTGCGCAATGTCTAGAAAATGGATAACTTCCATTGTTTTTGTGCTTTTTGTGAATATCCCAGATGGAGTGTCACTACCTACGGCGCAGCGTATCAATATCAAAAGGTTCTGGGTAAGGTTGAAAATGCAATGAGCGGCAAAGGAAGCCGCACAGGCCATAAGAAGTATCCGTAGCACAAAAGATGGGAAGTTTTTACTAAATTTTCATAAGAATACGACCGCTCTTGAAGATATAAGGAATGTATAAACTGAAAGCTCCCTGAAAACTAAGAGGCTGGGAGAGAAGATGCATCGAAGTAATACACGAAGGAGGAAATCATAGCCGCAGTAGAAGCAACGGTGAGGACTTGGAATAACGAGTGCAGGGCAGTGACACCAGGATAATAAGTGGATAACTTTCCGACAGGAAGCTTATAAGAGGACAATACAATTAGGAAATGACCAAGGGAGTGCCACAAGGCTCTACTCTCTGGAATTAGTTCAGTCGGCAGGAAAAAAAATGGCCGCCGTAAAGCATGAGGTTACAGTAGCGATTTCTTCATTCCACGTGATAGGGGGGTTGATCCTGAGTATAACTCTGAGTTAGAGCGGCTCGGAGAGGTGTGCGTTAACGGCCATCTTGGAAAACGCGTTTTGTCATCGATATCGATAATTGAATGTTCTTCCATTATGTTCCAATATTTTTTTCTGTAACATCAATATTTTTGCGAGTTTTTTAGTCAAAGTTGTAATGCATGCTTTTTTGCGAATAACTCAAAAATAATTGATCCAACGTGAAAAATTGCTATATTAAAAGTTGTAGATCGAAAAATTGTCTTAAAATTTTGTACCAAACTTTTTTTCTATCTACAAAAGTTTCCGCACAGAAGGTAGCCAAACGAAAATTATTTGCATATAATGAGACAGATGCACGGAACAGATAAATTGACGTTGTGGTGGGATTGTGATGCCATATTGTAGCAGCTGTAAAGACTAGACGTTAAAACCTAAATTCCTATTCCGTGCAGAAGTACTTAGACTCTAAGCGTCAGACCGTACGCAATCCTCTTGCTGATGTCACACCATGCGTATACTCCGCGTAACTAGGACTGTGATTTACAACGCATGCACTCTGCAATGCAAACGTGAATCGACTCGATATTCATGTATTTCTCTAGACCGGCAAATTTACGGTAACCGAATGAAAGATTAGAAAGTGGACTAATGCGATAAGATTGTATTGGGAAATTCTGGGAAACAGTGCCATTGAAATAAGATACAATATATTTGAGAATAATATTCAGATAAAAATTATATCTTTTGCGTATAATTGCTCCCATTCAAATTATTCGATCACTGAAATTGTATAGTTTTGAAAAAGGTATATGGATGGATTTATCAATTCACATGAAAATCTTTCTTTTCAATTGAGAATGTTTCCCTTTTCAACATACACACAAGAGGTTATTTTGACGATGGAAGATATGGCCTAGAGTTTATCTTTCAGTCGCAGAGGATTCCACATCTGATTTTATGAACATCCTGTTCATATTTTCAACAAATCAATTCATTTAATGTTCATGGTGCTATTGATGAACGACATTAATAATGAAACCATACAAGAAAAAACTGATTTTTCTTTCCGTAATTGCGGTTATAAGATGATAAATGGTAGGTATGACTTCTCTTAATGTAATAAATTCTTCGCATGCTTTCACGATTCTTCTACAGCATTGTGCACTTTTTTACATGTAATTTTAAATTCTCTAGCAGTTTCTTTCTTTTAAAGGTGCAATTGCAATTGATTTTCTCTTCGTGATATTTTTTTATATGCTTTACTACACACGTTAAATGAACGTGTGTTACGAATGTTCTTACTTGAGCATGTGGACTTTGTACCTCTGCGCTTAGGCTGCCATTTGCTGATATCATTGTGCTTTAGCGCTTGGTGTAAACAAGTCATTTCCGTACGTTTTTCATAAATTTTGTAGTGAAAAAGAACATGAACAGCTCATGAGACAGTTCACACATGTAAGGTTAGCTGATGTACAATCATGTGTGAAAATTTCGAAAATATACATCTTATCTTTAAAAAACTAATTACCTGTTTTTCCAAATCATTTCTAGCCTTCGTGCTTTAAACCCCCCAGTCGTTCTTGGCAGTTATTTCTCTTAAATTCCCCAGTTCTTCCGAATTCACCTTGATAATTATTCCTCAATCCTTTATTACCTTTGCCTACCTTCAACCCTCTCCTGGCCCCGTTCCTCGTGCAACAATTTATCCATCCTGCCTTTCATTTTATAACAAATTCCTTTGGAAATCATCTCTCTGCTTCTCATTTACCTTGCCACTGTTCTTGTTCCTTACCCCAGTCTCATTATATTTAAAGAATGTTCGTTCAGCTATCTACTGTGGGAAAACTATTGTAGATAAGAAAAAAGTTCGGAAAAAAATTTGTAGACAATTGTTTGCTCTACAATTTTTAATATCACTTTTTTTTACGTGGGATCAATTGTTTTTGAGTTACTCGCAGAAAAAGCATGCATTCCAACTTTGTTTCAAAAACTCGCATAAATATTGATTCTACAGATAATGGAAGAACATTCAATTATCTGAAAAAAATATCTCCTGAGTTATTCGCCTTCGACAAACCGCTCAGGAGATATATGACCAAACGCGTTCTCCAAGATGGCCGCTTACGCATACCCCTTCGTGCCGCGCCAACTCAGAGTTATACTCAGGACCTACCCCCCATTCATATGGTAAAAAAAAATCTCTACTGTCACCTCATGCAGAAAAAAAGCCCTGCCGATTGGACTAAATGTTCTATACGATGGGGTACTTTCCCACCGAAATGTTACTCCGCGTCGGAAGCCGCCAAAACACAGGCAATTATAACTAAGGGCCCCACGAAAGGGAAAGGCATTCATTTTCAACTTGCGGGAACTACTATGATACCGAAGAGTACAGTTAAGTATCTGGAGATATGGCTCGACGATAGACGCAGGTTCAACTAGCACATTAAATAAAAATGTTGAAAAACATATTTTAACAAGCTTTTATAGAAATGCACCAAAAAAAATATTATTTTTATTGTTTGACCACCACCATATTGAAGCTGCCATCTTCAATTTATGAATTTTGACAAAAAAAACGTGATATCTATCCCCGAAAACCCCATACATACCAATTTTCAATAGAATCGGACCATAATCACAAATCTCGTACGCCAAATTGGAGCCGCCATTTTTTTTTCTCTAGCAAAAATTCCATAATGCATTGTCACCGGAACTATGATCACCTGCCGATTTTCACGTTAATCGGACAACTACACGTGGGTCAAATTTAACTTGTAAAATTTTATTACAAACCCACAGACAGATATCGAAACAGGTTGAACTGAATAGAAGTTTGTAAAAAACAACGGAGAAAGCTGACAGACAAGTCGCAGCTTCAAGTAAGATCCTTCCTGACATTCGAGGCTCAAGACTATATAAAAAAGAGTCATGTATGGAGTGGTTCAGTCAGCTCTACTATACGGAGCCCCAGTCTAGGAAAACGTCATGAGGCTCGAAACGTACTGAAAAATCACTAAGGCGACCCATGGGAGAATGTTTTTAGTGTGGCTCGTATAGGACAGCTTCTGCACAGGCCTTGGAGGTTATCACAGCTATTCCACCTATCGACTCGTGAGGCAACATATGATGAAGTAACTGACATAGTCAAAGGAGAATAGAGGTCAGCCACCATCGCAGCATGACAACACGACGAAGGCACAGTGGACTGAGATACTTATCCCACAAAAAGCGCCTCCTAAGTGCAAGTTCAAAACTACTGACTGATTCCTGACTCAGGCACTTAGCGGACACGGTTCATTCAAAACATATACTTATTAAATAGGAAAATCAGCTGACGACAACTGACTCCACTGCATGGGAAGGAACGATCTTTACTACACTTTGTTCATATGCCCTAGATGGAACAGCCAGAGATTGAGGTTAGAGTTGAAGCTTGTTACTACCGTCACCCCCGGCAACGTCATATCTATGATGATAATAGATAATCATGGCATAAGGGCGAAAACTTTATCCGCTTCGTTATGCACACCAAAAGTTAAGAAAAAAAAGCTTGATGAAGGAAAATAACATGATTCGTCGGTATTATGGAACAGCACCCTGAACGCGTGGTATACTACGGCATCCCAATTGTACCTGAAGTTATGTCTACTGACGGTCCCAAGTTTTAGTTGGTAGGCGAGTATTGCACACCGCACTCGAGTCCAACATCCTCGTATCGCATAGACAGCCAAGCGTACGGAAAACATAAGTTTCTTCACCAAAAACAAAAGGAAGAATATCACTGTACAGTTTTTTTCAACTCTACCTGGCTGGATACGGTTCCTACTTACATACAGTGTGGAATTATGGAATAAAATTATGTTAAGCGCTATGTCGGAAAATTGTGGAAAATGCTCAGTCAGGTCAATTTTTGATATGAACGATACGCCCATGAAGTAGTATCCATACTGTGTACTTAGTGAAAACTGAAGAATTTTGAATCCTCCGAATCCTAGCCAAGACACGTTTTATGGGGACAGGTCCATAAACGCAGTCACAGTTGTCAAGTTTAAACATTATCAGGGATTCACAAAGCATCAACGATCCTGAAACGTGTTCATAAGCTGTTTTGCATAAATTTTCAACACTTTGGTATATTTCATTTTGTTGTCAATCCATAGGTCTAGATTTTTAACTGCATCAACAATGGATATCATTTCATTACCTATTTCAAAATTTGTGGTTTGTGCAATGGAATTACGTTTATATTTTGGACAAAACAATGTAACATTTGGTTTATATGCATTCAGTTTGATGGTTTGGGCCGTAGATATATCAATTATTCCAACAAAGCTTCATTCATTCTGAAATAGACTCCTTTCTGAAAGGAGTCTAGCATAGACTAAAAAACAAAAATATCCTTGTGTATACTGGTGAGCTTCACAATTGCGTATGGTCCCACAGGAATCAGATATAAAGATCGAACGACCCTTCTTCTTCTCAGCAAAAGGTGGACTGGTTCTAGAGAATCCGGTGCATATATGCCTTTCCACTTAGGCTAATTGTGGGCCCAACGGGGCATGCCGTTTTCGCTGACAAAACTCAGCAATTACTTCAGCTGAATCTTTTCAGATTATTTTGTCCTGTTAGAAGCCTATTCTTGATATCCCGTGACCGAATCTCTTTCGTTAGTTTCTTTGAAGGCAACTTCATATGAAGCTTTAATTGTCTCATGCATGGCACTTCTTGCCATGGTTTATTGAACTGCTTCTGTAGCAGTTCCTCCATGTCGGAGACATCCTTGCTGCTGGGTTTTCCTAAGAATGGTTCCAGTTCATTTGTAGTCCCTCCCGATCCTATCTTATCCAGTATATCTACTTCTTCGTTCTCAGGTACAGCTGAGGGTACTGAGACCCATAGGAGGATGACCTTCCCCGTTTTTGCTGAACTTTCAATGGCATCTCCACACTTTGACACCTATTTGGATGCAATCTTATTTGTTTCAACGCCATTATTGCTGTCCGAGCAGATGACTCGAAAGGCCCTAAGATTGATTTCGACGTAATACTCTGAAACGTTGGGATTCGATCTCCACAAATTGGGAACGACCGGTGAAATAACTGTAAAATTATCAGAGCCATAATATTTCAACCCCTCCAATAGTTGCTGATCTGAAGTATCAAAGGACTTATATCTGTAGCAATCAGGAAACAAATTAGAGCCATAGGAGTGCTGTATTGGCACCTGAAACCAGACTGATTTGACGAAATAATTTTATTACAGGGCATAAATGAGCAAATTTGTTTTTTGCGATTGTTATGAATATTTTGGACAACTTTAAGAGATGCTAATCGGTCTAAGATTATGGTAATCCATCAAATTCGATACTTTAACGATTGGTTAGACTTTGGCGCACTTCCATTCTTCCGGAAAAGTTCCTGATTGTATAGCAACGTTGATAATTGAAGTTAAATGATCAAGTAGATGGTAACTGATCAAATGAATCATTTGTTTGGATGTACCATCAGAACCCACGTCATTTCAAAGATTGATAATTAAAGTTATACTATCAACTATATGGTAACTGATCAAATCAATCATTTGTTTAGATATACCATCAGAAACAATAGGCGAGAAATTATTATCGCTTCGAATATGCTTCAAAATACATAACGCATATATAAAGGTAGCCAGAAAACAATTTGTGGGTCAAATTTCAATTACAGCAGTTCCCAATCGTTTTGAAAATCAGCAAATTTCGAAACTACTAATATTGGCGCTCTTTGTGACGTAAACAACCGAGCAGCTAATTGGCGTAATCGGGTTGATTGTGACGTTAAACGGCAATGTTGCCAAGTTTTTCAAACTAGAAATGTCATAACTAGAACACTATTCGCAATGTCAAGGGACGATGGCGGATTTGAAGGGTGTAAAAACATTCGATCTGTCATAAAACAATATATCGATTTTACAGTGCATATAAACCTTGTTATTTTTGATATTATGAATCATTGTGGTCCATCAAAACGATTTCTGATAAAGAGAAAGCCAATCATTTATTCTCGTTATGGAGGCGCGGCCTAAGATTTGGAAATATGACAAGGTTGCAAAATTGATTGAATCTGTCAGCTGTGGGATTGATTGACCGGGTGATTATGTCACAACATTTTGCAATGACCCTAGAAAAAAGCCATTTGAATTCTGCCGACTTCAAATATATTTTTTTTAATTTTAGAAAATAAAAAAAAAAGAAATAAAATTTCCAACAGACTTTTCAAAAGCTGTAGAATCCATTAAAAATATTTTGAAAATTTCGTGTCCTCGCCCATTCCTCAGGCGAGCACCTGTGCTTTTCATGCACTGAATTTGTTGTTACATGATTCAAATATTTTTGACGACAAGGGAAACATTCTAGGTAGATTTTTCTGAAAATAGAAAAATTGAACTGCTGTGCTTTAACCGAATATATTTTTATTGGGAGCTCCAAGACTTAAAATTGTATCACATTCTGGAATCAGATGAGAAATGGCGTTTTCATGATAATCTAGAAAGTTTAATAGGACTCCTCTGTAAATAACGCAAAATATGTAGGTCTCACCTTGAAGACGGATATTTTGGTAAAATAACTGTAAACATTTTCTGGGCTCGTCGCAAGCCGTTGTTGATTATTTTGCTTTGAATTCCACTCTAACACGTTTATTGCTTGCTTTCGCGATTTTTAGGAAAGTACATTTTTTGCAGATATCAATGAGAACGACTAGACCTCCAGCACCTTGGATAACACCCATTATCAAAGATATAATTAAAATCAAAGAGCAAGCCTTGGGGAAATATAAGCGAACCAAACTATCAACTGACTTCGTATATTACAAAGATATTCGTAATCATACTATGGCAGCGATACGACGTGAAAAAAAGCTTATCTAGTATAATAAAAATTCCAAGACTAAATAGAATACTCTCAGATCACTGACACCAGAACTCGTCTGCTTGAATTGTTGTCTTCATCAATGATACCTCGTTGGAATTCACAGAATCCATAAATGGCTTTGTACACCGATCTGCTCATAATACCTTCTTCTTATCACTGATATATCGCCAGTATTAGCCAGGCCGCCAAAGGGGGTAAAATGGTAGTTTCGAAAATTCAAGGAGGTCACAAATGGCTTTGTGAAACTTTCTGCTCACAGAGGCTTCTTATACCTCGTCTCACCGCCCATTTTCAACCACTTTGATGCCCTGACAAATTCTAACGAGGTGTCAGTGATAAGGAAAAGACCTATAACATATTCCAAGCAGAGGAGTGTTAAAATTAATTTGTAGTTTCCGTGAATTTTCATATTGTATCAATTCCCATTTTTACCACCTTTGGCGGCGTGGCGCCATATCCGTGATGAGGACAAAACTAAATAACAATAACAAATGAGAAGCAGATAGGTGTACAAAGCCATTTGTGGCCTCTGTGAATTTTTTCACCATCATTCCACTCTCTCAAATCAAACTTATTCATTGGTCGATAAAATTTTCACTATTCAGTCGAAACTGTAAATCTCAGTGTATGAATAAATGAATGAGAATCCATGTGAAATAACGGAAAAGAAAAAACGAAAATAATCGAGATTTTATTTTTCTCAGTGCACTTGTGGATGTGGCTAACTTCACACCCGTAGTAAAAATTACTTTTTGGTTACTTCAGTTCTGTAATGATAGAATTATGAAAACGGAAGTAGGAGCTTATATGTTATGCTCGCAGAAATAAAGTGTATTCTAGCATAACTGTATGACCGTGTTAGGGCTCAAATCCATAACCAATTTTCACGATGACAATACTGTTGATATCTGCAAAAATTACTTACATTCATCCTGAAAAATGAGTAGCCTCCAAAAAGCCAAAACCAACAGGGAGTATTTTTCTAGACATATCTCCGTCCTGGAATCCAGTAGCGATATCGAAAATAACTGTTTCTGAAGCTGAGAATTCCTTTTTTATTTTATTTTTATCAGTTTTTATGAAAGTTGAATTACTTTTGATTATTTGTTCCAATGACAATCTCAGTTTTATTTTCCATCTTTTTCATGTTTTTTTGGAAATAAGTTTTATTGCCTTATTCATCAATTCATAAATTATGACTTTTGTTTTTGACACGGTGACTAAAATAACTATTGAATATCTAATTGTTAAATTGTTTCAGGGGCTTATATTCCATCGGAGTGATGGCAACTTGCTTCGTTGTGATCGACGAAAAATGCGAAGGAAGTTGGGATAGATCAATTATTGCTGGAGTCACTGCCTTGAATTAGCCGTCTCCATTTCATCGTCCAGGCAATCCTCATGATGATAATGCAATCGAATGCTCTTTTCCGTTTTTTTCTAGCCCGGTTGAAATATCGGAAATCTTTGGCTCGTTATTTTCATGATGTATATACAAGGAATATCTGGAATCATAACGGGTAATTATTAAATTACTGTATGTGCCTTCTCTTTCTGCCCAACCTGGAAATAAAAATGACCCTCATAATTTTCCCATGCCATGGAGGAATCACCCACAAATGATGTTCCCGTTATATTTGAATAAAAAAAAAAAGGATTTTGAAGAAAATATAAAATAATATTTTTCACTAATCGGATGTATTTGCGACATTAGGAAAGTAGGACCTAGGTAACTATTGTGCACATACACTACCATACATTGTTATAGCCTTACGGTTACTCTTCAAAGTTTTTGAAAATTCCTGGTCATTGAATTATATGACCCCATCCATAATTTCATTCATGGTATATATCGTTAGAAAATGTCGTTCTGTAACGCCCACCTTGAATAGGGTGATAGACGGACAGCGCTACACCAACGAACACAGCTTATCTCTTGACAGCGAGGGAAAGAGACAATATACATAACCTAGTTTTCAGTTTGACATAGATGTGGTTGTTTGCTCTTAATATTCTATTTTCGTGTAATTTGATAGTTAGTTAACGAGCCTAATTCCTTTCACACCTGTGCATTATTTCATTCTCGGCGCTTGTAAAGAACAATAAATCATTCACATCCGTAGAACCCGTCTCATCACCAGCAACGCGCGACAAATTGGCGCTCCAACGTGTGCCTCAGGAACTTTCTGTGAGATTTCGTAAATGTGGAGTGCTTCAAGTTCAGCCTGAATAATCCCCATTTAGTGTACAAACTCTGCTAGGGTGCGAGTATTTAGTCTCCGTGCACTTTGTTTGGACATTGACTGTAACAGTTCCATTCCTTTAGCGTTTCATTTTGAATTTCATGCGGTCAAAGGTTTGAGCATGTTACTATTCGACGATGCTGGTACTTGGTGGAAAGGAATCAAATCGTCCATAACTACTTTTGGGGAAGTCTTAGAATATTTACCTCACTCGTATGGTTCCGCAAAACCACCTCATCAGATTTATGAAGAGCTTTTTTCCAGCGACCAACGTGATGAGAAAACCGATATTTTTGTCAGTTGAAAACGCGCGCTGTTGTCACGTTTGACTGGAGATTCGAAGATAACCAAACATGTTCAGTTAGATATGGTGTTTGGACTTTTGTATCCGCGCATCAAAGAAAAAGTTTCACAGGCTAAGGTAAAACCTTTCAAAGAGCTTATTGAAACCGCTCGTATGGCCGAACAATTATTGTATGAGAAGGATATACCGCAAAAATTGAATTCTCATGTTTCTTCTCATTGCTCGAATATTTTCACGAATCAGAAATGAAAAAACCAGTGTACGTTCTATAAAAATTATGGACACATAAAAGATGAGTGTCAAAAACTGGCTTCGCGAATTAACACTGATAATCTGTCGCAAACTAAGGTGAATCCTCCACCCAGTGTTTCATTGTCTGTTACTTCCAATAAACACAATGCTACGGATGCAGAACGCCTGGCTACGTAACTGTCAAAAATACAAACCTCCAGAAATGTTACACCCCCCTACTTCAACACCAGCTGAGTTTATGTGTAACTCCATTTATCCAATACCTAGTAGAAAGTGACCACTAGCAATGATCAATATTGAAGGTCACCACGGTTTGACGTACCTCGATTCGGCTACACAGTCTAGTGTTGCTGGAGCGAAACTTAGGCCCGATTTCACCAACCTCTTGAAACTAGTTTTGTTCAAATTAAACTTAGATAAAGCTTTCTACACGTCATATTGGATTTCACCAGGAACTATGAACCGCGTTTAGTTCTAAACGGCGTTTCCACTCAAAACGGGCTGAATTTGGCCAGTTACAAAGTTAAACGACGTTTAGTTCATTGGTTTCGTGCACGTTTGACAGATGGTTGACTTCGGAGGTAAAACAACCTCACTTTTCCGATTTGTTTATGTTAGAGAATTGAACATTTTTACCTATTTCAAAAAGAATTCAGTAGTTGGATTACCTGTGTTATTGTTTTATTCGTAGATGATCATGCCTTCATATTGTTCTGTTGTGAATTGCAATGAAAATGCATCAAAAGACGGTCGAATACGATTTCTCAGGTAAATTGTACATGTTTGTATTTTTGGCCATGTTATCAGAGTTCCATCTGCTGTTCTAAGAAATAGAAAACATTGTGAAATCTCCC
This sequence comes from Gonioctena quinquepunctata, assembly GCA_018342105.1. Taxonomy (NCBI): domain Eukaryota; kingdom Metazoa; phylum Arthropoda; class Insecta; order Coleoptera; family Chrysomelidae; genus Gonioctena; species Gonioctena quinquepunctata. The sequence continues at coordinate 135,107 of JAFIRS010002503.1, forward strand.
AGAGAAGGCAAGCAGCCTAGATACATGCCATCAAACGAAAAGACTGGTCTGAAGAGTTAACGAAATATGGTAGAGTTTGTTCCAGACATTTTCACTCTGGTACAGGAAATATGTTTGTACCAATTCATTCAATGAGCTGGGTGCCGAATGAAGTCCAAAGAAGGAATTTATTTGATGAATTATATTTTCACATTCCAACTTGAAATTCATTGTAGAAGATATTGTCACTTTTATCAAGTGTCTTCAAAAACTAAACTTTGAACACCGAACACCCACAAAAATATCACAAAACATGAGCCAAACACGAAATTTATCAGTTTTCAATTTTCAGGTTATATTGTCACTTAGCTTTGGCTCCTCTACAAAACAACGAAATATATGCAAAAATGACAGAAACGTACATATTTTACTATGTTGCCAGCTTTTGACTGTCTTTAAACTAAGTTTCAATAAACTTGGTTTAGCTTCCGTCTGTTTGTGTCGGTGAAACTGGATCGAGGTTTATCAAGATTAAAATCTGAGTTTAGTGAGAACGGAGTTTAGTAAAATGCCGTTCATCTGTCTTGTGGTGAAATCGGGCCTAAGAGACATTTTACTCCAAGAAAATGTATTTTTCGCTTCCAAGGTCATGGAGATGACACTGGCGGATGGTAACACTACTTCTGTCAATGCTCAAATTCAAGGTCATACTTGAAAACATTAAACATGCTGTGAGTCTTTCATCTGTCCCAGATCACACAAGCTGTAGAACTCTCCTAGGTGCAGATTTTCTCAGAACAGCAAATATTGTTCTCGATATACCACGTATTATGGAAATGTCCCTGAAAGACTTCGTTGACCCATCTGTAAGTCTGGAAAAGTGTACCTTGAATGCAGTTCATGTGATTAAAGTTAAGTTAAGAAAACGAAGGCGTTAGACTACGCACAGATGAGAGATGATCTCTTGGAAAGGAATATATGGAGATCTTTGAAATGAGCATCGAGCCAACCCCATTAACTGAATATTCCATATGTTTATAGAAAGACACCCCTATTTCTGTGCCACCTTGCACTTTATCAGAAGCGAAAAAGGAACTTCTTTGAAAAAAAAAATTATACTCTGATATCACAAGGTATCATAGAGGAATGCGAGTCCCTTTATGCAGCTCCCGTCGTACTTGTTCCCAAAAAATATGGTTCCATCAGATTGACAGTCGATTATAGGAAAGTCAATCACTCTTGCGGACAAGTATCCCCCACCACGAAAAGATGATGCAAGCTGTCAAGCAACCCAAGTATATTACCACTTTGGATCTGTCAAGCCCTCAGACAGGGACAAGACTCATTGCTAGATTCCATTATAGTTCACAGAATATTCACATCTTGGCTTATCTTGATGACTTGATAATTTTTTGTTCTCCTTCTTCTTGAACACATTCGAAAACTCCATGTAGTTTTTGAACGTCTACGCTTTTTCAAATTACATTTGAACCGTTCCGAATGCAATTTCGCCTGCAGTTCCCTTTTCATACCTGGGCCATGTCATCAGTACTGAAGGTATAATGCCAAACCCTGATAAGGTATCTGCTGTCTCAAACATTCCTGAGCCTAAAAATGTCAAAGAGCTCCTACTGTTCCGTCAAACATGATCATGGTACGTTTCATTCAAGGTTCCCAGATATCGCCAAACTACTGACGATTCTTACCAGGAAGAACACTCTATGGAATTGGAGCCCAAGTCAGACAATATCTTTCTTAACACTCAAGGAATGCTTGATTACTAGTCCAATTCTACGACAAGCCGATGGAAGTGACCTGATGAGAGGCCAATCGAATATGGAACAAGACAATATACATAACGTAGTTTTCAGTTTGACAGATATGGTTGTTTCCTCTTGATATTCTTTTTTCATGTATTTTGATAGATAGTTAACAAGCCTTATTCCTTTCTCACCTGTGCATTATTTCAGCCGCGCCGCTTGTAAAGAACCTAGTGGAACAATAAATCAATTACCTCCATAGAACCCGTCATATCACCAGCAACGCGCGACAGTACTGTTAATTGTATAGTTGAAAGGCAGGAGGTTTTTGGAAATGAAGACCGTAGAAGTGGTACCAAACAAATTCTGATGAAAGCATTCATTTCAAATTATCGAATAATCATAAGATAAAAGGAGAAAAAACATTATTGATTTCAATGCATTATACAGTGACTTCAGCATCAGCTTGAGAAAACTTCTTTCATTATTCCATAAAATGCATATTTAATTTTTTCACAGGAAAAATATTCTACGAAAAAATGTTTTTTTAAGTTCAAGCACCAGTAGATGTAAATGTATTCAGAGGATCCACATCTCAAGTTCATACAAAATTGTGTCTGAAGGGGAAAACGAGCATAGCTAACTATATACGACTATTTCTTGAACCAATTGAACAGCTCTTAATATCATTGTAATAACAAATATCACTCAGTGATTGAATGTCTTCTCGTTGTTGCTGTATAAATTCTGTTCACCAATTGGTTACCCCAACATTATCTGTCTTCTGCGATCAAGAGCTCCACAGTTGTACACTGTCCCAGGTTTCTTTCTGCGTAGTCTGCAGGTCAGGTCGTCATTATATAATCTCATTTTTCCGAGATGCTCTTTTACTGACGCATGCCCAGAGCTCCGTAATAATTTTCAATTCCTCCCTGTTCAAAGTTATTAAGTCAATTCCTGGCTACTCAGAGCCTTCAGTGCCGCCTGACTGCCTGATAGAATATGCTCTATCTGTCTGTCTCTCTCTCTACTATTACTCTGATATTAGTTTTCTTTGAAGTACGATACCATGGTGGCTTTCTGACGGTTGATGTTCAATCCCTTCAGGTCCGTATATTTGCTTACCAAATTTACTGCCCCTTGCATGCGATCCCTAACCGCACGCGATACCTTATGGTTTTGTGACCTCTTCCTTTAAGATACCCCAGTAGTCCATGACCAGATTCCACAGAACTGGAGAAAGAACTTTCTCCTGTAGGCATCCTCTGGCCGGCCGGGCGACTACAGTCTCCTTCATTAAGATTGTATGGATGATCCTATTTCTCAGCATAGTTTATTTATACCACGCTTGAGTCTATAGAGATATAATCCAAAGTTCCTTCTTTGTTTCGAAAGGCCTCTAATAGTGCTTTTACTATTGATCAGCCGGTCCTGTATGCATGTTGATTTGTCCAGAGTCTTCAGTCCAAAGGAGGTGATAATTATTGGTCTTTGGAACTTTTACTGTTTCCTGTATGGTTTGTTCAGGTTTTGATATCGAAATTACTCTAAACTCCTTCCATGGCATAAACTTCCATGTCCGAGACCCAAGCAAGTATTCCATGCAGAAATCTGCGATAGTGCTGGGTGAATCCCGTCCCGATATAATGTGTATGGTTCAAATGAGCCCATTGTACTCCGTCATATCACCTTTTTTGCTAATGTTTAACTTGCCTGGAACCGATTTTCAAAGCCTCCAGTGTTTTTCACCTAGTTTACCTCCTTGATCTAAGTTCAGCACGTGTCCTGGTGGAGTTCCTTGTGATAAAGGGACAATTTCTGTTGAATAAAGAGATGGCTGTGTCGTTAAATTGATCCTGTGCCCTGCTTGTACTTACAGTCCAAGGGCTTTTATTTCTGCGTGAGGTTACAGTAGCGATTTTGTTTTCCACATGATATTGTGGTCGGTCCTTAGTATAACTCTGAGTTGGCGTGGCACGAGGGGGTGTGCGTTAGCGGCCATCTTGGGAAACGGTTTGTCGGACGCGAAAAATATAGGGAATATATTTTTTTTTTTAATCAAATACTCTTTCATCATGTTCAATTATTTTTCGGTAAAATCAATATTTATGAGTCAAAGTTGGAATGCATGCTTTCTCTGCGAATAACTCAAAAACAATTTATCCTACGTGAAAAATAGTTGTATTGAAAATTGTAGAGCGGAAAATTGTCTACAAATTTGTTTTGAACTTGTTCCCTATCTACAATAGTGTTCGCTTAGTAGTTAGCTAAACGAAAATTATTTATAAACAATGAGACTGAGGCAAGGAACAAGAACAGTGTTAAGGTAAACGGGGAGCAGAGAGGTGATTTCCCAAGGAATTTGTTGTGAAATAAGGGACCATTACAGGAAAAAATCGAGGCAAAATGAACGGGAGCCAGGAAAGGGTTGAAGATAGGCAAAAGTGATGAAGGGATGGAGGATAATTGTCAGGTGGATTCAGGAGAACTGTGGAGTGATTTACAGAGGAAGAATGTTCAAGAACGACTGGGGAGTTCAAAGCGTGAAGGAAGGCTTTGAACACCTTCCTCCTATTTTTTGTAATGGAGGTTGGTTTGCTATGAGGAACTACTGCTCTAGACGGTGTGGTCGCATAGGCATCGCAGCCAATTACCACCTGCACCGCTTCATAAAGCATCACTCTATCGAAAACAGTTCTGTTTATTCTCATCATTGTTGAATTTCTAACAGGCTCCCACAGGATTGAGTTGGGTACCATTATTACTTTCTTTTCTCAATGGATCCTTTGACTGACTGACAATAAGTGAAAAATATCGGGGGTTTTTAGCCTACACTGATAAAAAAAGTTCCTTCGTTCACCGTATGAGCAGAAGGTGAATTTGAATCATTGAAAATTGAGCAAAAGCTTCGTACTAAATACTAACAGGAAATACTCATCATATTCAGCTCCGGTTTCATATATATATATATATATATATATATATATATATATATATATTATATCAATATTTACTCTGTTTTTTGCAATAGAGGATTTCAACAACTTCATTTGGGAATAAGAGCCCAAAAAATATTAAGAATGGTGTGATAACTCTATTCACTTAGTAGACTTCTGAAATTATGATTTGGCATACAGAATTCCATTATTAAACAGTTGAGACCTAAAAATTGAGTCGTTTTGTTGTTAGTAATGAACATATTAGCATTGAATTATTTTGGCAAAAATTAATTTCGGTGTTAAATTTTTTCTTGAAATGATGAATTATCCATGTAAAAAGGTTAAGCGTGAGGAATAAGTCAAGAATACATCGATCCGATGGAAAAATAGATTGATTTGGAGTATACCAAAATATTGCATAAATGATAAATTATTATTATTTCCTCTATTTTCTTCGTATTAATAGAAATAGTCAATATGAATTAGGTTGTCATATATTCCCAAGTTTTTTCAGATTGAAGTATGTATGATATTCGAAATCCATTTCCACATATCAAAGTTCATCTTATTGGTTTAATATAATCAACGAGTGGTGGCCTCTGAACTTGGTGCTGTTTTAGTTGTTTCAAGTTGCGGGTTAAGGTAGCTGAGGGACCGCCATTCGTTGGTCGTATTATTCACGTTTGTCTGTTTTTGAAACCCCCAATTGTCCCTTCTGTTGTTATTTGTTCGTCAAGAATAGTCTTTGATATTATATTGACTAACTAAACTTATCATATATTTGATTGAATCTAACTTTTGTTTTGTTTCTAGGATTCTTCATATCTACGTTAAGTAAAGACCATTCTGCGGCAAATAGTATCGTATTTGGAGTTTTCAATTCACAAATGATAATTTGTGGTGAGTACCCTGATATTATTGGTATTAACCTACCATCTTTTTCTCTTCTATCATACGAGGTACCCGACCTACTAGATGGGGTTGTTTTTGAAAGAATTACAAGGCAGAAAGTACCAACCCTATAAGCTAAGTTTGACGTTAGATGACAATACATTATTAAGTATTTTCTTCGAATCATCAATAGTCAACGCTCTCAGTAAATTTGTGAAAATGCAAGAAATTAGTTATTGTTATGTGACACAATACTTCCATTTGAAAGGCCTCAGTCCAACCAATATCAAAGCTGAGCTAGATTGTACTCTGGGGAAGTCTGCATCTTCGTTCACAACACTAAAATATTGGATAGCAGAGTTGAAACATGGCCCTACAGGCTGCCATTACAAACATCGCTGTGGTCGACTGAATGAGATGACTAAGCCAGAAATACAAAAAAATTCAACAAAAGAGACCATCGACTTGAAATGCGCGAGCTAACAGATATGGTAGGCATTTCAAAAAGTGCTTAACATCGTATATTGACTAGAAATTTGGACATGAGAAAGTTGTGCGCTAGATGGGTGCCGCGATTACTCACAATGTGTTCAGGGAAGTTTTACGGCAATGAAGCCGAGTTTCTGCGACGATTCATAATCAAGGACGGAGCATGAGTCCATAACTTCACACCTGAGATGAAGGAACAGTTAAAACAATGGACTGGAAATTGAGAATCGGCTCCAAAAAGGCGGAAACAGTTCCATCAGCAGGCAAGATCATGGCGCCAGGTTTTTGGAATTCGCGTGGAATAATTTTAATTGATCAACACCAAGAAAAAAACAATATTATGCGATTTTATTGCAGCTTTTGAGTGATGGAATCAAGAAAATACGGACACATTTGGTGGAAAAAAAAAATTTTGTTTCATCAAGACAATATTATCATTCAACACACTAGCAGCTGTTTACAAATCTCATTTATATGTTAATTTACAAGTCAACTTTGATTTTTTATTACTAATGTACCTAGCCAACAACAGGATGATATCGATCTGTCAATCGTCCATGTTTTTTCCCTTCCGCTTAACGTACGGTGCCCTTCGGATTATTTTCTGGTTATAAACGAGAAAAAATGGCCAACAATGAAGAGGTGGCGTCTGCGGTTGATGGCTATTTTGAGAAGTTCCATGATTTTCTCTATAAACAGGATATCGGAGCATCACTGGGAAACGTGAATCGGGCTAAAAGGAGACTTTTCAGGAAAATTGAGATATTTTTTCTAAAATTTTGTGATTTTCCTTTATGAGGTCGGGTACTTCTGGTACTACCTCCTAGTACCATAATTTAAAAATGGAGAAATTCGTATATTTCAACTCTCCTAACAATATTTGTTTATTGGGAAATATTTCGGAAAGAAGCATATAAACGTTAATCTTCATTCATCAACCTCAAGCGCTCAGAATAATTCATTTTCTTTGAAGTTTCAATATAAATTGTTTGTTCCGCTGAAGGAAGGTGCATTTTCAAAGTTTGGATTGTCTGCATAACCGAAAGGTTTCAGAAGGATCATTCAAAATGCAATGGGAATTTGGATTCCTCTCAAGGATATCTATTATGATGGTGAAAGAGCAGGATTGGGGATATGTTCTTCGAAGCACCCCACGAAACGATTACGACACCGTTGGAGAATACATCATCAAGCTGAAGTGAAAATACAACTCCTCAATGCAGCGTGTCATGTTGAGAGAGTTGTATCCCACCGGTATAGTATAGGCGAGACCCCAGTATTGCATTGATACTTCGAAAGAACCGGGTATGAAAAAGAAGATAGAAGAGCCTTAAGTATTGGAAATATTCATTGATACATTGAGAGTTTCTCGTTCCACGGTTCACGGCCTCTCGACTGATCGTCTCTAATTTGTCTGTTTTCCATTCCTAGTGACACATGTTAAATTAGTATCTTCTTCATTCACGTTTATTGTGGCCAGCTTTCTCTCCTTTTCATGCGACCGTACTATGAATAATAATAATATATTTCGAGTATTTTTGTACAATATAGCACGAAGTTCTTCAACCGAAGCTCTTTACTGCCACCATCTCCCATATATTCAATGTTTGGTAAGCTTATAGCTCCCATATTTCCCATACTCGGCAAATAGTACTTGGTTCTCAGAGACATTGGAGGTAGCTAGGCTATTTTTTTCTACGTGGATACCATCTTCCAATCCACCAATACATCTTCTTCCTAAACCATTAGTTACATCAACTTGATATATCTCTAAGTTTATTGGGCATAGTGCTTCCTGACTGCTTTCATGTATATGTGTGGTATATTCCGATTGTTTTCAGCATATTCCAAACAGCTATAGTATTGTTTTTATTTCGTTAATCGATGGAACTGAATTTTTTGTACAAAACAATGCAGTGTTCAGTTGTCCAAAACCTACAGTGATCTTAGCCATCACACTATGTCTCCTCTATACTTTCCCATGTAACCAAGTTGATTGGGGCTCTTGAGGGAGGACTTGCCTGAAAGATAATAATATAAATATTGATAATAATAATTATAATAATAATAGGGTATTATTCACCATGACTCTATACAAAATCGATAACTCTTATAAGAAACTAATAACCTTTCATCATTTTCAGGTACATTTTGGCCAATCGAATCAATGCACGAGTATATTCGAGTACTAGCCAGAACCCTACCTTTAACAGTTCCTATAGAGTGCCTCCGAAGTATTGTGAAGAAGGGTTGGGGTCTGTCTAATCCTCAAATACAAGGTGGTATTGGAATCATGATACTTTGGATTTTAATTCCAGCTATACTCAGTATATACGTGATGAAAGTTAAGCGGTAGATTAGTCAAGAAAATCACCCTTGGACTTTTTAACGAGATTCTACGACATATTGACTGCCGATTTGATGTACTCGAAGTGTTGAAGTATTGAATTTCGGAGTTAAGCGATTTTTGCTGCCTATCATGAATTTATTTCCAACCGACATCTTTTAGACTATGTGGCGACTGGATATCAGGAATTTCTTTGGGGGAAGTTAGCATGAATGAATATATACTGCCATTGGGTTGAATGATTCAGGACGGCCAGAAATTGTGTCAATTTCGGTGGAATAACTCTCAAAACACGCATTAATTCAAAAGAAATGCACGAATTCCTGTTTGCAGTTATCTGTATAATCTACACGAAGGACCATATTATTTTCTAATCTAATTAGGACAAAAACTGACACTCTATGGGATAGTTTCGAAGCATTATTGCACGAAAATTTTTTTATACATTAAACACAATCTACAATTTACTACTTCTGGTTCAATGAAAAGTAACTATTTTTTGCGACTGAAAGTTAAAATACACTTAATGTTTCCGCTGAGCTTCCTCTTATATGATACTCTCCCATATACTATCCCATATAGAGTCATTTCACAATTTGTGTTAATATGATTTGTTGAAAATATGAACAGGATGTTCATAAAATCAGATGTGGAATCATCTGCGACTGAAAGATAAACTTCAGTCACTATCTTCCATCGTCAAGATGTGGGGTATTCATGTTGAAAAGGGAAACATTCTCAATTGAATATTGAATAGAAATATGTTTCTGTGAATTGAAAAATCCACGATTAATAAAGTTATTTTTGTGAATGTCTAACAGAAAACAACTACTTCCCCGGCTAAGGCCACTCTGGACATTGAACTTGTGTTTATATCTTTGGATATTTCAGAAACCACCGGAGGTACGTATTTTCCAAACATATCGGCTGGCCTCAACTGGGAAACCCAATGCAGTATGTTCGTTTTTATTCATGTTAACTGCCCCAATAGAAAAAATTGTGTACCCGATGACGAAGGATATACTCCTGTCACAGCATTTTGTATTTCATAGTGAATTATATAAGTAAAGACCTTCTCAATAGTGGTTCATGTATTCATTATCAAAAACGACAAAGTATTTTCTACCAGGAAAATTCTGGAAATTGAAAATTATTTTTTGATGCTGATGGCAGAAAAAACAATTCTGCTCAGAATTGGAAACACTTTATTTTCTGATAGCTCCACACAAATAATCAGATACGGAAAAATATCAAAATGTTGATTTTTATTATTAAGTAGTATGTGTGTGTGTGTGTAGGCTTATCGGTGTCATTGTCCACTGACAATACGATGAGATATGCGATAAAAATTATGTCGCCCCATATTAAAAAAGGGAATTCAGGTAATGTGAAACCTAGAAACTGATTATTGTCTCTTCTTCAACCAATAATGTTATTTTTACTACCACTAACGCAGGGGTAGGTAGTTATCAAACAATGAGTGCGCTCTATTTCCCGAATAATATGCAGATTATTTGATTTTGCTAATGATCTTTCATTCGTTTTTCAGTTCATTGTTAACTAAATGTTAATTCTGTTACATTATTATTAATAAATATCTTTCAAAATATGTTCGAGTTCTAACATATTGCGTTAGCTTTATCTTCCAACCACTTCAAAAAATCCTTCGAATCAATTCGTCCACATTTTGCTGCAACTGTCATCACACTTCAGTCTCAACACGTCAGGAAGTTTGCAGACCAAATCTTCAATCGAGTGTGGATTTTCCATATGTCCTTTGGAGTTCAAGATTTCCATGGTTGCTACAAGTTTGTGGATCAGTGATTCGCGGGCTTTCAAAGTACTTCGACGTGACCACGGGTCACGCGATTGTGTCCGGCCCTGTATAGCTCCGGACGACACTGACGAAAATCGCTCTGCGAATAATTAGTGTTTCTGAGTAATTTCTTCAATTGATTAGCGGTCTTGTTCCAAATATGGGAAGAAGAATTCCCCACCCACCCTCTACATTGGAGTTGCCACAAGAAACCTACTCAGGAGAATCCGACAAACCCATTGGAAGGGGTACCCTGGATCCGAAGGAGTTGGTGCTACTGATGATCGGCTCTATCTCAAGGGACGCTCTCTTGGAAGTGCTGGGGACTTTGCTGACCTCCCTTGGCGACGACTTTGTGAAGATTCCAGTTATGAGTAATCTCATATCCACCACAAAGAGCGATGTAGAAGCTGACAGCACACCAGCTCCTGAGAAGCACAAGAGAAACAAATTTCCATCTTTGCCACCACCCGAAGGTTTATTGAAACCTTCCTCAAGCTTTGTAGGCTCTCGTAGAAGTTCACGTGTCGTTGTAGTTGCTGATTTAGATCAAAATCTGCAATATTCCTCAAATGTGAGAATCTCTAAGAAATTTGAAGTTCTGTCAGATGTGACACTAGGAGACTCCCACGACGTTTCTTCTAGGAATCCAGGGGCGGATTTAGCCGGCGTACATATTTTGGACACGGGCTTGGAAAATTCCCCAAACCAAAATAAAAAATCTACTGAGGGTACTAGCATCCCCGAAATTATTGAAAACTACCAGATCTCTCAAATTTTGACCAACGATGACACTAATATGGACATCACAAACGATACTGTTCGATCACAAACAGATCAGACACCACGAATAATTGAAAAACTGCAGGTCCCTCCCATCACTGTCGGGAACAAGAGCAAGTGGGTAGTAAACAACTCACTGTTTAAATCGAACAACATTGGGTTGGATCAACCAGCACAGAACGTACTGTAATAATGAATAAAAAAATTACAAATTCTCTTGCCGATTACAGGAGAATTTCGAGTATCTGCAGGGATCAAAAGATCTCATTTCATACGTACACCCTCCCAGAGGCGTCTCCGAGTTTCTTATAAGATCAAACGAACTTACCTTAAGTGAAGTTCGATCTTAATTATATGAAACGCCTTGTTCAAAGATGATCAAATGTAGTACCTCTGTCTCCCGCGATTTCACACGCAAATTTTTAAAGTTGTAACTGAACCCTAACCTAATTGTCTCGCACCCACCTCTACACCAACTCCAGTGTCCCATCTCTATCCAGTAAGTAACCTCATTCTTCAAAGCTAGTCTCAACTGATGATCGGGCAAGAATAACATCATAAAGAAACTGAAAATATTTATTCTTAATTTGTCTATGAATAACATGGACAAGCGATCTATACTCAGAAAGAATAATAAATCATACGATTCACCTGGCTTGAATTAAATATTCGCCCTTGGGTTTGGGAGGGATTGATCATCTTCCAACAAGGCGTTTCATATAATTAAGATCGAACTTCACTTAAGGTAAGTTCGTTTGATCTTATAATTATATTTCACGCCTTGTTCTCAATGATAAAATGTAGATGTTTAAAGTGTTGAGACTTAAAGAGCAAGTTTAATGCAACCAATAAGTTCCAAACAAAATCAATGATTCATTTTCAATATATAAAATGAATACATTTTGTATACTTTTTCAACATCTTATCTAAATAAGGAACCAGTATAAGTACTTATAAACATATTATGAACCTAAATTTAAAATTGTATTAGCAAAATTATCTGTAGCTGTAACTGGGAGGTTATAAAACTTTACTAAAGTCCAGCCTGCGGTACTTTTTATTCTATCAATATTGACCCCCTTCAATTTGGCAGCAGATGTTGAAGCATGCCTCGTACTATGTGCCTCAAATATGTCAGTATCAATACCACTTTTACCTAATACCATCTTAATCCAGCGACCAAGACTTTGGCTTGAAGCTGCTACATAAGGTTTTTTGTAGGTTAAAATCAAATTAGAATTATCAGATGTGAAGGACGAACTTTTCATTAAATAATATTTAAGTGTACTAGCCACACAATTTTTGGGTTTTCCTGAAAAACAGGTAGATTTAAAAGTGGTTGGAATTAATTCTTTCCTGAAGTTTTAATTTTATCGGGAATTTGTATTTGAATACCATCTGCTTTCTGGATTATATTATTGATATTAATTAACGATAACGTTTAAACCCGTTGGGCTGTGGTCAATGCCAGAAGCACTACCAACTTTTGTGTAAGCGAATCTAATGGTAAGTTTTTATTGGGGCCCAATTCGTTTATATAATCAAGAACTACATTTGGATCCCAAGTCTGATCATATATGGGGAAGATAGGTCTCTCTGCACCATTATTGAAATTCTCTGTTAAAAATATCATTATAGAAAGAATATACTTTTTTTTTTAAATATCGAGATTATTGTTTTTACAAAATAACCACCACATCTTTAAGGCGCTGCTATACTGCTTCATGGTGGAAGATGAAATAGAAGAAAGTAATATGTTGATACTTTCCAATGGAACTCCTCTTAATTCAAAAGCTTTCCTGACAAGATTCCTACTTCTTACCAGAAGTGAATTCTTCCTCCGTAATGGGTGTGGTAACCTATTTGTGGACAATAGTAAACGTTTACTTGGATGAAGCGTTGAAGGTGGCGATACTAATAATTTCTGAAACAAAGGGAACCGAGGTTGGGTAGGCCAGTAAGGTATAACTATAATTCCCTTTGCTTCATCAGCAATGATCTTTTGTAGAACTCTGGAAATTAACGTAGATGGTGGAAATGCGTAAAAATTATTCCATGCCACTGTAAATGCATCAGCAGTTATGGAGTCGGGATCCTTTTTCCATAATATAAATTTTTAACATTTCGCATTAATTCTCGAAGCGAACAAATTAATTGGAGGTTCCCCAAATTTTTTCACGATTTGAACAAAAGCAGAATCTGAAAGTTTATATTCTGTTTCGGAAAGTAATTTCCTCTACTCTAAATCCGCTTCAGAATTTTTAGAAGAAATATAAACTGCAAATATTACTATATTTCGTGATTCACACTGTCATATCCTCTTTGTAAGGTTATTCAATTTGGGATAACAAATTCCACCCATACGATTAATGTAAGATATGGCAGTGGCATTATCGATTCTGACTAAAATATTAATTTTCTCCTCAGACTTTGCAAAACATTTCAAATTCAGAAAGGCGGCAAGTAGTTCAAGGTAATCAATATAAAAAGAAAGCTCTTCTTTTGTCCAGCTGCCACTGATTATTCGAAAATTCCCCCCCTCCAGTAAGACTAGCATCTGAAAATATTTCAATGTCAAACTTATTTTTATGTAGAGGATTTCCTCATTTAAATATGTGTTCCTTCCACCTAGAAAGATCTTCATGGATTAATTCGAATATTAACATAGGAGCATCATAATTATCATTATTCATGCTGACAGCCATTGCAGGTTTGAGAGAGCAAAGTTCATTAACTTTGCTCTCAAACCTCTTTGTGTAGAGGTATATATGGTATAGCTGGACATGCTGCAACTAGCTTTCTTACAAGTTGAGAAAATTGTACAGGTCTTCCCCAAAGAAAAGTGATTAATAAGGGTAGATATTTCGTTTTGTTTTTCCTTATAGGAAGTTTTGAGCACATAGGCTCAGAATCGAATAAAAACCCTAAAAATCTACATTTGAGAGGTGACAATTGACTCTCCTCAAGATTAATGACAAAACCTAACTCCTTCAGCAGGTTACAAGTAACCATTCTGTTATATTCACATTCCTTTCATGAGCTTTGTATCAAAAGAAAATCATCTAGGTAAACAATTGATATTAAACCTTGGAAACGTAAATAGTGAATAACGGGTTTAAATAATTTTGTAAAAACATATGGTGCACTACAAAGTCCAAAGGGTGAGCATGTGCATTCATAGAACTGTTGAAACTAAACCTTAAGAATTTCCTATCACATTCTTTGATGTTCACCAAAAAACAGGCTTCCTTTAGATCTATTGATTCTAAGAAACAATCTTGTGTTATAAGTTTGGCAGCAGTAGCATTATTTTCCGTCTTAAAGTGTTTCACCACTAAATATTGATTGAGATTCTTCAAATTGAGAATTAACCTCTTTTTCCCATTTTGTTTTGGCACCAAAAATATTCCTGAGAAGAATTGACCCCTCATATGGCTAATACTTTTGTATTGCACCTATTTCTAATACATGTGATATTTCTTCAATGATAAACTGATGTTCGGCTACAGACCACCTTTGATTCGGAGGTGATTCTCTTCGGCATATCATTCTTTTTGATGGTAAAGAGGAAACTACAGCATCGTTAGTAACAGACTGTCATTTATGGATGAAATATTTCAGCTGACCAGCTCTAAAACTCACGTTAGTTATATTCGACGACGACTTCTGTAGTTCTTGTCCTTCCTTGGACAACTTCGATGCTTCATGTTATGACTTTGATGACAGTTTGTGGGTCTGTGCCCCGATTGTCCCTAGTTTTTGCCACCCAGATGGAAGTTTCGCCTGAGTGGCTTCTTGGAGTTTAAATCTTTGTTATAAACTTGTTTCTCTGCTCTTGCTGTCTTACGGAGTTCAACACCAGCTCTTTCAATAGCCTTGTTTGTTTCAAGACGTTCTGTTGAATTATCACCGAACAGAAAACCATTTCATGATGTGTCTTCAATCATATCCTTTAGACTTTGATCTGAACTCATGCTGACAAGATTTTGTCTAGCAGTAGATTGCTTATAGTGCAAATCCGCAATCAAGCGAGCGGAATCACTCAAGGCTTCAATCAAGTCTAAGTTATTTCTCCCCTCCACAGTTTCGTCTTCTGATTTTATTTCAATATATTCAAACATAACTTTGTAATAATGATATCGACCTGAATAAATCTATCTATCTATCTATCTATTAACTTTGTTAAGCATTTCCCAATTGTTGTCAAGGTAGCCCTTGTTTGGGATTGTATCAATTAAAGGGAAGTATCTCTGGTCACTGCTGTGTCCTTGGCTGCTACCTTGTTTTCTGGATTTAACTTAGGGGGAGCTAATACTGGTGCAATTACTTGGAGTGGGATACTTTTAACAAAAAATAGCTTCCTTAGAAGGATCATCCAGACATTTCATCAAGATGGCATCCCATCTTTTTGCCAAATCATAATGAATTTATTCACCCTGCTTTAGTGAATTCTCTTCCGAATGGCCACCAAGAGCATTTATAATGTTTTTAATAGGGGACACGTCAACAAACTCTATTTCTAGAGGGTCGTCTCCCTCGATTGTAGGTTTCTCACCTGAAAATAAGAATAACTGATGGAAAACTTACCTCTCTCGTGTACATCTCATCCACTAATAGTTGTGGGCATCTCGCCCCAACAAGCTCCGATCAGGCATCTCGCCCCAACAAGCTCCGATCAGGCATCTCGCCCGAATGTAATTAGGTATCTCACCTAAAAATCAGGCATCTCGCCCGATAACTAAGCATCTCGCTTAGTTTCTCACCAAATTCCCTATCGGGAGAATTTATTCTGCTGTCACTACTGACAGAACCATCCGACTCGTCGTCTTTTCAACCTTTTAAGTTTTTTCTACAAATGATAGTTTTCCCTTTTCAGAATATCGAAATCCTCAAAGGATGACGATGACGAAGAGGAACTGGACCTGTATCTTTTCTGTTTCATTTCACAAATTAACTTGCTCTAACAAGAGTAACGTGTGATCACGTTCACGCAAACAAAGGATTGAGGTTACTTACTGGATAGAGATGGGACACTGGAGTTGGTGTAGAGGTGGGTGCGAGACAATTAGGTTAGGGTTCAGTTACAACTTCAAAAATTTGCGTGTGAAATCGCGGAAAACAGAGGTACTACATTTGATCATTGAGAACAAGGCGTGAAATATAATTACTTGTGATGACATTAGAGCTGAGCTGGTTGACAGGGATTTTACCCCGGAATCAGTGGCTCGACTACATAGATTGAACGGAGAGAAGAAGGCTCTTCCTCTTATTCTAGTTCTTATTAGTAAGGAACAGCATGACATCTTTAACGTCAAAGATATTCTAAACGTCAGAGTGACAGCAGAACCACAAAGGCCTAGAGCCTCTGTGGGGCAATGTCACCGCTGTCAAAAGTTCGGCCACTGCCAGCTGAATTGCTGTGCGTCAAATGCGGGGAAAATTAAATTACTGAGGCCGAAAACAAAAAAATCAAAGTGTGCGAATTATCGAGGATGCCCCAAGTGTTCTCGAATAAGGCGTAGGTTAGATCCCCCGAACACGGGACACCACAATCCGAGATTTTCTCCTGAAAACTCAGGCAGGTCGCAGGCAGAATGTCGTATGCAGCGGCGGCACGTAATAACCCCCCTGCACAAACAGGTCAGCTAAATAGTCCCAGACACATTCTGTAGACTTTGGATCAAATGAGGGCGCTGCTTGCACAGTTCGCTGAGGCTGCTGCAACACTCTCGATCGGTTTCAACCCTAACTAATGGTAGAAAGGCAGCTTCCGAATTTCATCAAAGCTGTGAGTTGGAATTGTAATGGTCTTCTCCAGAATAGACTTGAGTTTCAAGAGTTTCTTGTAGAGAACAACATTGATGTTGTTTTTCTTCAAGAGACTCGTCGTAATGGAGAAACTGTTAGATTTCCTAGCTAAAGAATGTTTAGATATGATCGACTTGGGAGTCCGTGTGGCGGCGTTGCCATTTTGGTAAAGCGCTGTCATTCGCATGTTCAGCTTGGCATTTCCAATGCTGATACCCATTGTATAGAAACTGTAGGTATTGTTTTCAACACGAGCAGTGGTTGTATGCGTTTAATCAGTGCTTATAACCATCCGAACAATCGAATACTTTCTAAGGCGCTCGATACACTCTTGATGAAAACAGATCAACCTGTTTTGGTCATGGATGATCTGAACGCTAAGCACACACAATGAAGTCGTGTCACCAATCAGAATGGTAGCGGACTGTGGCAATATTATGACAGATATGAATACCAGGTGTTGGCTCCAGATGAGCCGACACATTTCGGTCATCTCAGGCCTGCTGTGCTATATATTGCTTTGGACAGAAATATCACCTGGAATTGGGACATTCGCGCTCTTTACGAGTTGGGCTCTGATCACAACCCAGTGATTCTAACCCTAGGAGATGAACCACCGCCACGTACAGATCGTATGTGCACCAAGGTAGACTGGGAGAGGTTCCGTTCGCTCCTGGAGACAGGTTACTGTGCTCCTGAGAGAATGGATTCTCCTCTCGAGTTGGACGAGGCCGTAGCGTGTTACGAGCTCACCCTCAAAAATGCTCTCAGAGAGTCCTCCCGAAGGGGACCGGCTCCTAGATATCAGGGTGAATTTTCTCGAAGAATTGAAGATCTAATTCGAGAACCAAATCGGGCCAGAAGGGCCTATCAAAGGAGTATGTTTCCTGCAGACAGAATCCGTCTCATTGAGTTGAATAACATAACCGACTTTAGAAACGAAATATTTGGCAACACATTGGAAATTTCAGAAAATGACGGACAACTTTGGAAAATAAATCGAAATTCAAAGTCTGAAAACGCTGATTTCCCCCTATTCATGGAGAGTCCGGTATGTGCTACGACTCCGAGTCCAAAGCTCAAGCCTCTGCTGACTCGATGGGAAGGCAATTCAAGCTGAATGAGCATCCAGACGATGATCTGGATCGTCATCTTTTGCTGGAAAATTGGGTTCATCGCACTTCAAGAGAACCCAATCATGATGTCATTCGTCCGGCTTCGCTTGATAAACTCGAAGCGCGTATGAAAGGGTTTAATCCTAAAAAATCGCCTGGTTATGATGGAATTTCTCTTCGTATGATTAAGTCTGCTTCGCTATTCAGCTAAGTTGGCTAAAAAAATCGTTCTCGAAAGACTTGACGATGCAGTGGAGGACGGAAATGTCCTACTCAATGAGCAGTTTGGCTCTCGTCGTGCTCACTCCACGGAGCTGCAGGTTCTGAGGTTGGTGGAAAATGCAATCACTTCGCTGAACACTAATAATAGTGCTCATATAGTGCTTTCAGATATGAGCAAAGCCTTTGACAGAGTATGGCACGAAGGCCTACTCTGCAAATTGATTGATTTTCACTTGCCTTTGAGCCTGGTGAAGTGGAGAAAGTCGTTCCTCATGGGTAGGACCATAGAGAAACTAAAAATAAAGAGAGTTGTCAAACCTGCAGAAAGAGTTGGCACCACGTTCAGACAGTGGCAACATATCTCGCAACTAGCCGAACTAAGTTGGTAAAACAGATTTATCTTCAGTTACCGATTGAGATAAGGCGGGTTTTTCAAATGTATTACTTTTATATGGTTGATATGGTATATATTTTATAAGTGATCGATATGCCATTCCTGTATTTCATATGAATAGTTGTATCATATAAAATAAAGGAATGGCAAATCGATCGCTGATAAAATATATACAGTATTCGATTCGTAGAATCTGTTAGTTCGTTCGTGGTCAGATTAAAGTTTCAAAATCAATCTTTGTTTCATGATATCAAGAACAAAATTGAAGTTTTTAGAAAAAAAACACTATAAAAAACACATTTTATTTTATCTAGGCAAGGTACAACTACAAGCAAGACAATAATAAATTTCTGAAAAACAACAAAATTAAAAATATTTTTCAGTCTTATCATGAAATCAACCAAAATGAAAACAAATTACATTTACAACAAATCTTCAATAATATTGTTCATTTATTAGCACAAAGAAGAACGAGTAGGTATAACAAATAATCCTGTTTGATGATAATCAAGTAGACCATCCACTTTGTACTCCCTCAGATGGTGATAGGAAATGAAAACTGATGGATGGAAATAAGTATCAGTTTGTGAGAAGCAGCTTATATTTTACCTTGTGAAAGAATATTTCCAGGAATTTCAGCATTTCAACTCGAATAACAAACCATTCTCTTTTCGACGATGGGTTCCTACTTCAAGTCCATAGTATAATTTCTATCACTAATTTTTCGATGACAATAACAGTAGAAGAATTATTGCGTGGTTCGTCATAATAAAAAATAGATGTGTAAACAATAACAATTTTCTGACGAATGTCGAAATTGGAAAATTATGATGTCATCAGTCGTCTGTCGATTACGGGCAGCGCCTCCATGCGCGACTGGCCGTACCAAAAACTTGGTGGTCAAGATCGCCAATGTTTCAAACAGTCTCTTCATTTTTAATTCGTCTATCGGTAGGACATTCCAGAGCAAGGTCGAAAATTTCCTTTCGGGCTCGAGAGAAATTGAGGCCGGCGTTCCTCAGGGGGCAGTACTGTCTTCTGTATTATACGCCGTTTTCACCTCTGATATACCGCAAAGCGAACACGTGAAAGTCTCCCTATTCGCCGATGATACGACTTTACTTTCCTCTTCAGCCAACCACCTGATGGGAGTTGTTTATTTGCAGAATGCACTAAACGATCTCAAGCAGTGGTGCCTGGAGTGGAAAATGCGATCTCGATGGGTCGCAGGAGAAACAACCCGGATAGGAAAGTGACTATCTCTGGAAGGGAGATAGAATGGTCGGAGCAAGTCGAGTACCTAGGGGTTACCATAAATCGTCGCCTCACCTGGAAGCCGCATGTAAAGATGATCAAAAACAAAATTTCGAAGAAAATCTGCGCACTTTATTCTCTAATTAATAGAGAAAGTTAACTCTCTTTAAAAAACAAACTCAAGATCTATAAAATGATGTTTAGGCCTGTCATTTTGTATGCCTCAGCCACCTGGGGCCAAACCTGCAGGACTAGCATTCGCGTCCTGGAACGGGCGCAAATGAAAGTCCTGAGGATGATAATGAACGCTCCGTGGTATGTGCGAAACGATCCGATCCTCGAAGACTTGAACCTGCCTTCCATCAGGAGTATAATCATAGACCGCAATCGGAAAAAATTCGATTGCTCAATAACCCACGAGAACCCCCTAGTGAGGGAAGCCAGTGATTACAACATAGACGAACCCTCGCGCTTTGAACGTTTCAGGTACTCCCTGGAGTGATGGACTACCTATCAACCAATTCTGGGTAGTGAAAGCTGCACCCTCTAGAGAAATTTTATTTTTCAAAACTCAGATTCAAAATTCTTTCTCGGCCATTTTTGAGAACTATCATCATGGGAAGGGCTGGAGACCGGTCTCCACACCTTGCCCAGTCAAAATTCCAGATTCGTGAATGGCTGTTGCCCTCTTGTTCGAAGCTCAAATAGTGAGAGCCTTAGGGTAACTCTCGTCTTATAGTAACAGTGTGTTAGAAGATCCTGAAGGGTGACGCGATTGACGCGCGTCGCGTCTAACACGAGACAGGAATATGTTACGAAATTTCGGTTTATGGGAGTTTCAGGAGCTAGAGGTCGAGGTGTTTAAATATAGAATTTCCGTCGAGTGTCAATAGGTCTAACGAAAAATTATACGAGAGCAACAGGAAATAACGTTGGAAATTCTGAAAGGCGGGAGAAGGGGAAGGGAGTCATTATTCGGAGATTGAGTGGCATGCTTTCAGCAAACCATGAAAAATTAACAAGTGAAGCGAAGCTTTTATCAGAATATTTATAATTTGAACTCAGGAAAATTTCCACTTTGAACATGAGAATGAGGCCTAGGAAGATTTGGTTTTTACTCAACATAATGGAGTAAGATAGTTCGGCTGAGAAACAATTTTCATACAGAGAATACGGGGGTAAAAGTTTTATTTACAATTTGGTTGGAATATTTGGTAGTACAGAAATTGTTCTTGAGTTTCTATGAAAAACTCAATATTTTATGATAATCGGCGTTGAAAAGCTGAGGTATACGAGCTTTCTCTTGGAACATTTCATTTCTATTGAAACAGTAATACCAGTAATAACAGTTCATTACCGGTAATTACAGCGGAATTGTGTGCTCCGGCTCAGATGCGAGGTTTAAAATATTCCTTCTTCGAAATGGAATTGTTTCACAAAAAAATTTTCATAAAAAAAACCTCTTTATTTCCCAATATTTCATTTACTGTTACTCTAAAGTGCTCAGCTGGAAGGAATTGTCACCACCCCAACAGAACCATCACCCAAAAGATCAAATGGGCCAGCTTCAAACCTTTTAAATCGGCCGGAAGAGACGGAATATTACACAATGGCCTTCTTGAGAAGGCTGTTCAAGGCCGGTGGTGTTCATACCAAAGACTGGGAGACGTCCAGCAGACGAACCAAAGTCTTATGGCACCATCAGTCTCACCTTCTTTTCCCTGAGAACAATGTCGAAAATTATAGACTGTTATATAAGAAGTGAAATCCTTATTGTCTATGTCGTGAAGCGGTCGACAGACCGCTTCACGAAAAAACAGTGCGCCTATCAAGCAGGCCAATCAACGAGTAATGGTCTACAATGCTTAGCTGAAAACATTGGAAATACATACTTGGCCAAAGATATGACTCTATGTTGCTTTCAATAACACCTCCTCACATGACTCCATCATCAGATCGCTAGAGGAGAGGAATATAAACACCTCACTAATCAGATGGATGCATGCAATGCTGAAAAGCAGAATTATTGTAGCTGCTCTCGGAGAGGAAACGGTCAGAATGACAGCGGAAAAAGGTTGCCCCCAAGGTGGGATCCTACCCCCTTTGCTTTGGTCACTGACCTTGAATAATCTAATAGTGGAGCTACATGAATCTGAAATCATGACTCAAGGTTACGCCGATGACCTGGTCATCACTATCAGGGGCAACCATGACGGGATAATATCCAATCGCAAAGGAGGGACCAAATTTAAATCCTAGCAAAACAGTGCTGGTCCCATTTACAAAGAGGCGTTAGTATGAACTGAAGGCTACCACCCTGGATGGAACTCAGCTAACTTCTTCCAATGGAGTCAAATACCTGTGCGTCATAATCGACGAGAGTCTAACATGGAACAGTCATATTGAAAATATTCTCTCCTAGGCTACAGCCGCAACCTGGACGTGCCGCAGAGTTTCTGTCAAGACATGGGGTTTGAAGCCGAAACTGATATACTGGTTATATCAAACGATTATCAAACCCATGGTCACCTATGCCTCATTAGTATGGTGCCCAAAAACTCAATAGCACTCGGCACAAATCAAACTGTAGAAAGTGCAGCGGTTAGCTTGTCTGAGAATCACAGGGGCAATATTCACGTGCCCCACTGCAGAACTAGAGGTAATGCTGAATCTTCCACCACTGCACTTATGTGTAATGAAAGTAGCAACAAAAAGTGCCTTGAGACAGCAAACTTGAAGGCTGGAAATCTGATAGGATATCTGAAGATTCTAAAAAATATTCCCCTAAAATCCAGGTAAAAGCCATCAGATATTATTCCAGCTAGGCACGACTTTGAAGTGAATTATGAAGTGGTCATAAACAACCACCATATATTCACAACGAATTGACCTCAACTAGAAAGGAATGCATCAGTATGGTATACTGATGGTTCCAAAATGGACGAAAGGGTATCGGAAGTATCGGGTACTGATTTCAGGCACTCAAAATCTCTAGTCAAAGTCCCAACAATTTTTCAAGCAGAAACCCATGCTATAGAAATTTGGGCCCAAAAATGCGTTGAAAAAGGTTTCAGGGGGGCAAAGATCTATATCCTATCAGACAGCCAAGCAACACTTGAAGTCACACACTTGTGAGTCTATACTGACTTGGAACTGCAAACTTTCCCTAAGACAACTGTCTACGAACAATCAGGTTACGGCAACGAAGGAGCGGATAGCTTTGCCAAGGAAGGCGCGAACACTCAATTTTCTGACCCCGAACCCTTTTGTGGTCTTTCCAAAGCCCTCATCAACGAAGAGTTTCGGCGCTGGGAAGCTGACCAAATTAAAACCCACTGGAATAAGGTTCCACGGCAAAGACAAGCAAAAGAGCTTCTGAGCCCATCGCCAAAGAGAGCTGAACATCTTCTCGAGTAGGACAAGAAAGACTTGAAACTGGTAACGAGACTGCTCACCGGACAATATGGTACGACCTCAAAAAACAGTGAACAGTACCGTTACTGCGAGAACTTCGCAGAAACTGCAGAACACCTGCTATAGGAATACCAAGCGCTGTTTTGCAAAAGGCTCAAGTTCCTCGAACATCAGGAACTCAGCTCTCAGGAAACTAATTTGCTTCTCAAGGAGCCTCGGAATCCCGGGTCTTGAATAGATGAAGGGTAATATACAAAAGACCTTACCAGGTCGAGGTACGGAGAGGCTGAAAAGCCATATCGACCCTCTTACAATCTACAATCCCTACTGTTACACTAAATAAAATTATTGGGAAACGTTTGACACAACATATTCAAAATCAAATGAATACAAAGTCAAAACCAGTTCAAATGGAAGAAATGATATTCGGCTCGATTTCAAATAAAACAATGAAATTCCACCCTCTCATGCAGATAAAAGCTTGCACTACTATTAAAAAAAATTAATCTGTGAAGCTGGCGACTAACCATAATAGATTCCATTGAAATTCATTCTCATTGTTATACTCCGCCCTAGAAACCAGAGTTATATTGAATTAAGGAGAAGTTAGTATTTTAATTTATCAGAAAAACACCTTTTCCGTCGGTCCTACAACTCACCCCACACTACGAGTACCTTTTTCCATGAAACACAACCGCATCGATCTGACTAACTTCCAACCCCCTAACTTTCGATCATCCTCCGAGTCCCGACCACTACTCCTATTTTCCAAATTCGATTCCGTAAATATTTCCCTTGAACTACCCTCCATACTATCACTACATAGAGTGAATTCAGTATTGAGACAACAAAATGGAGGAAACACGAGTGGAAACGATTTGCTGCGACAGCATGGGCTACGGTAAATTCCCGCCAGTGTCATGACATGTAGCAATTGAAAGGTGGTCAATAAGTGTTTATCTCATTCATAAATTTCTTCTAGATCCCTATGACAGATATGACGAAAAATCCTACTTCCATGCTGTGGCATTTCTCATAATTCAGCCCATGGAAAAAACGTAGTTTGCAGTTTAGAGTTGTTCATTGATAAATATTCGTTGCGGAGTGTTCAGTGTGCCATACTACTGTTCAAAATGCTGTAACAATCAAGTCTCTCGATGAGTTAATATTTTTGTATTCTTCTGCATCCACCGAAATATTTGTTCAATTGGATATTGATTCCTCTGATTGAAAAAGATTATTAGTCATGAATAATTTCAAACAATGAATCCTTCCTTATGGATCAACTTGAACCGGGAAAACCAATGAAATGTGCCCACTTTTGCAATATATTGATGATATTTTTTTTACTACGTCTATAGTAAATAACGAAATTTGGACAACTCGCCAACTATGTCTATTCAAACATTGTGCGACATAAAAAAACCATTTATTTTACCACACAACCACTGGGATGGCATTTATAAAATTAACTTTTGCGACATGTGCTCATAGTAGAAGGCGGCTTATCGGTAAGGGAGTAAGTGGAAAATTATATAAATTTGACTTGTTTTTGAAAGAAAAGGACATTTCACTTTTGTTCTTCAAATAAGATAAGTTAATCGTTCAGTTTATAGATCTTCACTTTTCAGTTAGTAGAAACAATGATCATTGAACTAAACGTGAAAGTGAATATATAGTAAAAAATGCAATACTGATATTATTAAACAAATTTGATTTTTTGCATATTTTCTGCTGTTCGAACACTAAAAACATAGTCAGAATCTAATAATATTTACTCATATAAAAATCAATTGCTGTTCGTTAGTCTCGCTAAATCTAAAAAAACGACTTGATCGATTTGAATATTTTTTTTGTTTCGTTTGCTCTAATACAGGGGTGGTTTGAAAACTAAATAAAATGGGATAACCCAAAACAATAATTGAAAAATCGAGAAACCTATCGTCTAACTGACGTGCTATACAAAAATGTCATTTCTTCCGTGCGGTTGTGCAAATATCGTTTTTGAACGTTGTCGATTTCAAGAAGAGTCTTGGTTAAAGTGAATTTAGGTACACTTTGCCAAGTTTCGTCATTTATTTTGATCTGCCATTCTATTTACCTATATTGACTTTGTAGGTAACCCTAATTATTTAGTTTGAAGTTGAAGTGGAAACAAAGTTTATTACAATGCTGACATAGATCGTCGAAGTCAAAGAAATGTGCGACGAGCTACCTCACGTGCAAACCCCAGCGAGCGACAGAATGATAATAGTCGTATTGGTATGTTCAAATCGCGTTCAAGAGTGTCTGGAGGTTGGAACGACAAAAAACCAAATATTTCTCTTTTACCTAAACCGTATAATTTACAGGAAAATCCCAAATGAAATAAAAAACATCAATAGTTCTGGCATTTTCAAAAAAAATAATATGGCTCTTGAATTTAGCTCCCAACCAGGTTCTTCAAATATTTCAGAGAGAATCATAAATCGAACCCAATATAACACAAAAAAATATATATATTCTATAAACCGAGTCATGTATTCCATATGAGACATAAAGTTACGGAATAATTTCAATTTATCGCAGCTCTGCACCAAAATAATTCTTATACAAGGATGAAAACCAAAACAGTAATAGGCAGAAACATTTTATTTATTTATTTACTCATTTTATTTCATTCAAACTGTAATAAACATACTGAATGTATTTGTCAATGAATTTAAAATAACCTACTCTTTCACAATTTAACATTATCCTATTAAATTATATATATTTTATAGTTTAGGCTTATATATTATAAGTAGTATACCCATGCACAAGGTTTTACCTTTTATGGGTTTTCTACTCTATTTATTTGCTATAATTTGAATGTATTGCACGATTCAATGTTTTATTGTATTTTGAGAAAATAAATAAAATAATAATAATAATTATTATTATTATATATATATATATATATTTCAAAGTGAATAGATTCAGAACGCAACGAGTTCATGCACATCAAACAACAGCGAGCACGATGAAATGAACCTGTGCGATATATATATATATATATATATATATATATATATATATATATATATATAAAATGGCTCCGGTTTTGAATGTTTAAATGAAACACCCTATATATTGTAACATTTTTGGATTTCTGAGACAATTCTGCATCAGAATATTACATTTTGAAAAGTTTTTACGCCCACTTTATTTTTTTAGAGTCACTTTTAATATTGCATCTAGATGGCCATGATCGAACGTAAACTAATCTGAGGACATCAGGTGATGTCAGAAAATTACAATCGCAAAGTTTTAGTGACTAGATAGGAATAAAACAAGTTGGCAAAATTACATTTTTAAATGACGACCATTTTTTGGCAAGCCCTTTCCGAAAAAAAGGATTTCTTGACGAATCTATCGAAACTAATTTATTTGCGATTGGATTAAAAATAAGAACATAAATCAAATATTACTATGGAAAATACTGGATAATAATTAATTTACTTTTGTCAAGTGTGCTATGAATAATAATTTGTTTACTTTCACTGTAGTAAAATTTCAAAGTGCATTCTTCCTTGTTCAAGACACATTACAGCTTGTTCAATTATTTCTCTCAACACGTTTCGTAACATTTGAGGCGTTATACTTCTAAATGCCTGTAGAATTCTTTCTTCTAAGATTTCAAGAGTGGCTGGGGCTGTTGCATAGTAAACCTTGTCTTTAACATATCCCCAAATGAAGAAATCAAGCACAGTGAGATCCGGTAAGCGGGCAGGCCACCGTAGTGGACCATTGGTTGCAATAACTTGATTATTAAAATGGTCTATTGAGTAATTGAGAACTTCTCTGGTATTATGAGGGGGTGCTCCATCTTATTGGAAGTTAATTTGCCGTGAAACTGCTAAAGGTAGATTATGAAGATGATCCTCGATTTCATTTTGACAAAAACCCAAGTACCTAACCCCTGCTAACTGACCTTGAAACAATATTGGCCCAATTATTCTGTTTCCAACAATACCAGCCCAGAAATTGACGTCAACTCTTTCTTGAACATTGCCCTCTTCCATTGCATGTTGATTTTGTTGGGCCGAGTACCGAGTATTTTGCTTATTGAGCATACCATCATTTGTAAATCGTAATTCGTCGAAAATAGAATGAAGTTGATAAAATTTGGGTTAACTCTATGATTTTGAAGCAGCCAATCACAAAACACTACCCGTCTATCGCCATCGTCAGCATACAAATGTTGATGTGACTGATATACAAATGCTCGATATCCATGCTTTTCCAGTAATTTTCCTGCTCATTCGTGACGTATCTGCATTTCTCGACTAATTTGTCTTGAAGGAACCGTTTTATCAACCTCAACCACATCAAGAACGTACAACTCAGCAGCATTCCTTGAATTTCTATGACATTCTCCAAATATTAATAACATATCCACTTTTTCACTTTGAGTATACATTATTTCGAAAAAAAATTCAACTGAAATTTAACGAAAATTGAGAAACATTTACTGTCTGCTCATAAAGCTCATGTCACTGTCATCACCTTTGTGAGTGTTTTGTTTCACAAAGAAGACTTGATGAAAATAACTGCAAAATATTATGCATCATGGCTATCCATGGCAAAAACAAAAGAAATCCAAATATATCACAATATTGTTCCATTTGAAAATTCAAAACCGGAGTCATTTCCAGTAAAACCGGAAGTGACCAGAAAGTGAAAAATATGCGAAAACTCTCCTCTTCACATACCATTTACCTATACCAAATCTCATTTTAATACACCTTATATTCTAGAAGTTATATGATATATATATATATATATATATATATATATATATATATTATATATATATATATATATATATATATATATATATATATATATATATTGTCCCAAAATATCATAAAAAGGGGGTTTTGGTGTGGTTGGGGTGTTTATAATAAACCCCTTGGATGAGTCTACCAACTACGCCACTGTCTGACACTTGTTTTTCCGTCGTGCAGATCGGTAAACAAGAAAAATGTACAAAGTTTACTGTCATGTGTACCTTATATGACACCTGCAGCCGCTAGGGTCCTAATAATTACTAAGTCCGGTCCGGTCAGCGGAATCGCGACTCGCAATTATCAAACCAAACGCAAAAATGAATATATGACCAACTTCCCATCTCGACCCGATAGAAAAATTGTCCATATAATCCGCTGCGCTCACGCATGTATTTCCTCAGGGATTTCGACTTCCTACATACAACTAGTGCTGTCTGAGGTTCGGTTGCTCCGGCCTGAGACAATTTGAACTACCTAAGACTTGCGAATGAATTTACCAGAATGAGATGAAAACCCATTATCCCACCCCGAGTACTGAGCCCAGCCCTGAAAGAATCTCTGTGCTCCATCAGCTAATGAAATTCTAACGAGGCTTCAAAGCCACCACCCCCAACACTCTGGTCGGTCCTCAGTAACATTTCGTTTAAAAAATATAGTATTCTAAATTTTGAAAAGTTCTGAAAAAGTGATCGCCAAAAATTTACAAGTTATTTGGAAAACCCCACGAACAAAGTTTTTGTTAAAACGCGAGAGAATTTCCCACCGTAGGACATCTGGTAAGTCCTCTGGAAACGAGAAAAGCTCGATTCCAGCCGGTCCAAGGAGAGAGTGTTCTTTCTCAACGCCATAATTGTAGCCTCCGATCGGTTATTTCGAAAACAGTTTTAATTCAAAAAAATTCCCTTTAGAAAATTTTGAAAATACCAAACTATGGAAATTCCCCTAGAGAAAACAACACCTCAAGGTTATTTTATCCCTAAACTGAAATACAATATATTTCCCTAGCCTTTATTTTTCGAGTGGGCGACGACTCGTTTAAAATCCCCAAAAAAAAAACACACACTACCGAATATGTACGTTCAAATTCACGCTCCTCGGAAATTATGCAAAGTGCTTACAATTACTTGAGAACGAATCTCCAAAGTAAAAATGATTCAATCAGAATCGAATTCAAAAACTATGACAATCGTACCAAGTCTCGATTGCCATTTTACAACGAAAAACGAACGCAAACTCGCCCTGTGAGTTTTAGTCGCGATACGCTTTTCGTTGCAACAGAATTAAATCTCCGAAAAACCCGATCTTGGAATTTAGAAATTTAATTGACAAGTGAGGTGTGATATTGAACGTGATATTTTTCCCTTTCACGAGATTTCACAGGTGCCCTGATCCATCTATATTACCTTTACAAGAGCAACTCCAGGAGCGACCTAACTCAGGAAATTTACATTTAACTCTCTATCCGCAAAGAAAAATAGGAAAGGTAACCTACGTGCAGGAAAGTTTTGGGAAGGACACATAGACCCAAGGAATCCCCTTTCGGAAGCCGGAAACTCGGTTCGAGAATCCTTTTCTCGTCTTACGCGCAGCTAATTAAGCCCAAGCCCTCGTACTTCAGATAGACTCCAAGTTCAACGAGGACCATTTAGACCATTCTTGTGACCTCATTCAAGAAAGTCTACCAAGATACGTCCGAAGAGCCGCAAGACTTATTTGTGCGTGTCAGCAGTCCCAGATCTGAAAAACTCTCAACAATACACTGATTAGTACCCTGAAAAAAAAGGCATGATTAGTAACCCTGTATATACTTATCGCAGGCGACTCCCTGAAGTAACTTCTCGTAACACATCAGGAGAAGAAAATCGCCAACGTCCATCCTAGAAACCATTATTCCATCCAACGAACGAACGAACTGCCAGCCGAAATCATCCCTTGTCGTGACACCGAATCGTCGAATCCAAAAATCCATGGTCCACATCCGATGTACGATCTCGATTCGGAAACTGCACTAGTCTCATCGTCCGTGAAAAAGATTCATCCAAAAATCCATGCAGGAATTCTCCATACTCAGGAGAAATACCCGCGAAAATCCTCAGCAGGCCGAGGTCCGCACGACGTGAACGTCGAACCCAGACTCTCCCTCTTCACAATACTATTTTTTTCGGCATTGAATCCGAAACAAAAAAAGCTTCCTTGTGTGAATCAGCCCAGCGTCGACCGTTAAAAAAAAACGCTGACTTTTGCAACAGACACTTGCACGACATCAATGGACAACGGCGCCGCTACTATTCAAAACAATCTCCCGACATAAGACTGGAAATAAACATTTCCAAATCTAAACGAATCGTGCCCAATTTCGTTCGGAAGAATCTGCTTTGTTCCTATGAAACCCACTGATTTCTGGTTCGAAATATTTTTACTAAAATATTCGCGTTTACTATCTACTTGTACAGGCTGTCTCCAAGGAACAATTGGAAATGTATATGGGGGCCACTCGTGAAAGTTGTGGATTTAAAAATACCAAGGGTAAACTGGATTTAAAAATGACGTGTTCCATACTGAACAAAAATTAACCTTGCTTTCACGAATGTCCCATTACAATAGTCCAAAAACCAAGAAACGTATTTTTGGTGAAAATGGAGTTTTCGTCTAAAATAGGCGATTTTCATAACAATATATATATATATATATATATATATATATATATATATATATATATATATATATATATATATATATATATATATATATTTATATATTTATCCCGCGTACAATATTAAGTCCATACGTGGGTTTCCGACCATACACTATCGCGTCCTGAATGATACAACGTCCGTATACCGGACGCAGTCTTGTTTTCCAACAGTAATTCCATTATTTTGAACGAACCATCGAATTATATATTCGCAAACTGTACTCCGCTTCCAGAGCTCCCATGGCATCTGAGAACAGAAAACATTCATTATCAAATGCAAGAGTTATGTACACCAGAAAAACATAATGAAGGACGTACTATTATACGGTCTTTGAAAGTTCCAGTATACATTTAGTTCAGACAATTTCTGTTTGGGGGGCGCTTTAAATCGTGAATGCTAATATACATTGAATATACTCCTTTCACCTGTAGCATGATGATGCGTCCTCAATCTGGCAACCATGTACCAAAATACATTTTGGTCAGTTTGCACATGAAAACACGTTCGAAGTTCTGGTGCACTTTTATTTTGTGAGTAAGTAAAATTCTTTGACTTTTTTTTACCGGACTTTCATATGTTTTACAGAAATTCAAGATTTATGAGGAGTAAAACATATCATATATGAATGAGATACTAAATTACATCAATTTTCCCATTTGTTCGCTAGAAATAACTATCAAGAGTTTTTGAGAATTGCAAGTGTTTTTATTAATTTTCGAGAAATTGAGTTATTCAGAACCTTTACATATGTGTGAAAATTCATAAATTGCTTTTCGATAGTTTGGTTGACTGATTGCAGCATTGTGAGGTGGTAACTCTAACTTTTTATGTAGACTGCAGTCTTTTCCAAAGTGTTTATATTCAAGGCCGGGCATGCTCCAATAGTGAACTGGACAGACGCTCTTTCTTTTCACGCCATAGCATTATTCTTATGTGGGCGACTCCGATACAGATCCAACATTCAGCCCAATACGATAGACAAGTTATTAAGTTCACATTTTAATTTATCCCGTATCATTCGCATTCGTTTGGATCCTACTCATCTCAGAAAAAGCACATTTTTCCTTCTATTATTTCGTCATCATTTATTTTCAGGTAAAAAAAACGATCGTTTTCGATCTTTGCTCTCAACTCCTTTCAAATCACGACCAATGAGTTTTTGAATATTCCGTCCAGCCCTAGCAAACACAATGAAGAACTACCTTCTATCCACGAGAATCCAATATTAAGGGATCAAAACGAAACCCTACCTTCTACACCCAGAAGCACTGGAAGACTGAATGACGAAATTGACAGTCGTCCTTCCACTCCAGAGATAACAATTCAAATGAGAATATATCTACTTACGGCAATATAACTGAATATTGTAGAATATGAAAGTGGAAATATTGTGTCCGAAATGTATAATGAAAAAGGGGGAATTTTGTGGCATAGAGGACAAATTATTAAATTAAAGAAGAAGAAGGCATCCTCAAGAGAGAGTCAAACCCATGACCTTATGATTTCCAGCCATATGCTCTACCATCTGAGCTATTCGAGGACATGGGATGCTTTTTTTTCTTCAATTCAATAATTTGTCCTCTATGCCACAAAATTCCCCCTTTTTCATTATATATTTGGGACACAATATTTCCACTTTCACCTTATCAATTTTTTTATCAGTGGTCAGAGATCATCAGCTTAGATCAGCTACTGAAATTTTCGAGTGATGATGAAGTTGAGTGACAGGTAATGGATCTCGACGGCCAGTTTGATTTTCGATCCATTTCTCACATGAATATTAAATTATGGAAGAAAAGGTTCACGAGTGTTTGTCGATTCCTATGTTCTCGAGTAGCGCAGATTGTAGAGATTATGGCTAGAAATCATTAGGTCGTGAGTTCGACTCCCACTTGAGGATGCTTTTTTTTCTTTAATTTAATAATTTGTCCTCATGTCACAAAATTCCCCCTTTTTCATTATATATTTCGGACACAATATTTTCACTATCACCTTATGTATTTGGCTAAATCTCATCAGTGGTTAGAGATCATCTGCTAAGATCTGCTACTGAAATTTTCGAATGACGATGAAGTTGAGTGACAGGTAATGGATCTCGACGGCCAGTGATAAGTACGTTTGATTTTCGATTCATTTCTCACATGAATATTAAATTATGGAAAAAAGGGTTCGCGAGTGTGTGTCCATTCCTCTGTCCTCGAATAGCTCAGATGGTAGAGCGTATGGCTAGGAATCATAAGGTCGTGGGTTCGACTCCCACTTGAGGATGCTTTTTTTTTTGTTTAAATTAATAATTTGTCCTCTATGCCACAGAATTTCCCTTTTTTCATTATATATTTCGGACATAATATTTCCACTTTCACCTTATATATTTGGCTAAATCTTATCAGTGGTTAGATATCATCTGCTTAGATCTGCTACTGAAATTTTTGAATGTCGATGAAGTTGAGTGACAGGTAATGGATCTCGACGGCCAGTGATAAGTACGTTTGGATTTTCGATTCATTTCTTACATGAATATCAAATTACGGAAGAAAAGGGTTCACGAGTGTGTGTCGATTCCTATGTCCTCGAATAGCTCAGATGGTAGAGCGTATGGCTGGAAATCATAAGGTCGTGGGTTCGACTCCCACTTGATGATGCTTTTTTTTCTTTAATTTAATAATTTGTCCTCTATGCCACAAAAATTCCCCTCTTTTTCATTGTGGAATATTTTTTTTGGATTAAGAATACTCCTTAGAAGATCGATAGTGTGACTGAGGTTAGAAAAACGTGAATGAAAAAAAAAACATTGAAAGAGGAATTAAATCGAATGTGAAATACTCACAATTATTAGAAAACAAAGACTGAGCGAAGATAAAGGTATTTGTACAAAATACATATTCTGCAAAAATGTAAATATATTCTGAAACTGACTAATATGGAGATTTTATTTCTTATTTTTCAGATGACTATCTGAAACAAGTTTATTCATTTAGGAATCGTGATATTTTGTTGTATTTTGAAGATTCTAGATAATTTATTTCTGTTTTACTCTTCGATAAAGCAGCACTAGAAGCTCTAAAGTCACACATTTGTGAGTCTAGACTGACTTGGGACTACAAACTCTCCCTAAGACAACTGGCTTTGAATAATCACTCTGATGTGGGTGCAAATAAATCGTAGGCAATGCGGAAGCGAACAGCCTTGGAAGGGGCAAATATCCAATTTTCTGGCCCAGAACCCTTCTGTGATATTTTCAAAGCCCACATCAAGAAAGAGTTTCGGCGCTGGGAAGCTGACAAAATGGAAACCCACTGGAATGAGGTTCCAGAGCAAAGACAAGCAAAAAAACGTTTGAGCTTATCGCCAAAGAAAGGTGAACAGCTTCTCGAGTTGGACAAGCAAGACTTGAAACTGGTACTGCTCACCGGACATTGTCCTCTGAGGTATCACTTCAAAAAACTGGAAAGATCAGACAGTGAACTGTGCCGTTACTGCGAGCATTTTGGCTGAAACTGCAGAACACTTGCTTTGCGACTACCAAGTGCTGTTTTGCAAAAGGCTTGAGTTCCTCGAAGGAGTTTTACTAACGACCTTATCCACCAGGAACTTAGCTCCCAGGAAACTGATACGCTTTGCAGGGACTCTCGAAATCCCGGGTCTTGAATAGGTGAAGCGTAATGTACAAAAGACCTCACAGGTCGAAGTACGGAGGGGCTGAAGAGCCATATCAACCCCCCTATGATCTACTCTTCAGAAATGTATTTCTTACGAATCTTTCGGAAATAATTAATTTATTTATATATACAGCGTACTATTTCTGTAAGCTCAATCAGTTTTTTCCCAAATCTTGTCTGTTTCATTGTCACGAATACACTACTTCCACAGCAACAATATGTACAGTGGTAACAACAGCAAGCTGGTGAGTACCTTACCCTACCCCACACTATGGGAATCCGGATACGCTGGATCAACGCGCTAGGTTATCCTGCTACCGAATCATTTCAGCCAGGGTGGGTCCGCCTGATGAGGCTACTGGCTCTGGGATGTCAGTACCCGAGAGAGTGAATGCGCCGCTTCCCGCCAATCATCAGTGCCCATAGATAAGGGACTTCCCCTTCTCTACCGAATACGGTAAGTTTTTCATTGGTCAACTATCTATCACCCCGCCCCCCAGAGTTCAACACCTTGTGGCGAGGCAACAGCAAGCCTATGGGGAGGTCCTCTTCCCCTGGATATCCATGTCAACAGGAGAATTCCAATATCAGCAAGATTTCTCTCGCATCCACCATATCCGCCCCTTACTTTCTTTCAAAAGCTACTAGGTATGCCACCATGTTAACTGAGAGGGGACATGGACTTTACCCAGCTATGTCTGGGATCGTCACAAGTATTACCCCCTGTCGGTCTAGACACATGGCGGGCCTAGACCCCACACTTCTTCCTCAGTTGATTTTATGGAAAATTGAATAGATAAATTTTGATGAGCAAGGGATTGATTTTCCGAAGAGGAGGACGTCATATTAACTATAGTTTGATTCTCTCAATTAGTATTACCATAACAGGTTAGTGATGAGATAAGGAAAATTTGTGTTGTGGTTATCCACCTGAGAGAGCACAAAAAACACAAATATATAACGACAACATAAATGATTCCAAAACCCAGTTCTCTGTGAATTTTATGGAACGTTGGATAATTATATCATTTTCTACATTTTTCCAATATTCAATAGTTTTCAAATAGTAAATTTCAAATAATTCAAAGAACTCTGGAAATTTTATAGTCTGTTGGGATCGGGGATGTGTATTCGTGTTGTATCTGTCATATTTTTGTTGCTGTAATGGAACACCATCTTTTATTATCGTATCATCCATGACTGGTCCCCAACAATTATGATATTTTTATGTGTAGTTATACAAATGATGGAAGTGAAGGAAGACATCACCTAATGGCCTAATCATTTGGAGACATCAGAAAATACATAATTTAGGGAACAAAACTGATTAATTACAATAATAGGAATAATCAAATGATTTCATTTATATAACCATAATTTATTATTATTAGGATCATTTACTATTATACTAATTATATATCAAGGATGACGAGATATTGTTCGAGAAAGAACATATCAGGGTTCACATACTATAAAAGTAACTTTAGGATAACGATGAGGAATAATTTTATTTATTACTTCAGAAGTATTTTTTTTTATTTTCTTTTTTTGAGGATTTTTCCATAATTTATTACAGAAATAAAATAATTAATGAGAAACCTTTTTGAAGACAAGCTCTTATTCAAATGCACTAAAAAGTGAAAAATAATTGTGACGTAGGTTATTCCGTGACTTATGGATTCAATTCAATACGTACGCCCTAACCTATGCATTTTTGCAAGAGTCTTAAGAATTTATCCATGGCAATCTCCACCTCGGTAGGAAATTACAATATTCAGAATCTATAGTATAAATAATTTCATACTGTCCACGAGCCAACAATTCTGAGAATAATTATCAAAAGAAAATTACTCGCGAACTTCAATATTTTGTAATAGTCGGAACAAGACTATTTCAATCAATTACTATACATTTCCAAACATAGCGGTTATATCTTGGAGAGAAAAGTCAATAGAAAAACATCATGATGTTTTATAAAAAATGCTTTTGCACTGATATCAATCCTTTTCAATTTAATTTCCCATGAGTTTAAAAAACTTGTTAAGGGTGTTTCGTTAGTTTTCAAGTTAGTATCATAGAAATTGGAATTTGAGGTCTTTGGTAAGAATGGAGAAATTTATATTTCAGTGTTATCAGAAATTCAACCCTCAAAGGGGTGAAATGAGGGAGGGGGCTAATTTTTGTATAGGGTTTCCGTTAGTTTTATAAATTAGGGTCATAGGAATTAGTATTTCATGAATATAGAACCCTTAGAGGGCTGAAATGAGGGGTGAAATGAGATTGAAAGTTTCTATGGGGGTTTCGTTAGTTTTCAAGTTAGGATCATGAAAATTGGTATTTGAAGTCTTTGAAACAAATGAGGAAATGTGTATCAGGAATCCAATCCTTGAAGGGGTGAAACGAGGGGACAGGAGATACATTTTTATAGGGGTTCCGTTAGTTTTTGAGTTGGGGGTCAGAGAAATTGTTATTTGAGGTCTTCGTTCCAAATAAAGAAAGAAAGAAAGTAATTTTGAAAATTCAATATCTAAACGTGTGAAATTGGGGGTGAATTTTTTATAGGGGTTCCGTCAGTTTTTGAGTTGGGCTCATAAAAATTGGTATTTGAGGTTTTTGTTACAAATAAAGGAATTAGTGTTCCAATATTTTTAGAATTCCAACTCCTAAAGGTAAAGGGGGGGGGAATTTTTTATGGTAGTTCCATTAGTTTTCATGTAAGAATCATGAAAATTGGTGTTTTGGCTCTCTGTTGCGAATAAATGAATCTTGTTAAACCTTACTTGATAATTCTGTCCCTACAGGGGTAAAAAAGGGTAAGTTAATTTGTAATAATCGTCACAACTTTCGCTGTCAAATCAATTATGCCACCCAAACGAGATAACGGGATAACCGGATCACAGGAAACGGGATAACGGAAAGCGGACAATGCCACAGGCATAAGCTGAATGGACAAACACAAAGAAAAACATTAAAAAGAATACAAATTTCACGCGTTCGAAGTCTATCTCGGACATGTTTTTTTTTTAATAAAAAGTTGAATCCGAGAATGCAATGAACAGACGGTAGAATATTGAGGAAGTGTGGGCAGACATCTAGGGCGGGGAAGAAGCGTTGAAGAAGAAAATACAGACAGATTCGTTGGGTGGAGGTATGGGTGGATAAACACTCCAAAGTACGCCATGAAAATGAACGAATAGCACAGCTGAAATTTCGATATTCTCAAATTAACTGTTGGAAAGATAGATTGATCAAAGATAACTTTGGAATGGGCACATTGGTCATGGGTTACTCAAGATCACACAATGTAGGAAGAATATTGATTTTAATAACTCTCGATACAAGCCATGAATCTTGAAATCAAAACGAGGAATTTCTCAATTGCAATCTCTATCTCGGTAGGAAATTACAGTGTTCAGAGTCTACAGTAAAAATAATTTTTCATACTGTTCACCACCCAACAATTCTGAGACTAGTTATCAAGAGCAAATATCTCGCCAACACAAATATTTTGTAAAAGTCGGAACACGACTATATCAATTCATTAATATACATTTTCAAACACAGCGTAGTTCTTGGAGAGAAAAATTAATAGAAAAACATGGAGTTTTGTAAAAAATGCCCTGATATCACTCATTTTCAATGTGAACTCACCATGAGTTTCTAAGAACTTATTGGGGTATTCTCGTATATCAAGATATTTGTGGAACATATAAATTTAGCGCGGAACATGTGAGATCCGCAATGAATGATGCAAAAGCTATGATACCTACTAAAAATCATAGCGATTACAATAAACCAATTACAGGCTCCTACACTGCAAATCAGAAAATACGGACAGTACCCCGGCAGGGCTACCTGAGTGTGTACCATTTGCACCCTGAAACTACTCCGGAAGAAATGGTTGAGTTTATGAGGGAAACAGCTTCAAATATACATTTTCAATTCAATCTGCTCAAATCAAATGATTACCAAGCATGCTACAAAGTCGCCTATCCATTGGATAACGCAAGAGATGTATTCAGTCCTGACATTTGGCCGGTGGGAGCAACAATTGGTCGGATTCAACACACATATATATATATATAGACATTTTCCGCAGCGCATCAACTACAACAACCGAAAGTTATTACAGAAGTTCCGCATGCAGATGGCAAACGTTTCCTCCAGAACCCAAAAAACAAAAACGAGAAAAACGCTCTGAAGATTCTTCACTTGAACATTCAGTGTTTGCGTAATAAAACAAATGAGCTTGAAATATTGCTAAATGAACAAAATATTGATTTCTTTTGTGTGAATGAGCATTGGCTTCATAAAAACGAAATTCTACATATAAACTTTAATAACTTCACATTAGTTACTGGTTTCTGCAGGGAGAACAAAACCCACGGTGGTGTTGCCATTTTCTCGTCGTCACTTCACAAATGCAGCCCCATTAAACAGGTAAATAATTTGAGTATGGAAATGCATTTTGAAATCGCTGCAATAAGATACGAAGAATATTAAATCGTAACAGTATATAGATCTCCTAATGGGGACTTCAAGACCTTTCTTCAAAAATTGTCAAGTTGCTTGGATGTATTGACCAAAACAAAAAGGCAGAAAATCATAATTACAGGAGATTTTAACGTTCACTTTTTTTATGAATCAGACAAAAATGCAGTACTACTAGTTAATCTTTTCATTTCATATGGATTTATCCATACAAATAATAAACCAACTCGTCAAAAAAACTGCTTGGACAATATTTTCACAACCAACAATAACATCAAAAATTGCTCAATAATCGACACTCAGTTTTCTGATCACCTAGGTATCCTCCTAAACATCAGAAATGATTCCCACAGTAAATTCGAGAGAATTAATTATAGACCTATTAGTGATATTCAATTATTCAAACTCAATCCTACAGGAAGTAGACTGGGCTTTCGTTGATGACGATAATCTGATGGTAGAGCATCGTTTCGAAATATTCATTAACATTATTGTATCTGCTACTGAACTTGTATTTTCGGAAAAATCAAAAATAATCACAAATAGACCAAAAAAAATTGAATGGTTCACAGCTGAATTAAAACACGAGAGGGATACCCTCAACTTCTTGAGGGAACTGTACAAAAGCAATCCCACGCCTTTTCTCAAAGGTCAAATGAAACAACAAAAATATCTATATGACAAAAAATTATCATTGGCTAAAAAAGCATCACACGATAGATATATCACCGAGTCACGGTGCCCGCAAGAAGCTATGTGGAATATCATCAAGAATAAAAATAAAAACGAGCTAACTCCGTCAGATTGTCTGATCTCCTCTGATGAATTTAACGAATATTTTAGCAATGTTGCCAATGTTATAATAAACGACCTACCAAACACGGACATATCCTTCGAACAGTTTTTACCGGAACCAGGTCATGATATAAAGACATTCTACTTCAGGCAAGTCAGCTTTATACATGTAAGAGATGTGATCAATAAATTGAAAAAAACTAATAGCAAAGACGCTCATTCCTTGAATCTCAAAGTTGTACTAGCAATCAAGGATATCATACTTATTCATCTAATGGCATTATTAAATAAATGCATTTCTCTAAAAAAAATCCCGATGTTCTGAAAATATCCAAAGTGGTGCTATACATAAAAAAGAATCCCACAGAGAGCCTTCAAATTTCAGACCAATTTCGATTATTCCAATTTTTGCCAAATTATTCGAAGTTATCTTGAAAAAACAAATGACATCTCATTTTGAATCATAAAATCTCTTTCTTCCAAGAACAATTTGGGTTCAGAAAAAAACATTCAACCACATCGGCAATCGGCAGATTGACACAAATAGTGAACAAAGGCTTCGAAAACAATGATTTCATTTATGCAAATTATCTGGACTTGACAAAGGCGTTTGATTGCGTTTCACACGATATTTTACTAACGAAACTTCAATATTATAATTTTCACGAAGAAAGTATCAAACTGATAAAATCCTACCTAGAAAACCGAGTCCAGTTTGTCCTTTTCCAAATAAAAAATCTTCTCTACTCAATATACAATATGGTGTCCCTCAAGGGTCCGTTTTAGGACCACTGCTTTTTCTAGTCTTTATAAACGACTTGCCCTATTCATCGCCACTGTCAAAGTTTATACTATTTACTGACGACAGCACGTTCATACATTCAGAAAAAAACTCAAGTACTCTGATTTCCACAGTAGAAACTGAAAAAGAATGAATAGAACGATGGTTCCAATCAAATAAACTGAAAGTCAATGAATCCAAAAAAGAACATATGCTCTTCAGTATGAGAAATACTGGCGAAATTAGATTCACATCCAAGTGTACCAAATTTTTAGGAGATTACATCGACGAAAAACTGACCTGGCAAGAACACTGTGAATTTTTAAGTAGTTGATTATCGAGCCTTACCTTCTTACTACGAAGTCTTTCGAAAAACGTGAACCTGAGTACTCTACTTACAGCCTTCCACGGCCTCATTCAGTCCACCATATCCTATGCTATATTAGTATGGGGACACTCAAGCCAATACTCTCAAATCTTCAGTATGCAGAGAAGAGCATTGAGAGTTGTTTCTGGTTTGAAATACGGAGACGACTGTAGGGACAAATTCAAACAACATAAAGTATTAACGTTACCCTGTACATACATATTACAATGTCTATTATACATAAAAGAAAACTCACGTGAATACACAAACCACTCCCGAATTCATGACTACCCTACACGAAATCGTCAAAAAATCCAAGCCAATTATTTGAGACTGTCAAAAACACGCGATGGAATCTCCTATTGTGCACCCAAGCTATACAACGCCCTCCCTGCGGAAGCCAAGGAACTAGAACTCCACAACTTCAAAATAAAACTCAAATTTTTTTACTACAACATGCCTTTTATGATGTCAATGAGTTTTTCAATGGTACTCTTACTTGTCAGAAAAACTCAATTATACAAATTTTGACTCAATTACAATGCCTATCAGACTTTTGATGTGCGATTTTATCTCTTTTTCTGAGCTTTACTGTACCTATATTTTATCTTTATTTTTTATTTTTGCAATTGATGTATGTACAACTTCAAATGACTTGTGTAAACACTCTTGTGTCCTAGCACCAATAAAGAATTGAATTGAACACATAAATATTTTCAATGTGAGTGTATATGACGAAGGTGCGAGTCAGGGAACAGTTTTATGTCCCTTACTCTAGCTCCGTAACTAATTTTCGAAAAAATGTAGTTTTCTTCTTCCCTGAAATAATGATTCCAGTTTTTTATGTTTTTGACAAGTAAAAGAGTTGATGATTTTTATGAGGTATTCCAATGATAAAATTTGTTTTTTTTTAATAAAACGTAAATCAATTGAATATTGATCAGGCTAGGCAAACAGAGCATTTCTCCTTGCATGTTCATCAAGGGTACTCCTATATACCTATATCCTTCACTCCTTTACATGAGTGTGTATATTGCTCAGATATCTCGGAAAAATATATCATCGGCTCTTGCGCTACAAAACGATGAAAGATATTGACTAAAGTTTATCTTTCAGTCGCAGATGATTCCACATCTGATTTTATGAACATCCTGTTCCTGTCCTGTCCTGTTCAAGCAAATCAATCTATCATACTCCATGACAGGTTTTAATGTCAAAAAACACTAATTTCAAAGGGCCCCTCCAAAAAAAATGTTCCTAACTTTCCATCTTTGCAAAGAGAGATTGCTTCTAATAAATGTGTTTCCCATTTCTTCCGGTCTTCCTGGTGATCGTGGAAGCGTGAAATAGATTTTCGTCGACAAAAATGTATTGAAGACCTAGTGAATGCGATGCCTTTCTGCGTCAATGTTACAAATGATTTCTGGTGAGTACTCTCTTTTGGATAACATTCTTCTTTGCCTCATTGATCTATATGAGTTTTCAATTAAGACTGGAATAGAAAATCAAATAACTATCTGAATGAAAAAGCTAATTTTCAATTTCAGATTTTTTCTTTTAAAAAATCTGAATTCATAACTATAAATCAGTTTTTCCACTGTGTGTACCTACAAACAATATAGAGAAAAACAATATTAATACAATTTAAATTTGCAAGAAGATAGTGCCACCACCAAAAATTACCATTTCCATTAGAGTCTTATATCGCATAAAAATCATTCTTGAAGAAGTATATGATAAAAAAATAATTTTATTTAATTCGAAAACTCATTTCATGAGAGATTTTTGCTCGAAAATTATCTGTGATTATTGTTTTTTTATATTCTCCAAGAATGAACCCATTAAGGGGAGTTGAAGTAAGAAAAAATATCAAATTATCTAACAATGGAGTCAAATTCTAAAAGTCAATGAAGGAGTTTCTCCAAGCAACGGGAAATAGAGTGATATATAAAAAAAAAATTCAATGGAGTTTCCCATTACCATTCGACAAATGATTCCGAGGAAAAAATATTGAACCAAAACTGTTTTTTCGATAATTTCAAGTTTTACTCTAAAACCAATATTCATCTCCAAAATGTTTAAATGAAATATCAATAGATGAAAAATTCTCCAAAAGATTTGAGAATAAAAAAATCTGTGATTTCATCAGACACTGAATGATTCAACTTCTGAATGATTGAAATTTTTCCGGCAATT
This sequence comes from Gonioctena quinquepunctata, assembly GCA_018342105.1. Lineage (NCBI taxonomy): Eukaryota > Metazoa > Arthropoda > Insecta > Coleoptera > Chrysomelidae > Gonioctena > Gonioctena quinquepunctata. The sequence continues at coordinate 178,114 of JAFIRS010002503.1, forward strand.
CAGAACCAATGAGAGTATTTCCTGCATTTAATGTGATGATTTCAAGGGGATCAACCTATTTTGTATAGGTGAACTGTTTTTTCCTTCCCCCTTTTCTATCAATTAATTCAAGTAGATTCAATCACAAAAAAGCATGAAAGGTTCAATAAATTTTAATTCCAAAAGTCCGCAAAAATTGCATTCCATGGAAGTTAATAAAAAAGTACCTATACCTCAAAAAATTGTTGAGAATTTCAATATCTAATCTTCACGATGGATGAAATCATGATATCGCTCCCCATTTGGAAATTATATTTGCCTAATATTCCTGGTAGACAGTCTTCCCTACATGGTCTACATCAGTGTAGAAGTATTTTCAACGTTTGGTGCACATAAATTGAATCTACGGTGAAAACTGAAGAATAAAGCTTTTTTCCAACCATCCTTCATGTAGATGGATTGATCGCACAAAATTCCCTTTGAGAAGAAGAATTGGTAAATATATATTCAAATATTGTAAATATTTCAAACTTAAATTCCGTAATCTGAAAAATGAACCATAAATATTTTTTTATATTGAATTATGAACTACTTGCGCTGGGACAGATCACGGATCCGGCAATTCATATATATCACATTCATGAAGGCAGCGATTGCGATGTTGCCAAATGTAGGGCTACACAACGCTATAAAAGTTTGAGGGCTCTACAAAGAAGTATGTAATTCTGCAGTGTATATCCCTATATATGGAAAGCGCCCCCTACAGTTCGAACCAAAGAACTAGATCTCGTATGTTGGTTATGGAAATGGTATATTGTATATATATATATATACATATATATATATATATATATATATATATATATATACTTCAGCGGATTTTCTTGGGGTATCTGGTTCATGGGAATAAGAAAAATTCAGTGATTCATAATTGAATTTTTAATGAATTTTTAATACGTTTCGTTTCGGGGCTCCAAAACTTCTTCAGTTACATTTGTTTTCTAAAACACAATCATGAACGTTCTTCATGTTGATATAATTGCTGCTATTTTTTTGGGGTATTTACTTTTTTGAATTTTTTTTGGTGTTTTTTTTTTGCTTTTTGTGGCCAATTGGGCGGTTATAGTTGATTGAGCCCAATTGGCAACAAAAAGTAAAAAAAACACCAAAAAAAATTAAAAAAAGTAAATACCCCAAAAAAATAATGTTATGAATCACTGAATTTTTCTTATTCCCACGAACCAGAAACCCCAAGAAAAAAAATTTTTTTTTAAAAAAAAAAAAAAATTTTGAGCCCCGAAACGAAACGTATTAAAAATTAAAATTCAATTATGAATCACTGAATTTTTCTTATTCCCACGAACCAGAAACCCCAAGAAAATCCGCTGAAGAATATAAAACGTAATGGTTCAAGAACCCACACAATCCAAATATATATATATATATATATATATATATATATATATATATATATATATATATATATATATATTATATATATATATATATATATATATATATATATATTTTATATAATGATAATTTGCAAATTAATTAATTTTAATTAATTTTTTTTGTTATATTTTATTGATATAATAAATTATTTTGTTATTATTTCGCCCCACGTTTTGGGTGCCAATTTGTTATGTAATGATGAATTGAATAATAATAGTTGTTATTATATAATGAAGATTGCTAATAGTTTTTGCTATTCTTTGTGAGCCAAATTGATATTATATAGATAGATATTTTCGCCCTGTATATGTATTGCATGCTGTAATAATAATTGCTAGCGAACGTCACTGTTCTCTCGTCACGCTGCTGCCAATTGTTATCACTTTTCTCACCACGGCTAAGCAACAGTTGGTACGCCTCTTACCTCAGATAGCCGGTTCAGGCAATAGAGCCACTAGCCACTGCTGTCTAATTTCAGTTTATTCGAAGGTCATTGTTATGATTGTTGATCATTGTAAGAAAATAAACAACAACGTATCAAAAAGCAATTATTTCCTTTATTCAGGAAGACTTAATTTTACCTGGCCTACGAGAAATAACTTATACTAATGTGAATCTACAAAAATTCACGGATAATCATTAAAATCAAATCATGGATAGATAGACAGAACCTCACTTTTTCCTTGAAAGTGAATTCTTCTTTTATGGTTCGAAATAAAGTGAAATAAAGTTCTTCAGATGTGAGATAAGTTATTTGTGATATTGTTCATGTACCGGATGTGCACTATTAAAGTTTTTGTACCTGCTGGAGATGTCAGTGTTCAAGATATGCCCTGAAACTGGATCCTTTCTCACTCCAAGCTCTATCAGGAACTCCAACACCATAAATCAGGAACCATACATATTTTCTATTGGAAATAATCAAAATAACAGTTTTGAGAACAGAAAATGGTTGAATATGAATGTTGAACAGTTCTGTATAAATAATTGTGAAAAAAGAATTTGTGGCATAACGGACAGATTATTGAATCAAAGAAAAGAAGCATCTTCAAGTCGAACCCACAACCCTATGCTTTCCGGACATACGCTCTTACCATTGAGCTATCGAGGCTATAAGAATCGACACACACTCGCGAACACTTTACTTCCTTAATTTAATGTGAATGTTGGAATGAATCGAAAATCGAACGTACTTATCAATGGCCGTCGAGACCCAGTACCTATTCACCCAACATCATCGTCGAATTGAAGATTTCAGTAGAAGATCTAGGAAGATGATATCCAACCACTGATAAGATTTTAGCCAAATATATGATGTGAAAGTGTTAAACTATTGTCCGAGAGAAATTATGAAAAAGGAATTTGTGGCATAATGGACAGATTATTAAATTAAAGCAAAAAAGCATACTCAAGCGGGACTCGAACCCACAACCCTATGCTTACCGGACATACGCTCTCACCATTGAGCTATCGAGGCTATAAGAATCGACACACACTCGCGAACACTTTACTTCCTTAATTTAATGTGAATGTTGGAATGAATCGAAATCGAACGTACTTATCAATGGCCGTCGAGACCCGGTACCTATTCACCCAACATCATCGTCGAATTGACGATTTCAGTAGAAGATCTAGGAAGATGATCTCCAACCACTGATAAGATTAAAGCCAAATATATTATGTGAAAGTGGGTAATTATTGTCCGAGAGAAATTATGAAAAAGGAATTTGTGGCATAATGGACAGATTATCGAATTGAAGAAAAAAAGCATCCTCAAGCGGGATTCGAACCCACAACCCTATGCTTTCAGGACATACGCTCTTGCCATTGAGCTATCGAGGCTTTAAGAATCGACACACACTCGCGAACACATTACTTCCTTAATTTAATGTGAATGTTGGAATGAATCGAAAATCGAACGTACTTATCAATGGCCGTCTAGACCCGGTACCTATTCACCCAACATCATCGTCGAATTGACGATTTCAGTAGAAGATCTGGGAAGATGATCTCCAACCACTGATAAGATTTTAGCCAAATATATGATGTGAAAGTGGGAAACTATTTTCCGAGAGAAATTATGAAGAAGGAATTTGTAGCATAATGGACAGATTATTAAATTAAAGAAAAAAAGCATCCTCAAGCGGGACTCGAACCCACAACCCTATGCTTTCCGGACATACGCTCTTACCATTGAGCTATCGAGGCTATAAGAATCGACACAGAGGATAAATCTTTGAAGTAGTGCAGGTGAGCTGTCATTGAGATCCCAGAAATACGCCCACCGGACTGGAAACTTCAATAGAAAGGCAGCAACAAGGTATACTAATATCAAAACTCATCAAAGTGCAACTTTCATATTAAACCAACAACTTTAAGTGTCTAAACCACTGGTTACTTTGTCTTGGGTTGAACTTTCATGGAATTCCATGCAAAAAGACTGATAATAAGTTCGAACTTTCTTTCTCAAGTTTTCATTGTCACAATCATCCAAACTGCACTATTGTATATTATTGTTTTGCTAGTATAAGGTAGCTATCGCAGAGTGGGATATTTATAAGTTTTGATTTGAATAAAAACCAACAATTTTTATTATTTTCTGCAAAACTATATATATATTATATTAATTTATAACTATTTTTATAACATTTATTTATAATTTGTCTTAGTGCCCATATATTGCAAATTCCGGAATGAAAGGTCTGATTCAGTCAATTCATATAATTCCTTCGACTTAGCTGAAAAGGTTTGAAAAAATCAAATAAAATAATTTTCATTTTAACCTAGATATTGAAAATAATCTATGAAACGTCTAAAACAAATATAAATTATGAATCATACTTATAACAACAATTTACAATATATATATATATATATATATATATATATATATATATATATATATATACAGTTTTTAGTTTCTTGAAACCAGAATATACAATTGAGTTTGAGTTTCCTAGGGTTTTGGTTCTTTGGAATGACAGTCTTTTTATGAGATACACATTTATTTGACGACATTTGACCGTGTCCACATAACTTCTTCAGGACATTTTCAATAATCGTGGTGTTTCATTGATAGTTGAATCCCTATGTCGAAGCGAGTAGAGCATATGTTCACACATGCTCATTGTAGTTTTAATTTTCTTGAACCAGGAATATAAAATGGAGTTTGAGTTTCTTGGGGTTTTGGTTCTTTTTGCGAATGACAGTCTTCTTTCAGGAGATAAACTTTTATTTTGTCGACGTTTCGACCGTGTCCACGGTCTTCTTCAGGACCTTTTCATAATCGTGGCGCTTTCATTGCCATAGTTGTTCCTTATGGACTGGAAGGAGTAGAGCATATTTTCACCCATGCTTATTGTAGTTTTGAGTTTCTTGAACCAGGAATATACAATGGAGTTAGAGTTTCTTGGGGTTTTGGTTCTTTTTGCGAATGACGATCTTCTTTAGGAGATGAACTTCATTTTGTCGACGTTTCGACCGTGTCCACGGTCTTCTTCAGGACCTTTTCATAATCGTGGCGCTTCATTTCCATAGTTGTTCCTTATGGACTGGAAGGAGATGAGCATATTTTCACCCATGCTTATTGTAGTTTTGAGTTTCTTGAACCAGGAATATACAATAGAGTTTGAGTTTCTTGGGGCTTTGGTTCTTTTTGCAAATGACCGTCTCCTTTTTGGATATAAATAATTATTCTGTCGACGTTTCGACCGTGTCCCACGGTCTTTTCGGACCTTTCAATCGTGGCGGTTTCATTCCATATTTTCTTATGGATGGAAGGAGTAGGATATTTCACCCATGCTATTGTAGTTTTGAGTTTGAACCAGGATTAAATGGAGTTTGATTTCTTGGTTTTGGTTTTTGCGAATGAAGCTTTTTGAGATAAACATTATTGTCGACGTTCGCTTCAGGTCTTCTTCGGACTTTCATAATCGTGCGTTTCTTGCATAGTTTTCCTTATGGACTGGAAGAGTAGGATATTCACCCATCTATGTAGTTTGAGTTTCTTGAACCAGGAATATACAATGGAGTTTGAGTTTCTTGGGGTTTTGGTTTTTTGCGAATGACAGTCTTTTTGGAATAAACATTATTTGTCGACGTTTCGACCGTGTCCACGGTCTTCTTCAGGACCTTTCTATATGTTGCGTTTCTTGCCATAGTTTTCCTATGTGATGTAGGTATTTTACCCAGCTATTGAGTTTTGAGTTTCTTAAGGATATACAATGGTTTGAGTTTCTGGTTTGGTTCTTTTTGCATGACGTCTTCTTTTAGAAACTTTATTTTGTCGACGTTTCGACGTGCCAGTCTTCTTAGGACCTTTATATTGGGGTAGTATTACCATTGTTTGGATATACATGTTGGTTGTTGGTCTTTGAATAAGTCTTTGGAACTTATTGTGAGTTACTCCGGTCTTCGACCTTCATAATCGTGTTCATCCAGTTTTCCTATGGACTGGAGTATATCATTGTTTGATTGAACCAGTTAGGTAGTTTGGTTTGTTTTGATACTCTCTTGGATAAACTTATTGTGACGTCACCGTTCCACGGTTTCTGACCTTCTAACGGCATAAGTTTCGGACAAGGAGATATTTTACATGCTTGTGTTTGATTTAACGGAATACAAGGTTTTTGGGCATATTTTACCATGCTTTTGTAGTTTTGAGTTCTTGAACCAGGAATATACAATGGAGTTTGAGTTTCTTGTTTGGTTCTTTGAAGTTCTTTTGGAGATAAACATTTATTTTGTCGACGTTTCGACCTGTCCACGGTCTCTTCAGGACCTTTTCATAATCGTGGCGGTTTCATTGCATAGTTGTTCTTATGGACTGGAAGGAGTAGAGCATATTTTCACCATGCTATTGTAGTTTTGAGTTTCTTAACCAGGAATATACAATGGAGTTTGAGTTTCGGGTTTTGGTTCTTTTGCGAATGACAGTCTTTTTGAGATAAACATTTATTTTGTCGACGTTTCGACCGTGTCCACGGTCTTCTTCAGGACCTTTCATAATCGTGGCGGTTCATTGCCAAGTTGTTCCTTATGGACTGGAAGAGAGAGCATATTTTCACCATGCTTATTGTAGTTTTGAGTTTTGAACCAGGAATATACAATGGAGTTTGAGTTTCTTGGGTTTTGGTCTTTTGCGAATGACAGTCTCTTTAGGAGATAAACATTTATTTTGTCGACGTTTCGACGTGTCCACGGTCTTCTTCAGGACCTTTTCATAATCGTGGCGGTTCATTGCCATAGTTGTTCCTTTTGGACTGGAAGAGTAGAGCATATTTTCACCCATGCTATTGTAGTTTTGAGTTCTTGAACCAGGAATATACAATGGAGTTTGAGTTTCGGGTTTTGGTTCTTTTGCGAATACAGTCTTCTTTGGAGATAAACATTTATTTTGTCGACGTTTCGACCTGTCCACGTCTTCTTCAGGACCTTTCATATGTACGGTTCTTGCCTAGTTGTTCTTATGGATGGAAGGAGAGGCATATTTTACCATGCTTATTGTGTTTTGAGTTCTTGAACCAGGAATATAAATGGAGTTGAGTTTCTTGGGTTTTGGTTCTTTTGCGAATGACGTCTTCTTTAGGAGATAAACATTATTTTGTCGACGTTTCGACCGTGTCCACGGTCTTCTTCAGGACCTCTTCATAATCGTGGCGGTTCATTGCCATAGTTGTTCCTTATGGACTGGAAGTGAGTAGAGCATATTTTCACCCATGCTATTGTAGTTTTGAGTTTCTTGAACCAGGAATATACAATGGAGTTTGAGTTTCTTGGGGTTTTGGTTCTTTTTGCGAATGACAGTCTTCTTTTAGGAGATAAACATTTATTTTGTCGACGTTTCGACCGTGTCCACGGTCTTCTTCAGGACCTTTTCATAATCGTGGCGGTTTCATTGCCATAGTTGTTCCTTATGGACTGGAAGGAGTAGAGCATATTTTCACCCATGCTTATTGTAGTTTTGAGTTTCTTGAACCAGGAATATACAATGGAGTTTGAGTTTCTTGGGGTTGGTTTTTGCGAATGACATCTCTTTAGGAGATAAACATTTATTTTGTCGACGTTTGACCGTATCCACGTCTTCTTCAGGACCTCTTCTATCGTGGCAGTTTCATTGCCATAGTTGTTCCTTATGGACTGGAAGGAGTAGAGCATATTTCACCCATGCTCATTGTAGTTTTGAGTTTCTTGAACCAGGAATATACAATGGAGTTTGAGTTTCTGGGTTTTGTCTTTGCAATGACAGTTCTTTTGAGATAAACATTTATTTTCGACGTTTCGACCGTTCACGTCTTTAGGACCTTCAATCGTGCGTTTCATTGCCATATTGTTCCAGACTGAGAAGCATATTCACTGTTATTTTGGTCTTGAACCAGATATCAATGGAGGCTCGTTTGTGATGACATCTTCTTGGAGATAAAATTTTTTTGTCGACTTGACTTCACTCGACCTTCAATGCGTTTCATTGCCAATTGTTCTCAGGCTGAAGGTAGAGCATATTTCCACCCATGCTCATTGTAGTCTTGAGTTTCTTGAAGAAGACCCTGGACACGGTCGAAACGTCGACAAAATAAATGTTTATCTCCTAAAAGAAGACTCTCATTCGCAAAAAGAACCAAAACCCCAAGAAACTCAAACTCCATTGTATATTCCTGGTTCAAGAAACTCAAAACTACAATAAGCATGTGGAAAATATGCTCTACCCTTCCAGTCCATAAGGAACAACTATGCAATGAAACCGCCACGATTATGAAAATCTGAAAGACGTGGACATGGTCGAAACGTCGACAAAATGTTTATATCCTAAAAGACTGTCATTCGCAAAAAAACCAAAACTCAACTCCAGTTTCCTGTTCAAGAAACCTCAAACTCAATAGCATTGAAATATGTCTACCTTCAGTCATAAACTATGCAATGAAGCACATTATGAGTCCTGAGAAGACGGATACGGTCGAAACGTCGACATAAATATAATGTTAATCATCCTAAAGAAGACTCATTGCAAATAAGATATATCCATAACTAAACTATTATATATATATATAGATATAATATATATATATGTGTGTATATATATATGTGTATATATATGTGTATATATATGTGTATATATATATATATATTTCGAAACGAGATAACGCTCGAAACGAGATAACGGGATAACAGGAATAACGGAATGAAGGCATAACGGGAAAACGGGATAACTGGAATAACAGGAAAACGGCATAAAGGGAATAACAGGAAAACGGGCATAACGGGATGAGCAGATAAGTGGAAAACGGTATAACGGAAATAACGGGACAATGGGAAACTGGCTAACGGGATCACAGGTGAAGGGGAAATCAGAATAACGGGATAACAGGATAACGGGACAACAAAAAAACAGGAACAGGAAAACACAAAGAAAATCATAGAAAAAAAGAAATTCTACGCGGACGAGAGTTTTCAGGAAAACAAATTGAGCTAGTATAATATATAATGAAAATGAAATGCTTCGTTAGCGCAAAACGTGAGAACGGCTGGACCGATTTGGAATTTTTTTTTTTTCGTAATAGTCCAAGAATGGTTGATATAGGAAAAAAATTATGAAAGTTGCCCGGAAATTGGAAAATTCATAAAATGACCCACACTATCCTTATGAAAAATGGCTTTCGGTTAAATTTCCTATTTTTGGTATGTTGTCGATTTTGACTTCCTCGGCAAAAGTGTCTAGGGGCACAAAAAAATCAACCGACTAGTTTTAGAGATAAAGGGTGTTAAAGATGAAAAGTGAAGCTCAGAATTATTAACAACTCCGAGAATTGTCAAAACGCCTTATTTATTCTGGAAATACCATGCCTCAATGATGGTAAATTGTCACGTTGATCTCCATCATACTTTTTCGTTTTGTGCTCTACAGCAGGGTGAACAAAGAAAAATCCAATTCGATCAATTTTAAACCACCTAGTGTGAGTTCTCTGATGAGAATTGAAGATTTAGTTTAGCCTGGATGAACTCCCTCAATCTCGATCGAAGTTAATTGACATAATTTTTTTTTATACAGGGTGGTTCGAAAATAGGGGTACGTCAATATATATATATATATATATATATATATAGATATATCTATATATATATATATATATATATATATATATATATATATATATATATATATATATATATATATATATATATACATGTTTGATAAAACGGGATTACGAGAAAACGGGAAAACGGAATAATGGGAAAACGGGATAACGGGAAAATGGGAGAACAGTATAAGAGGAAAATGGGATTACGGGATAGGGGGAAACGGTGTAGTAACCCTGCCTAGTCATAATCATTTAGACAAAGAAATAACCATTATCAAGTTCTAACACATGCACCATTAACTTTTGAAGGAATGCATAATTATCTCAGATTGTTCATTTAATGACCTAATACGGTTGAAGAGTAACTCTTTGTTCGCGGTGAATATCAAAGGAGAAATTCTTGTTCTGTAATAAATTAACTTGTTAAAGAAACCGACATGTCTAGAGACGATTGCCGACCGCACATAAAAATCTATAAATACATCATCGGATGGGCGGTCTATTTGAAGCATTCCTATGCGCTGGTATAATAAACCCCATTAATGAGTACACATATAAATCACAAATGAAATGACTGAAATAACACAAACGAGAGGAGGGAACCGAGACTATATATAAAGAAACTTGAATCTAAAAGAAAAGATAGAGTTATAATTCAACAGTCATCAGATATACTTGACTCCATGTACGCGAGCATTTAATTAGAAATCTTTATTACAAGTACAATTAAATTCAAGTCTGAAATAAGTGATGTAACACATACGAGAAATTCAAGATAATTCATAATGAAGCTAAATTGGTTGCATCATCAATCTCTACCTTAGTGCGAAATAAGTTTTTGTTCAAAGAGAAATCTACAATGTCAAATCGGCTCGACAAATACAATAACTACCGGGTCATCATCTGTTTATTAGTGCTACCATAAACCTTGCATATTTTCAACGCCAATTTCATAATCTCTATTCATAGTCCAGGAAAAGTAGCTAAATAAAGTCAAGACTCGAAAGTAAATAATAAAACCATAATAACCCAAATTAATGAAGGCGCGAATAAAATTAATAATTTCTATTCGTCTAATCAATTGTTAATGTGAGTGCAAGTGATTTAATTGAGAATTATGTAAGTACGTTTGAAAGATCATGTTTGGAAAGTCAATTCTCCAAGTACCTTATTCCTAAATATTTTGGTTACTATCATATACAGGGTTATGCGTTATGCCTTAGTCGAAAGTAAAAAGGATAAGAATGAAGAGAAATATTGATATTAGTGACTACCCTTTTGTAGACCAAAACTTGACATACTATCATCTTCTATAATTATTTACTAGAGAAATAGCATATTTTGTTTTGATTGGTTATGTTATACGATTGTGCATGTATTTTAAGATTAGATTAATTATATTCATTTTTATTTCCTTTTTCCCGTGCATTATTTCCTGTGAATTCGAATAATAGTAAGGTCTGTAAATCTGAATAATAAATGAACAACCCACGCTCAACTATCTCTCAGGGCAGAGAGGAAGACTAAAGCCGCTCTTAGATCTTCTTCTATGTTATTCGAAGATCTCTTTGATTAACAACTCCCTGGGCGATTAAGATCTCCCTTTCAATACATACTTGGGGTAATTATTAAAACCACCGACCATCTACCCATTTGGTAGGCGGTTAGGTACTTTATTAATTAATATCTCGAGTGTGGAGCAACCCATAACATTTGGCGATCAGGTGGGTGGTTGTTATACCTAACACCTGGGAGCCACGACTCTTTCTACTGAGTGTATGGAAAATACGGAGATTACGTTGGAAAAAGTAGAGGAAAAGGAAAATGGTAAAATTAAGGAGAAATCATCAGGGAACCCTGAGAAAGCTTTCGCGGTTCCTACTGAGTGTAGTGAAATTATGGAGAATAAGGTGGCTCGTAGTTCAACGGAAATTATTAATGTGGATGAGAGGAAATTTTCGAAAGATGGTTTAAACGATAGAGAAAATTCACCCGAGGGAGAATCATTTTCTACTAAGATGTTAGTGACGACTAATGATCTAGAAAAGACTGAATTCGAAAAAAGTACCATACCTACGAAAAATAATTATGTGACAGGGATTTATTTGTCTAAGGACTTAACCTTGCCTCCCAGAACTATGTCACTTGTTATGGCCAAATTTCAGAATAGGTTAACGTCAGAAAACGTAGTCATTGAAGATAAGGAAGCTATGAAAGGATTGATAGTAGCTAGATCAATAAGTAAAAATAAGGACGAGATACCTATACGTATAATAAATGTTTTAGAGAAGAATTTAGTAATACCTCGCAAACATGTGATTGCACTAGGATTTGAAGCTGACACTGATACGGAGAGGAAAATATTCGATAAAGGGAAAAGGATTAGAAGAATAGAACTACAGGATGAAAGAACAATTTTGCAACAATTACATTTGGAAGATCCTAAGGAGAGAGATCAAATTAAATTATCCAACCTTATAATAGAATATATAGATATATTTAAAGCCCCCAGTCAAAAATTGAGTAGTACCCATTTAGTGAAACATCGAATCATTACTGAAGATGTTATTCCCATTACTAAAAGACCATATAGAATTCCTTTTCAACGCCAGAAGGCAATGGAGAAAGAAATCAAGGATTTATTAGCTAATGAGATTATCATAGAATCAGCCAGTCCTTGGAGTTTCCCAGCTCTCTTAATTGAAAAAAAAATGCATCCGGGAGAAGAACCTCAGTTTAGATTATGTATTGACTACCGAGAATTAAACGCCATTACTAAAACTGATTTTATCCGTTGCCACACTTGCAAGACACTTTGGAGATTAAATGGTACTGAATTATATAGTGTGATGGATTTAGCCAGCGGATATTTCCAAATTGAGTTAGATGAGCGTGACCGAGAAAAAGTGCTTTTCTACTCCAAATGGACATTACGAATTTAAAAATTGCCCCAGGGTTTGAAGAACTCCCAGCCAGCTTCCAGAGGTTTATGAACCTTACTTTCGCTGATATTACTGGAAAAGAATGCCTAGTATACCTAGATGACATCATAGTATTCAGTGGCCCCAATGTTGATGAGCATCTAGATAGATTGCGTCATGTATTCGATAAAATGAGAGACAGCAACTTAAAATTCAAGCCAACTAAATGTCATTTCATGAAACCCGAAGCCAAGTACTTAGGGCACATTGTTTCTGGAAAAGGATGTCAAACAGACCCTGAAAAAACATCAGTGGTTAAAAATTACCCTCAACCAAAATGTGTGAAGGAAATAAGAGCTTTCCTCGGATTATGTGGGTTTTATAGGAAATTTGTGCAAAACTTCTCAAAATTGTCCCAACCACTCACGAAATTAACTAAGAAAGAAGAAAAATTCCTTTGGGGAACGGAACAGCAGCTAGCATTTGACACCTTGAAACAAGCACTAATAACACCTCCCATTTTGAAATATCCCGATTTTTCCAGACCTTTTATAGTAACGACCGACGCTAGCGCTTCAGCTATTTCTGGAATTTTAAGTCAGGAATACTCAGGATTCGAACACCCTATATGTTATTCTAGTAGAACCTTGAATGCTGCTGAGACTCGATATTCTACCATTGAAAGAGAATGCTTAGCTGTAATATGGGCTGTCAAAAAATATCGATGCTATTTAGTTGGAACACATTTTACTATCATCACCGATCATCGACCTTTGGTATATTTACTATCAATCAAAGATCCAAGTAGTAGACTTGCAAAATGGGCTATGACGCTTCTGGAGTATTCATTTACTATTAAATATCGTCAGGGCCAACATAACTTAAATGCAGATTCATTGACGAGGCTGAAGGTGAATGAAACGTCGGAAGAAATCGTTTCTCAAATAAAAATAACGACCGACTAGTGTGCGCTACACGTAAGATCATTGAAGATGCAGAACCAATTATTGACACTATATGGCAACGAGACGACATACGAAAATTACAGAAAAAGGATCCCAAGATCATCGAAATCCTAACTACCTTATCCGAGAATGATGAACATTTTTATGTACATGAAGAAATCCTATATGTAAAACGAAAATTCGACGAACGACAGGATAAAATATATGCCCCTCAAGCCCTTAGAAGACAAATAATTAGTTTATATCACGATAGTATATTTTTCGGTCATGGAGGACAACAGAAAACTTTATCGACCATCAAGAGAGAATTTTACTGGCCTAACATGAGAAAAGATATTGACGAATATGTGCAAAGGTGTCATTCTTGTAATATTCACAAAAGCTCGAATCAAAAACCCACCGAAATGCAACGAATGCCCATACCTGAGACAGTCTTCGAAATCGTAGCTATTGATATAGTAGGTCCCCTGAACACCACAAGACAAGGAAATAAATATATTCTCACTGCTATTGATCATTTGACTCGATATGCTGAAGCCATTCCAATACCTAATATAACTGTAGAAACAGTTGCCAAAGCGTTTGTAGAAAATGTCATCCTACGATATGGGGCTCCCAGACATTTATTGAGTGACCGAGGATCGCAATTTTTGTCCGCTTTATTCTTAGAAATATGTAAAAGATTACGGATAAAAAAATTAAATACTACGGCATATCACCCAGCCACTAATGGAGTGTTAGAACGATTTCATGGGCACCTGAAAAATACTCTATCTCACCTGGTAACTGAGCAAAAATCCGATTGGGACGAGCAATTACCGTATGCTCTTCTCGCTATCAGAAATCAAATTCATTCGTCCACCAAAGAGAGCCCATTTTTTTTAATGTTTGGAAGAGACATGCTACTACCCCATCACCTTACTCTACGAGCACCCCGTATACGGTACGACACGTTGGAAAATTATGCCTCTGAACTGGTACACCGATTACAAGTCGCTCACGAAAACGCTAGGAGGGCCTTAGATATCACTGCTGCAGCAACCCATCGAACATTTAATAAAAAGGCTAAATTGAAGGAATTTCCCATTGGATCGCTGGTGTATTTGAAATCTCCACCTAGTATTACAGCTAGAAAATCTCTGTCTCGTAAGCTTCTCCCAAAGTATACTGGACCTTGGAGAATTCTGCGAAAACTATCCCCAGTTAATTTCGAAATACAACTAGTAGGTAAAACGAAATGTCAGATTATACATGCAAATCGTCTTAAGGCCTATAGAAATATAGACATGAATAATATCCTTCCACGGTCGATTCAAGAGGAACCTCAGGAAGAGAGAACGGAAAAAGCTAATGAGAAAAAGCAAGAACAACCCCTTCCCCTAGACATGGACTATGTCATTTCCTCAGAAGAATTACTGAATTATAAAAACTTAGAGACCCTTCATAATATTTCCTCAGACAAGGAAATTATAAAAGAAACCCAAGATAACGTCGTCCAAGACCCTGTTGATATGATAAATGAATTACCGGAAACCATTATGGAAATTCCGAATGATGAAATTCAGAGTGAAACGTCGGACGATGACAGAGAAAGTATTCCTGAAATTACGCACAGGTATTCTACTAGATCACGGGAGCTGTTAAAGAGTTACCTTGGATCCTGTCTAAGTCAGGTAAACATCAGTAAAATAAGTAATGCACTGTATGTATATATATAACTAGATTTATAGAAGGTATTAGTCAGTCATAAGTAACTCTTCAGTAATTGCTGAAATGAATAATTAAGAAAAATCCAAACATGATTTTAATGTACTACGAACGGGAAAATCTCCTCACCCTGTAAATAAAGAGAACATTTTTATAAAGTCCGCGATCCCATAGTGTTTAATAAAAATCATTATGGAAATTTTCGAAAGATGGTTTAAACGATAGAGAAAATTCACCCGAGGGAGAATCATTTTCTACTAAGATGTTAGTGACGACTAATGATCTAGAAAAGACTGAATTCGAAAAAAGTACCATACCTACGAAAAATAATTATGTGACAGGGATTTATTTGTCTAAGGACTTAACCTTGCCTCCCAGAACTATGTCACTTGTTATGGCCAAATTTCAGAATAGGTTAACGTCAGAAAACGTAGTCATTGAAGATAAGGAAGCTATAAAAGGATTGATAGTAGCTAGATCAATAAGTAAAAATAAGGACGAGATACCTATACGTATAATAAATGTTTTAGAGAAGAATTTAGTAATACCTCGCAAACATGTGATTGCACTAGGATTTGAAGCTGACACTGATACGGAGAGGAAAATATTCGATAAAGGGAAAAGGATTAGAAGAATAGAACTACAGGATGAAAGAACAATTTTGCAACAATTACATTTGGAAGATCCTAAGGAGAGAGATCAAATTAAATTATCCAACCTTATAATAGAATATATAGATATATTTAAAGCCCCCAGTCAAAAATTGAGCAGTACCCATTTAGTGAAACATCGAATCATTACTGAAGATGTTATTCCCATTACTAAAAGACCATATAGAATTCCTTTTCAACGCCAGAAGGCAATGGAGAAAGAAATCAAGGATTTATTAGCTAATGAGATTATCATAGAATCAGCCAGTCCTTGGAGTTTCCCAGCTCTCTTAATTGAAAAAAAAATGCATCCGGGAGAAGAACCTCAGTTTAGATTATGTATTGACTACCGAGAATTAAACGCCATTACTAAAACTGATTTTTATCCGTTGCCACACTTGCAAGACACTTTGGAGAGATTAAATGGTACTGAATTATATAGTGTGATGGATTTAGCCAGCGGATATTTCCAAATTGAGTTAGATGAGCGTGACCGAGAAAAAAGTGCTTTTTCTACTCCAAATGGACATTACGAATTTAAAAAATTGCCCCAGGGTTTGAAGAACTCCCCAGCCAGCTTCCAGAGGTTTATGAACCTTACTTTCGCTGATATTACTGGAAAAGAATGCCTAGTATACCTAGATGACATCATAGTATTCAGTGGCCCCAATGTTGATGAGCATCTAGATAGATTGCGTCATGTATTCGATAAAATGAGAGACAGCAACTTAAAATTCAAGCCAACTAAATGTCATTTCATGAAACCCGAAGCCAAGTACTTAGGGCACATTGTTTCTGGAAAAGGATGTCAAACAGACCCTGAAAAAACATCAGTGGTTAAAAATTACCCTCAACCAAAATGTGTGAAGGAAATAAGAGCTTTCCTCGGATTATGTGGGTTTTATAGGAAATTTGTGCAAAACTTCTCAAAATTGTCCCAACCACTCACGAAATTAACTAAGAAAGAAAAAAAATTCCTTTGGGGAACGGAACAGCAGCTAGCATTTGACACCTTGAAACAAGCACTAATAACACCTCCCATTTTGAAATATCCCGATTTTTCCAGACCTTTTATAGTAACGACCGACGCTAGCGCTTCAGCTATTTCTGGAATTTTAAGTCAGGAATACTCAGGATTCGAACACCCTATATGTTATTCTAGTAGAACCTTGAATGCTGCTGAGACTCGATATTCTACCATTGAAAGAGAATGCTTAGCTGTAATATGGGCTGTCAAGAAATATCGATGCTATTTAGTTGGAACACATTTTACTATCATCACCGATCATCGACCTTTGGTATATTTACTATCAATCAAAGATCCAAGTAGTAGACTTGCAAAATGGGCTATGACGCTTCTGGAGTATTCATTTACTATTAAATATCGTCAGGGCCAACATAACTTAAATGCAGATTCATTGACGAGGCTGAAGGTGAATGAAACGTCGGAAGAAATCGTTTCTCAAATAAAAAATAACGACCGACTAGTGTGCGCTACACGTAAGATCAAAATATGCAAACCATCTTGAAAAAAAAAATCCGAGAATGATGAACATTTTTATGTACATGAAGAAATCCTATATGTAAAACGAAAATTCGACGAACGACAGGATAAAATATATGCCCCTCAAGCCCTTAGAAGACAAATAATTAGTTTATATCACGATAGTATATTTTTCGGTCATGGAGGACAACAGAAAACTTTATCGACCATCAAGAGAGAATTTTACGGTAACATGGAAAAATATACGAATATTGCAAAGGGTCATTCTTTAATATTCACAAAGCTCGAATCAAAAACCCACCGAAATGCAACGAATGCCCATACCTGAGACAGTCTTCGAAATCGTAGCTATTGATATAGTAGGTCCCCTGAACACCACAAGACAAGGAAATAAATATATTCTCACTGCTATTGATCATTTGACTCGATATGCTGAAGCCATTCCAATACCTAATATAACTGTAGAAACAGTTGCCAAAGCGTTTGTAGAAAATGTCATCCTACGATATGGGGCTCCCAGACATTTATTGAGTGACCGAGGATCGCAATTTTTGTCCGCTTTATTCTTAGAAATATGTAAAAGATTACGGATAAAAAAATTAAATACTACGGCATATCACCCAGCCACTAATGGAGTGTTAGAACGATTTCATGGGCACCTGAAAAATACTCTATCTCACCTGGTAACTGAGCAAAAATCCGATTGGGACGAGCAATTACCGTATGCTCTTCTCGCTATCAGAAATCAAATTCATTCGTCCACCAAAGAGAGCCCATTTTTTTTAATGTTTGGAAGAGACATGCTACTACCCCATCACCTTACTCTACGAGCACCCCGTATACGGTACGACACGTTGGAAAATTATGCCTCTGAACTGGTACACCGATTACAAGTCGCTCACGAAAACGCTAGGAGGGCCTTAGATATCACTGCTGCAGCAACCCATCGAACATTTAATAAAAGGCTAAATTGAAGGAATTTCCCATTGGATCGCTGGTGTATTTGAAATCTCCACCTAGTATTACAGCTAGAAAATCTCTCGTCTCGTAAGCTTCTCCCAAAGTATACTGACCTTGGAGAATTCTGCGAAAACTATCCCCAGTTAATTTCGAAATACAACTAGTAGGTAAAACGAAATGTCAGATTATACATGCAAATCGTCTTAAGGCCTATAGAAATATAGACATGAATAATATCCTTCCACGGTCGATTCAAGAGGAACCTCAGGAAGAGAGAACGGAAAAAGCTAATGAGAAAAAGCAAGAACAACCCCTTCCCCTAGACATGGACTATGTCATTTCCTCAGAAGAATTACTGAATTATAAAAACTTAGAGACCCTTCATAATATTTCCTCAGACAAGGAAATTATAACCCAAAAATGGACTGTAAAAAAATTAAAAAGAAACCCAAAAACTGTCCAAGACCCTGTTGATATGATAAATGAATTACCGGAAACCATTATGGAAATTCCGAATGATGAAATTCAGAGTGAAACGTCGGACGATGACAGAGAAAGTATTCCTGAAATTACGCACAGGTATTCTACTAGATCACGGGGAGCTGTTAAAGAGTTACCTTGGATCCTGTCTAAGTCAGGTAAACATCAGTAAAATAAGTAATGCACTGTATGTATATATATATAACTAGATTTATAGAAGGTATTAGTCAGTCATAAGTAACTCTTCAGTAATTGCTGAAATGAATAATTAAGAAAAATCCAAACATGATTTTAATGTACTACGAACGGGAAAATCTCCTCACCCTGTAAATAAAGAGAACATTTTTATAAAGTCCGCGATCCCATAGTGTTTAATAAAAATCATTATTCTAGAACAGTAACGGAGATTGACTCCCAAAAAGTAAACACTCTGTGCGTGAAATAAAATAACCTTTCTCGCATACCCGCGCCGATCGATAACAGACAATATTACGTAAAAATAGTCGATCGTAAAAACCCTGAAATTTTGCCCAACAAGGAATCTACCTGCAAATTTAGAATCAGAGGGATGTTTGCTTGACAGGCGTATGAGACAACGACCTTCCGACTGTCTACCATAGCTATCGAAAGAGCTCGCTTATTTACGCCGACCCAAGTCATAAATTACCGCCTAGGGTGCAACCGACTACAATTTACAGAAGTTACGAGAAATAGACGAATATGACGATAAGTGATAGATTGATTTGGATATGGACCATTGTCGGAACATTTTACCTGTTGAAAAAAACCGATGGGCTTATAGCATATGATTGTAGAAATCCCGCTGCAAATATTACAGCAATTTCTTTAAGAGACGTACAAAAATGTCCCGAATTGAATAGCGCATACACTGTGTCTGAGACAAAAATTTATGCGTTGGAACAGAAAAAGTATGAAAAGATTCAAGTAAAATCATGTTTTATTGAGATTACTCAACTGCTAGTCTCGTGTGGTATGTTCTCTCACTCCAGTATTTTAGCTGATAGTCTTCTGACTTACTTACAACCCATAGGCAAGGAAGAATGCTTAAAAATCCATCAATATTTGGAATATCGAGGTTTCCCTGGTGAAGTAATAAAACTCAAAACCAACGCTACTCAGACTGCAAGAATATTATTGGCTGGAGAATTAGATGACACAGGGAGTTGCCAAGGTACCTCCTATTCCTTCCAAGGAAAATTATATAAAAATGTTGTAGCAACTGCCACCGCAAAAATTACTTTAAAAGATTATTCTGCTACGGCTCACTTAGACGAAAACACCATTAGTTTGGAGAATCAATTATCCTGCAAATTCTCTACAGGTTATTGTATTGATGCTTTTCAAGGCGAAATAGCGTGGGATATAATCAAACCTCAGGAGTGCCAAAGATATCGCAAACTTTATGAAGGAAAAGCTAACAAAGTCACGGAAAGATTGAGTACCGATGATATAAAATTCTATATGGTCATCGAAGATCGAACAAAGTTATTCGCTGTTCAACTAATTAAGAAAACAACTATTTGTAATATAGTAATGTGGATAACCGAACATCCTAGAATATTAATATTGGAATTTCCAAACAATACTACCAATTTATACAGAGAGTTTGATTTTACCTGGGGAGAACCAACTGCAGATCTCATTACATATGTTAATTCAAAATTTTTATACATTGAGCAATCATTCAAGAGATCCATGAATGCTATGTTGGCAGAAACAATTCAACGAAGATGTCTGTTGAAAAGAGAGATATTGAAAAACCGATTAATTATGGCTCAACAATCTCCCACGATCATCGCGCAATTATTGCATCAGCAACCAGGTTATATAGCAAAAACCAATGGAGAAGTAATCTATTTGCTTAAATGCATTCCTGTCATGGTCACTATACGAAGAGAACAAAACTGTTATCAGGAATTACCAGTGACTTATTTGAATAAATCTTACTTTATGGCTCCTTTAACCCGGACTATACAAGAAGTAGGACAACAGATAGAATGTTCTTCAATAATTCCGGCAAAATACTTTATCGATGGAATGTGGATATCTTATGATCCTCTGCCTATTGCCGGTAATCCCCCCAGTGAATTATCTATAATGGAAGACCTCAAATGCAGCTGGATGAAATAAAACCGTATTGAATCAAGGATTTTCAACTTTAAACCTTCCGCTAAGAAATCCGAAATGCTCAGGAAATCTTACTGTTTTCCTCTGAAAGGCAGGCTGTAACTAACATCCTCATAAATAGAATGGCAAACAAAACCGTATTGAATCAAGGATTTTCAACTTTAAACCTGTTCAATCAGGAAGAATTAGAAAAATTAGCCAATAATACAATGAAGAAAATTTATGGTGTATTTATGATTATTGGCGATGTGACCAGCAGTTTATTAGGAATATACATATGCCTCAAAATTTTCAAATTTCTTATGGACACAACTCTAAATGCTTTTGCAATCCACCGAATCACGGGATGTTCTCTACACTTATTGGCAGCTTTATGGAATACCCTGACTATATTTGTAATAAATCATAAATTACCAAGGGTCCCCTCAGAAGATATTCCCATGGAAACCGTTCCCACCGAAATCACTTCGCAACCAAAGTTAAGTGAGATGCCCACAACTTCGAAAACTCGTAAGGAACCAATCTATGAAAAAATCATCACCTACCCATTCAAAGGTTTGAACTGGCAGATGTGAAAATGCAGATAAATAATTTAGAAATCTCAATTTCTCTCTCCCTAGAGATAACTGAACTATAAAGAAGTTAAAAGCGCAACATGAGTAACACGCCGATCTAATAAAATAATCGTTAACACCTCGTAAAATATCAAATCTGTGGTCTCCGCTGAAATCTTCCTAAGTGTTAACAACTGAACACGAAATCGATACATTCGGATAACGTGAGAACTGCCCTAAAACTTTTCGTGAGTGACATAATACGACCGATAAATATTAAAATTAGTGTGAGAACTTTGGAAATAAGAACTGAAATCCTATAAATACCAGTGAACACTCGACTTGGATATTATTGTTCGACGAACTAGTAGCTGATCATCACGTGAAATTAGTTGGTTAAAAATTAAATACTAATAAGTACAAGTGAAATGGAGATGTTAATCGACGTCTTAAGTGAAATTCGCAGTTTTGAAACCAAGAAATATATCTTGAAATCCTCAGTGGACAACCTCCTGTATGACGTAAATCAATGGGATCGTCTCAACCCTTCGGAACACGTCCACGTACACAAGGCCTATAGTATTCTCCATTTTAATAGACATCATGCGGTCTACCTGCGATTGTTAGCGGCCCAGAACATCACCCAATGCGATTGTCTGCACTGCCTCACGGAGAAAACTCGGAAAATATGGACAGCCGCCCTCGCCCCAAAAACCCCGACGGTAGCAGAAGAAGCTCACGACATTTTAAGGTGCGAATGCTATTTTTGCACTGCTGAACGAGAGGATTTTCGTTTGCCGCCCCCGAATGCATCCCTCAGCGCCGAGAACCAAGTACCTCGTATATTAGCCAACATCGAGCCTCCAGCTGACTCGGGATATGAATCCCCAACCGAAGAATCGACACCCAGCCCCGGAACCGTACCTGCTGAATCCCCGGATGACCCCGTCACTTTCGCGGTCAAGTGCTTGGAAGGTATACCCTAAGTGAAGGAAAGACTTTATTAACAAAGTAAATTTAGTTCAAATTTTTACTGTTTCCTATATATATAAACTTAGTAATTTTATATTAGAGTTAGAAGTTTTTAGATTAAACGAATTAGAAAATTTTGATTTCCATACACTTTTAATTACTATTTACTTAGTATAAGACATTTAGAATTAGCGAATTGAGTATTGGTTTCCTGTATCACTTTATTATATTATACAGGCATCAGAATTAGATCCCTTAGATGTGGTTAAGTAGGATTGTCCTCAGTTTTACACCGTAAATTTCATGCTATATATTAAGATTGAATATTAAACTGAAGAAGCCTACTATTTTATATTTATAGAAGTCTAAAGTAAGATTTAAGTCAATTTATAACAAATCTATAAATTCTAATTTTAATAAGGTTTTTATAAATTCTATTAAAAGAAATAACATCCGTTGTACAGTATGTCAAGGAACAAGGTCAGAAAAATTTATGATACATATCATACAATTTTTACTTGAGGGCAAGGAGGACTGTAGTAACCCTGCCTAGTCATAATCATTTAGACAAAGAAATAACCATTATCAAGTTCTAACACATGCACCATTAACTTTTGAAGGAATGCATAATTATCTCAGATTGTTCATTTAATGACCTAATACGGTTGAAGAGTAACTCTTTGTTCGCGGTGAATATCAAAGGAGAAATTCTTGTTCTGTAATAAATTAACTTGTTAAAGAAACCGACATGTCTAGAGACGATTGCCGACCGCACATAAAAATCTATAAATACATCATCGGATGGGCGGTCTATTTGAAGCATTCCTATGCGCTGGTATAATAAACCCCATTAATGAGTACACATATAAATCACAAATGAAATGACTGAAATAACACAAACGAGAGGAGGGAACCGAGACTATATATAAAGAAACTTGAATCTAAAAGAAAAGATAGAGTTATAATTCGACAGTCATCAGATATACTTGACTCCATGTACGCGAGCATTTAATTAGAAATCTTTATTACAAGTACAATTAAATTCAAGTCTGAAATAAGTGATGTAACACATACGAGAAATTCAAGATAATTCATAATGAAGCTAAATTGGTTGCATCATCAATCTCTACCTTAGTGCGAAATAAGTTTTTGTTCAAAGAGAAATCTACAATGTCAAATCGGCTCGACAAATACAATAACTACCGGGTCATCATCTGTTTATTAGTGCTACCATAAACCTTGCATATTTTCAACGCCAATTTCATAAACTCTATTCATAGTCCAGGAAAAGTAGCTAAATAAAGTCAAGACTCGAAAGTAAATAATAAAACCATAATAACCCAAATTAATGAAGGCGCGAATAAAATTAATAATTTCTATTCGTCTAATCAATTGTTAATGTGAGTGCAAGTGATTTAATTGAGAATTATGTAAGTACGTTTGAAAGATCATGTTTGGAAAGTCAATTCTCCAAGTACCTTATTCCTAAATATTTTGGTTACTATCATATACAGGGTTAGTTCCTTAAAAAAATGAAGAGAAATATTGATATTAGTGACTACCCTTTTGTAGACCAAAACTTGACATACTATCATCTTCTATAATTATTTACTAGAGAAATAGCATATTTTGTTTTGATTGGTTATGTTATACGATTGTGCATGTATTTTAAGATTAGATTAATCATATTCATTTTTATTTCCTTTTTCCCGTGCATTATTTCCTGTGAATTCGAATAATAGTAAGGTCTGTAAATCTGAATAATAAATGAACAACCCACGCTCAACTATCTCTCAGGGCAGAGAGGAAGACTAAAGCCGCTCTTAGATCTTCTTCTATGTTATTCGAAGATCTCTTTGATTAACAACTCCCTGGGCGATTAAGATCTCCCTTTCAATACATACTTGGGGTAATTATTAAAACCACCGACCATCTACCCATTTGGTAGGCGGTTAGGTACTTTATTAATTAACATCTCGAGTGTGGAGCAACCCATAACATTTGGCGATCAGGTGGGTGGTTGTTATACCTAACACCTGGGAGCCACGACAACGGGATAATGTGAAAATGGGATTACTGAAAAACGGAATGACGGAAAAACGGGATGACGGGAAGCGAGCAGAGTCAAAAGCATACCTAGATGGAACAACACAAAGAAGATAGCTAGTATTTATATATTTATATCTTATGTCTGTGACCATTCATATATTCGTTAAACAGGATTGTAAACAATATGATGTTTTTGCATCATTTCAAGGATGGAAAAAAGAAGTTATTATCGTGTCACCCGTACCAACAACAAAAACAGCAGAAGACGGAAGATACCGATTCTTTGAGAAAATATTCAAAATCATCAGAAACATGTTTTTTCTGAGAATACCGATGATGCTCTTATAAGTTCTTCCTATTGATATAAGTGTCAACCAGGAACATATTGAAGAAAATACGGAAGTTTCTTCTGATATTGTTGAAACTGACTTGGAAAATTCTGATACAGTACTCGTATGTACTGAAAATGTTCTAGCAGATGCACTTTCCACCGTACTATCTATTGACCTTGGAGAATGGCCAGAAATAATAACATCTAACGGAAAAAGGATCCAGTCAAATGACGAATCGGATTGACCCAAAAAAATCAGATGTCCGAGAGTTTTCAGCTAGTTATTTTTACCGAAACCTCGCCGGTTTTCATATGGTTATTTTTACCGGGAAGAGAGCTCATTTACTCTACATCAAAAGATGCGGTTTACTGTTTCTGTTGTGAACTTTTTGATGAGTCTTCAACTTACTCATCTAACGAGGATGAGTGTTCTGATTGAAAATATGTATCACTAGTGCTAAACAGACATGAAAAGAGTAACTCTCATAAAAACAATATCGGATCTCAGTTGAATTTGTCAACTATGATATCTAAAGGACTTGCTAGAATCAAAGTCAATTACGTTCATTGGATGTAGAAAAAAATACTGATATCGTATCATTCAACGAATAATTAGTTTTTTTGTCGTAGAAAATAATAATGGAAATATCTTTAAATCAATAGAAACGTTCTCAAAATTTGATATCGTAATGGAGAAAGAAGCACCAATGGAGCCTACTGGTATGAATTACAGGGTAAGTGGGTATTCAAATAAATCTATCCTTGGATGTAGATAAAATGAACAGAACTCCACACATGCTTTTTGGTTATAATAATATAGATCACTCCCCAAACGACCAACTCAACAATTTTCATCCCCACACCGCTGCATACAGGAAACAAAGAGAATATAAACAAAATGTCCCCGGAAATGATAGAAATGCCAAACAAAAACAGGATAAGAAAACTGTTATAATGATAAATGCATTCAATACTGACAAGAATATGTAAAAATAATATAAAGCCTGAAGAAGTCTCCGGACAGGATTAATGTAAAGAAATATTAGATATTTTCTATACAGAATCCAATATCCTAAGAAAGCTACTGGTGATGGTGTGACAAGTGAAACTGTCACACAACATAGAGTACACATTTATATTTATGCTAATGTGGTTGAATTAACTTTGAACTTCATTTTATTCCTTGATCTAGGTTTTTTTCTTTTGTATCACTATGTTAGATCAATATATATATATATATATATATATATATATATATATAAATATATATACAGATATATATATATATATATATATATACAGTAGAACCTCTATGAACCGTTCCCCTCGGGACTGGGACTATGATGGTTAACTGAATAGACGGATAACAGAAATTCCATTATAAACAGTAACTAGATTTCAAATGGTTTGGAAATGAAATTAAAACGGCACTATTAAACACTGATCTGCACTCTTCAGTCGCTATTAAGTTACTGAAACAATTGACAATATCTCCTACCAACAACAGACAAAATAACTCTAAATAGTTCTACACTACGTCGTTCAGGCGCCTTTAATGACATTTCACAAAACAACAAACCACACAATATAAAAGTTTTCCATTAAAACAATGATTCAATAAGATTTAATACCGCCCGAAATCCAACTAATGTTTTAACAAAACCCAAATATGGTAAAACTTAAAGATCAAAGCAGTGATATTTAGGCCATCAAATTTCAAAATGAATCGATAGATTTAATCGGCGTAGAAATGAAAAACACTATTTTAGATCTGGTAAGGAAAAATAAATATTCTTCTATAATTTTCGACTGTAGACCAGATGTGAGTCATATTGAATAATTAAGCGTCATTTTTAGGTTTATTTTATTGAACGAGTCTACGAAAAAAATCGAAATACGTGAACATTTCATTGAGTTTTATCCTATAACTGATTCTAGTGGTGCTTGCTTATGTATCTATGAGACAGATTTGTTGGTAACATTGAATTTGAGAATATATCATTTGCACGGTCAAAGCTAAGAGCATAATGGCTCAAATAGGCTTGGACTACATGTTGTCGTACAAAGGCAAACCTTAAATATAAACCCGCGAGCATTTTTTGTTCCTTGTTCAGCGCACTAAATAAATTTAATTGTTAATGATGCTGCTGAAATTTCTATTAGGTTTCGGGATTCTTTGATATCGTTCAAAAGTTATGTTTTTTTCCGCGTCAACAAAGATATTGTCAGTTTTAAAAACGTGCACATGCGATTTAACTTTGAAACGACTTCCTGATACACGCTGATCCAGTAGAATAGACGCTATAGAACCTTTGAGATATCAGTTTTTGATGCTGTCTGAAAGCACTTCAAAAGATTTTAGCAAGCTCGATAGCTAGCGACAAAAATCCAAAACCACAAATTGTTATGCTCCAAGAATTTGGTACAACATATTATTCAAAATTAATTCTCTCAAAGAATTTATGCAGAATCGAAGTATAAATCCAGAAGCTTGTTCATATTGCGCAAACAAATCTAAAACTTTTTTCACAGACTCAAGGAATTATGAGGGATTCAATGAATTTCTGGTCGATACCAGAGCTAGCAGATGAGTTAGAAATTGAACCAAATTTTCTACCTACACAATATGTTCATCAAAGAAAAAAGTCAAAACAATTTGATTACGAAAGCAATGACGACCGAATAACAGAGCCGAAAATGTATTATAAAGTTAACGTGTTCTTTTTCATACTAGGTCGAACCTCTTCATATCCTAATGAAATATTGGAGGGTTTGGATCAATTTACTAACATCTTTGGATTCATTTATAAAAGGTTCAGGTTGACTGAAGAAGAACTGAGATTGTCGTGTGAAAATATTTGAAAGATGAATCCCGTGAAGAATCAAATATTGACGCAAATTACTTAATTGATGAAATTGAATGTTTGAAATGTCACTTGCCTGAACAGAATGAGAATCAGTTAATTTCTACATTCCCAAATATTGCAGTAGCAATACGAATGTTTCCAACGCTACCAGTATTCATAGCATCGAGTCAAAGATCTTTCTCGAAATTGAAATTGATATAAAACCTTTTTAAGATCGAGTATGGTACAAAAAAAAACTCAACAATTTATCCAATTATATCCATAGAAAATGACTCAATGGATTCCCTTCCTCTCGACAAATCAATTTTGGATTTCGCTATTAAAAAGGCAAGGAAATAAAGTTTTGAATGAATTATTTTGTTTGTGTTAATTGTTTCTGTTTGTTTTGTTACTTTTTGGTCCGTTTTCGCAGTGTTTAGAAGTGATTTATTCTTATTTAGATATGTGGATACTGTAGAAATATTTTTTTTTATTTTGTTTTCCAAATGAATGTAGTTATCAACTGGTAGTATGAGATTTGAATCGTCCGCATCACTAACAATTTTAGTGTTTGAGTATTTAAATAGTTCCGAGAAATCATTTATATAAATTATGAAGAGTAGCGGACCTAATACACTCCCTTGTGGAACCCCTCTTTCAATTTCAGTAAAATCTGATAGAAATTCTTCATTTTTTTGCTGAGGTCTTATGCTTACTTTCCTCTAAATCCATAATTATATAGTTTATGAAGCAAAATGGAGTGATCTACACAATCAAAAGCTTTACTGAGATCAAGTAAAACACCACAGGCACAAGAGTCTAGTTCGACTAAGTCGTGGACTTGATCAACAAAATCAAATAAAGCTGTTTCTGTGCTTCTGCCTTCGAGAAATATTACACACAGGCGACCGCATAGCATGGCGCGGCTTAGTATAATTCCTATCACCGTTGTTCATAGACCGGTCATCCACGAGGACGACAATGATTTACTGTCGCTTTGCCTCACTTGCAATGACGTATTTCTTGAGGTAGAAACACGACTGATTTTGGAGGGTCAGGACGGTGGATAATTGGTGAAATATATAATCTTTATTTAGCTGCAGTTGCTTCGTTTCGGAGATTTGGAACACTTCGATTTGTCAATATAACTAGAATTTTTTCTAGAGTGCGCTTGGCCTAAGATCCAAAAATCGAATAATATTCGCCTCAGGATAGTGTAACGAAGTATTTTGTTCCAAGCTCCGTTACTAAGAACGGATAACCAGAAGTTTGAAGTAACTTTGGTACGTCCCTAATAATGTGAGGTTTAATATTAATCATGGTCTGGCAACTAAATAATACCCAGTTTGTAAAATAAATTTTAAGTACCCAAGGCTACTGGAAATATCTCAAAACCGAGCAAAAGAAAGTGCTGACGCCTTTTTGCAATGTACAAAAAGACTAAAAGACTTTTCGGACTGCTTTTACTATGAGGGTAGAAAAAGATTTGCATGCGATTCAAGGTCTTAAGTCAATCAGACAAAAAAAGCGTCTTTTTTTAAAATATCTTTTTCATGCGGGAACAAAAAGGTGGGACGCCTTATGGTCCAGTTCTTAAGTCAATCAGACAAAAAAAGCGTCTTTCTTGATACGGTTTTGGTCCGATATTTCTTGTGAATCCGGTGGATATAAAAGCCGAGATTTAATTAGGATCACTCTTTTTTACTTTCAGTCCGCGAGAAGCTATTTCACTTCCGTTCCGAGAACAAGCTCTTTTCTTCCATTCCGAGAACAAGTTTTTTTTTTCCAGTCCGAGAGCAAGGTTGCGAAATTGTTCTCCGAGCCGCGACCGTCAGAAGAGTAATTTTCTGAAACACCGTAAACTTTCATGTAGAATTTTTTTCCAAGTACTGAGGTAACCGTAAGTGGAACTTTCTGTATAACCATTTGATTTGCTTGTGTATATTTTCCCCCAATGTGTTTGATAGCCTTTGAGTTTATCAGGTTAGCGAAACGCCTGATCCATTTTATTTCGTTCATTGTAAATACTTCATACGACATACGATACAGAAATTACGATTCAGCTCTGGAAGTAATTCAACAGCACACGTATACAATAATCCAGTACCTTGACTTTCATGATAAATTGTGTATTTGGATATATTTTTTATTTTTCTGACAATCGACCCCAAAATCCCAACGAAACTTTTGACTCCGGCAACTGGGATCCAAATGTTGAAGCAGAATGCATTTGTGTAGGTAACGAAGGTTCGTTCTATCAGCCTGAATACTCTGGAGCACAACAATCCCGACAATCCGAGATGATTTCGTCAGCTGGAGAGCAATACACGTCATCATTTGAACACCATCACATTTTGGCAACGAACCATATCAGAGTCCACCAACTCATTCACAAACCCATCCCCCAATGGGGAAACCAGTCTGGAAACTCGATCGAAGATCAATTGATGAGAGACTGTACTATCCAGAAAGATACGAAACACCTCCTCAAGTAGAACAAACTCCTGGTGATACATCTGGTGCACCAGCGGCATTCTATCAAACTTGCAGTCAGATTCCAAGTCCATACTCACCTAAAGTCGTTCACATGAGCTCAAAATCATTTGCCCAAGTGAATGATAATCCACCAGAATCTTACTCGATGACAGTGGATGCACCAGGAGGAATAGACCAGCAACGTTCGAGATATGCCACACAACTGGTCACATTTGGAGACACACCAAGCCCTGGGAGTAGAAGACCTTTCCAGCCAACTTTCATGAGTACACCTGTAACAGGTGACCCCTACAGCTCGAGCATGCAAGAACCGAATTCTGATTGGTACGAGAATTTTGAGGAACCGCCGGATTCTGAACCTAATTCTGCGGCATTTTTTCCCTCGAGTGATTCTGCCAATGGGTACAATCATGTCGTGGTATAACTTTCAGCGAGTAATAAGTACTGGTAATCCCTATCATTAAGATAGCGGGTAGTCACCTCGATTTACTGTCGAAATTCAATTCATTCATTGTGTTTGATAATCCTACCGTAAGCGGAAGGTTGGCCATAGGCTTTCGGTTTAATTTT